>CM051501.1:3792119-3805072 GCA_028031935.1 Paedocypris micromegethes | reverse complement strand
TGTGTGTGTGTGTGAGAGGGTAAATGCAGCACATCAGGCCACATGGAGCGCCGCACACACATCCTCCCGAGACTAAATGAATGTCTTCCTGTCGGTACAGCGTCTCCAACCAGATCATCAGCTTCCTGTCCGAGGGCATCACAAACACAGACGCCGCACAATGCCTCTAAAATTAGCGCCATTTAGACCCGTCGGGAGGGTTTGATTTATGAGCGCTTCGACATTTCATTGTTGTTTTTGCTGTGTTCCTTCAGAACTGGCCACCCCAGCAGAGGAGACGGTGGGCACCATGCGGGGGTGCGTCAGCGATGGAGACTCCCTGTTGAGCCAGGATCTGAGCGAGGACCTCCCGTTTGGATGCAAGGTGAGATGGAAGCCATCAGAGAAGCGGTGTGATGTTCTCCAACTTCTGGAGAAACCAGTCTGGTTTGCTCATGGAATGAAATGAAAATGCCTTTATTTGTCCCACAACGGGGAAATTGCATGTCACAACAGCAGCCAGAATATATAGAGGAACAAGTATATCATATAAATATATATGATATGTATATATGGGATGCATTAATAGTATAACGTATGCAGTTCATTTTAAATGTTAATTCGTGTTAATTCTTTTTTACGTGTTTTATTAAGAGTGTAACCTAAATGCCATTGTTTTTTTTTTTTTTTTCTTTTCTTTTCTTTTATTTATATATTTATGTTTATATTTCCGAAAGAGGGGAAAAGACGGAGTCAGTCAAACTCAATTCCCTGTTGTCCTCGCAACTTGGCCAATAAAGTTTTCTGAAAGTTTTTTTTTTTCTAAAATAGGTTACTTCAAACTTTCAATCGATGTATAACACTTATATGTAAGGGCAAAATTTACTTTTTTTGTGTCTTTTATCTTGGAAGAAAGTGCGACTCGAACTCGGAATGTTAAAAAACGAAGAAAATATATTTCAAATTGAACAAAAATTATACTAAATTATATGACAGTATTTAAACAAGGTTTTTTTTTTATTTTACATTAATTGACAAATTACACCTCAATATCCAAAAATACAACCTTCAGTCATTTAATTGTGATTAATCATGATTAATTAAAGTTAAAGAAGTAATTGTTTGACAGTCCTAATAATATTATTAAAATAACGATGACTGACACTATGACTGATGGTGTACGCCCACCACATTCTCACCAGCCAATCAGAGTAAGATCCGCCCCCACGTGAAACTAGTGCCGAAAGTCCAAACGCAAGAATCTAAAAGATCACGCAAAAAGAAAGATCTTGATCAAAAATGTGAACATTTCAATCGGAAAAAAAAAGTAAAGCATTTTTGTTTGTTTCTTAGAAAAATACGTTTGCTGTTTTTGCCGCTAATCTGATTCCATATTTGTTGAGCATCATCCAGATGAATGGGTTGCGTAAGACGTCTTGTTTTTCACTGGTGGCTTTATTAACTGACCTCATGCGGCGTGACGTAAGCAGCGCTGTGGGCCAGGACTGTAATTATTACCTCATCTTTCCCACAACCACCTCTGGAGTTTCCCAGTGGATGATTACTTCCCAGTGGATCTCCCCGCCCAAACGAAGCCTTCGTAGGGTTTCCCTTAAAACCAAGAACTGTTGAATACTGTAGAAAACCAGCCATATGTGTATTTTCGAAGCCCCATTTGTTCATTTCTGGGTCACAGCTGAAGCCAATCCCAGCTACTTTGGACTTCAAAGTGGGACATGCCCCCAGTATAGGTGGATGACCAATCACAGTGCGGGAAACACTCTTGAAACCAAACCACCTTCACACTAATCAAATCCATCAATTTCAGCATAAGACGTCAATAACGTCTACTCTTTCATCGGTTTATAATAATAACAACAGTAATAACCAAATGTTTTTTTACACACTAATTTCTGGTTGTGGAAGACTCTAAGCTAAGGGCTGAAGAGCACACTGTACATTAGCATGCACGCTAACGTGCTCGTCCGTTCGGCAGGACTGGTGAGGTGAGGAGTTCTTTCCATCCTCGTAAAACTTACGTAATTCCTTACGCGCGCACATGCACAAAGCTCCCACACTCGTTTCCATTCAGCGTCTTCATTAGTTCGCTCACACACTGAGACCGTAGCCAGTCGCCGGGCGTGGCCAGCTAATGGACGCGGCGCTCGACTTCATGAGCCTGAAAACATTTCTTTAACACGTCAAGCCAAGGTTAAGTGCTTTCATCCTCTACGAAAAGAAGACACAACTCTCAAGCGCACTGCGTGTAGTGGAGTAAATCGATGGAGAGATTTATCCACGTCCACATTGGAACGGACAATAAGGAAATCAAGTACAAACGTAAAAGTCTCTAAGAACTTTTATGAGTTAAAGTTTCCTAGAATGTAGACGCGTCTTTGAATGACAGTTTCAAAGACCATTCGCGGATTATTATTATTATTATTATTATTATTATTATTATAGCAGCTACTCACGTCTCAACTGATTGGCAGATGAGCAAATGCTTTATGTGATAACTATTGATGATAATCTTTAGATGTAAAAGTTATGAAAGTATGTTTGATTAATAATAATAATAATAATTATTATTATTATACATAGACTAAGCCCGGTTAGAAACCCCAATGTAAAGTCATCGTCAAATTAAAGCATGTAGAAAAATTCAAGAATAATTCATCCTAGTTTGCGTTTGGTTCAGGCGCGGATTATGGACAAGCTCAAATATGCTCATGCCATTAAAATTGATATTAATTTTTGCTCGTCCTTTTCTTCAGATTATAGAAATGACAAACTTGACTGTACAATGGCTACGCTAAATGTACACATCCATCCACAAAAATGTACACATTTTTTTTTCCTTCACTTTTTCAGCATTTTTCCTTGTCACTTCCTACCAGTGGTGTAAAGTACGGACTTTGTTACTTTAAGTATTTTTGGCTACTTTATGCTTGTATGGAGTATCAAAAATATATCGCCATCTGCAGGATGCTGAAGGTACTAGATGCTGATTATCAGCTAAATCGTGTGAATTAGCGGTTGCACTTTTTTGCACAATTCAGTTTGACTGAGACTGACTTTTTGCACTTTTTGTATCTTTTTTCTGCAATTTTGAAACATTGAGGTGTTACATTTCATATCGTTATTAGGAAATAAAACCTCAAATAAAGAGTTTCTTGTTTTTCACATTTCTTGGTGTTTTGTGAGCCTAAATTCAGTACGTAAAATACTCAAGTTCTTATAAAATTTGATACTTTACGACTTTTACTCAAGTCTTCTAGGAATTGGTGACTTGTAACTTTTTTTTTATCCGTACTTTCACTCAAGTATGGTTTTCAGTGACTCTCTCTCCTTCAGTGACTCTTTCAGTGATTCTCCTCTGCGTCCAACTAATTAGAAAAGTAATTTCCAAATGGTGCATGAGTCTTCTGGTGATGATTGGCTGATCTTGTCTTCACTGTTCTCTCTGCTCCAGGCTGAAGACAGCATCACCATCACCAGCGGCGTCTCCATGACCTACTCGTCCTCCACTGACGACGCCTCCAGCCTGGGCACTCCGGTCCTTCAGGCCCGGCCGGACCTTCCAGCAGAACCCTGCCCGGAGCCGCCCGCTCCAGCTGAAGCATCAGCCGTGTCCGTGGAAACCGAGGATGAGGAGATGAAGGACCAGCTCACCGAGGTTCCCGAGCGATCGGCCATCTTGCGGACGTCCATCCGATCCCTCTCGCCGCTCCGCAGACACAGCTGGGGGCCGGGCAAAAATCCAGGAGACAATCCGGAGATGAGTCAGCGCAGGTATGAATCTACGCAAGTTTCACATGATGACAGGGCGAAATGGGTTAATATCGTTCTTTCCTGTTGATGATGAGATTAGCATGCTAGCTTTTTCCCGGGCTTGACCTTTGTGTAAGCCGTTATGTTCACAATCCTATTAACCAGTGAGATCTCGAGGCATGAAGAGGTAGACTGCGGTCATGCCGACTGTTTCGGACAGGAAGTTGTATAAAATCCTGTTAGCTGAAATGCTAATTCTTGATTGTATTTTTAATACATTTTTCTAGTTAAACATATTTGCATTTGTTATTTCATATGTATAGTTTGTTTTATAATTGTGTAATATTTTATAACTAGTTCTGTCAAACGATTCTTTTTTTTAACTAGTTAATCGCACTTCCCCAACCAAATTAATCACAATTAATCGTGATTAATCGCAATTAATCAAAAACAATTATTATAAATTATTTTAATTTATGTTATAATAGTATAATTATAGTAAAATAATAGTATAATTATTATTATTATTAATACATATACTAATACATTACTATTATTATTAATACATGAATTATTATGAAGCAAGTAAATAACTCAAGCTTGTAATATTGAATATTGAAGTAAACTCAACACAAAATAAACTCTTGTTTACATTCTGTAATATAATTTAGTGCATATACAGAAGTATATAATAATAACAACAATATAATATTTTCATATTCAAGAGTATTTCATAAAAAGTAACAACGAGGAAAGAATACCAAGACATACTCCTTCTTTATTCAAAATGATAATGTAGAAACAAGTTTAGTTCTTCCTTACGTTCAGTCAGTTACTGAGTTGACACAGTTTGTTGAATGAGCTTTTCTGTCTGTTAACTCACGAGTCGCTGAGTAGTAACTTCTCTTCATTCTCTGCGCGGCAATCTGGCATCCCGCTTCCACTCCACGACATTTCGCAACTTTTTAAAGTTAATACACATTCACTTTCTTAATAAATTCACCGTCTGCAATGTACACGTCATTCAAATTTTACAACTTAACTTAAGCCACAATCTCACTGAAAGCTCGTGGTCATCTTGCCCTTTGCATCTTCTCATCATCCCTCTTTTCCTGTCCTCTAATCGTTTCCATCCATCCATTTTCCCAGCACCACGCGAGGTGAAGCTCCACACACGTCCCCGAGTCACAGGAGAAGGTAGCAGCATCTCATCCGCATCATCTTTCATCACATCACCATCATTCACATTCTCAGTCCAAGCACAAACACTTCTTCTCTCTCTCCATTCTTCTGCCCATCCATCCACTCTCCTCGAAGCATGAGCTGGTGTCCCGCGGTGGTCCTGCACTCAGAAAACCCAGAGCTGAATGAAAGAAGGTAGGGGTGGGCGGGAAAGTTGCTGCTAGTAAATGTGTCGTAAATGTTTTTTTATTTTTCATCCAAGTCGTTTGTAAACGTGTGTTTGACGCCACGTTCGGATTCAGACTCACACTCAGACGCATGCGTGAGGAAGAGCAAGCAAGAAAGAAAGCCTGACAACATAAACTCTTTCTGTCTCTCTCTTTCTTTTTCTCTCTCTCTCTCTGTCTTTGTCTTTCTGTCTCTGTCTCTCTCCGTCTTTCTGTCTCTCTCACTTTGTCTTTCTGTCTCTCTTTAGCTCTCTCTCTCTCACCATCTCTCTATCTCTCTCTTTCTGTCTTTGTCTTTCTGTCTCTGTCTCTCTCCGTCTTTCTGTCTCTCTCGCTTTGTCTTTCTGTCTCTTTCGCTCTCTCTCTCCATCTCTCTCTCTCTCTCTCTCTCTCTCTCTGTCTTTGTCTTTCTGTCTCTGTCTCTCTCCGTCTTTATGTCTCTCTCACTTTGTCTTTCTGTCTCTCTTTCGCTCTCTCTCTCTCTCTGTCTTTCTGTCTTCGTCTTTCTGTCTCTCTCGCTTTGTCTTTCTGTCCCTCTTTCGCTCTCTCTATCTCTCTGTCTCTCTCTCTCTGTCTTTGTCTTTCTGTCTCTGTCTCTCTCCGTCTTTCTGTCTCTCTCACTTTGTCTTTCTGTCTCTTTTTCGCTCTCTCTCTCTCTCTCTCTCTCTCTCTCTCTCTCTCTCTCTCTCTCTCTCTCAGTTTTTCTCTCATTGCTACTACTTTTAAAAGACATATTGTATTCAAAATGGCAGCTGCTTATCCAGGTTACTCCCTGCATCTAGTGTCTTTAAATAAAGTTACAATACAGATTGTGTGTACAAGTAATGTAATTAAGGTCTACTAACATGTAACATCCACCTCCCTCCCAATACCGTGATTTAATATCGATACCGTCCGGACACTAGAAATTATCGTGAAAGTAATTTTCAATCATATCGTCCACCACTACAAGAACATAGAGGGATAAAAAGAGAAGGAGTGTGTGAGAGTGAAAGTGTGTGGTTTGCCCGTCGCTCGCCCGTCCGTCTGTCATCAGAGACCTCGAGCCGTCACTTCCGCCTCTTTCTTCCGGTCTGAGATGAAAAGAACTAAGTCACATGTTTCACATCGTTCGCTTGAGTGATGAATAACACACTCATCCGAGTCTCAGAACCTGTCGGAAGGTGAGGATGCTTTTATTTCCGTCTAGTTTCCCAATGTGTGAAATATTTCCTCTTAAATGTGTAGATGATGTGTGTGAGACTATTGTTTATATCTTTGTGTGTTTGCATGTTTGTGTAAATACAGACGCACACATTTTGAGTGTATGTGTGTATGTTTATGAATTAAATGTTAAATATTGAATCGTTTATATAGCAATGTTTATACCTTTGTTATACATTGATATACATTTTTTAAAATATAAATGTAAATATTATGTGTGTGTTTATGTAGCCGATTGTGCGTCTCTTTTTGTTCTTATATAATGTTTTTATAAGCTTTATGCGTGAGTTGTGTTTGTTTTAAATGTGTTTAAATTTAAAGTTGTGTTTGTAATGTTTTAATGTTGTGTTTGTGTGTCTGTGTGTGTGTGTGTGTGTGTGTGTGTGTGCCTATATACCGATTATTAAATTATAAAATAATTTCATGCACCATTTTTTTTATTATACATATGTCTATATCTGTATTTGTGAGCATGTCTGTAAACCAAATTTTGCAATATAAATTATTGCAATGAATATAAATGTGTAAAATGTGATTTTATATTTTTCTGTGTATAATGCACACAGATATATAATGCATTATTGTGTGTGTGTGTGTGTGTGTGTGTGTGTGTGTGTGTGTGTGTATTTATAGTTCACATCCTTGTGTGTGTGTGTGTTTGCCTTTTGTGCAAGTATGTAGTTTCATAATTACCTTACTAGTAAACATAAGAACAACATTGACAACATAAGCAGAACTTCCTCAGACTTCAGGGATTGTCTCTGTTCTTTTGTTGGATTATGACTACACGAGTCGGTGGATTTATTATTTATTAATATTATTAATAAATCATATATTATTATTTTTAATTTTTTAGTAACACTTACTTTAACTGCTTTCCAGCCATGATATACGTTAATAACACGATAAAACATCTCGTTTCTGTCTTGAGCCGCTTAACCCTTTAAACTCAAGCGCTTCATTCTTGCTCGGCAGTTACAGTCTGGAAGGCCTGGCAGCGCAGAGGGACGAGAGGAAAGGTGAAGGTGTGATGGAGGCCGACCAGCAGCAGCCCAGAAGTTCATCCCAGCTGGAACGAGAAGAGAAAGCGTCTCTCGGGTCGATGATGGAAGAACAACAGGAAGCGGAGCGGCGGGAAAGTGGACGTTTGGACACTAAGGTGAAGGTCACGTGATTCATTTCAACCACAAAGTCTGATACCGTCTTTTTGCCCGATACTGTACTTTTTGGACTATAAAATGCACCCCAAATCATTATAATATAACACCCCTTTTGATTTATATTATATAGTATATATTATATATATATATATTATACACTTGTAAGTAAAAAAAAATCAATACAAGTTGTTATAAATTTTACACATTGATCTTAACTGAACATAGCAGCAAACTCCACCATATTTTTTTTGCAATTTTTAACATATTGCGAAACTATGTGTTTTTTATGTTTCCATTTTTTTTATCCAAGAAAAAATATGACTTAAGTGTTTTTATATTTCACTGTCACAATTGTTATATACGTATTCTAATGTTTTATGTATTTATTTAATTTTTTTTTATCTTTTTATTGCGTTTATCTTCTTGTATTTATTGTGTATTACATATAGATACATACAAAAATATTTTGCTGATTTTTGCATTTGATGATTTTTTTGCATTTTATTTGCATTTCATAGAATTTTCTATCTAATAATATGTTATAAAAAACCAACTACAACATACACATTTAATCTTAGTGCCTCAGATCATCACTGTATTGTTTATTGTATCATTGTTTATTTAGTTTAGCAATTTAACGTCATTTTAATCTTATTCATAGAGTGAAAAAAATAAACCTTTTAAAATACACCTTTAAACTTAATAAATATCTGTAGTGATGTAGTGATGAAGTGGGAAATAATCAGTCTATACTATCAGTCTATTTAAGATACACCCAAAATCGACTTTACGCCTTCTCTGGGTCGCCTTGTTGTTGATGGATTTTATGCATGATGTTGTTGCTTGGCAATCTGTCAAAATGTACGACGGAGCATTACGTTGACTTGAGTAATAGGTAACACAGGGAAGAAGAGCAAACTACGGCAAGCTAAAATAACATTTAGCTCTCTACGACTGACCTGAAATGACTAGTCACCACTACTAGTTTTACACTCCATTGTCTGTTACTGACAACACCGAACACACCGAATGCCACTAGAAAATGTTGATTCTTAAATGTTATTTTGGTTTGCCATAGATGTTTTATTCTACAAAGATACGTCTCGATTTATCTACGACTTGTGTCTCAGCAACACTGAGAAACACATTCGAAGCAAGTACTCTGAGTTTAATTTGTCAAATTAATCAGTGCTTGATGCCAAAATTGTTTTGACTTAAAAATCGCAAAAATGGTTTAACAAATCTTTGGAAGACGAATGAGCTGAAAACCTGTGCGTTAAAAAGTTAAGTTAAGTTAAAGTAAAGTGAGTGAGTGAGATTGTCCATATAGCGAAGTCATATCGAAATTGGTTTCTGCTTTTAACCCATCCAAGTGAAGTGCACATACACACACTAAAGTGAACACACACAAACCAGGAGCAGTGGGCAGGCTAAGCCCGTGGTTGCAGCATCAGTTTGTCACAACGTTGCAATCTATCAAAATTTGTTTCTGAAAAAACGGTGAGTTTTTTCCGTTGTTTAGATTGTCTCTATCTCTTTTCAGAAGTCTGCTCAGTCTGGAAGGCGATACGTCCCTCAGCCCATCCTCACCAAGTCGCTCTCAATGGTCACTATCAGCCAGAAGGATCTGGACGGTGAGTTTGACTCTAGAAAAATCCCAACAGATTGAATCCAGCACTTACAAGGGTTGGTTGTCACTCAAGACGTCTCTTCTCTGCTCTTGTCCTCCACTGTTACTCGACTCTTAACTCGCACCTAGCACCATCTACCATGGGGAAGTTCTCCAGTGTGGGAGGAATAACGGTTCTAATCTGTCGCTCACACTCAAACAAACCGGGAATTTGTCCGGCGTGTCCTGGGTTGGGTTGGGTTGGGTTTTCCTCAGACTTTGGCTTCCCCGCTCACTGTGGTGTTATGGGAGTGGATTTTGGCCTGCACACGTTCCCCTATAACGCTTTGATCTTTTGTGCCCATGTGATCACGGAACCCGCCAGTGATTGGACGACCGCGGCCCAAGCGACGAATCTCCTTCTCCTTCACCATCTCGCCCATGCTTCCCAAATCTAAAACTGTCTTTTCTATTGGCTCTTCATCCAGTGATGAGGAGGAGGCAGTCAGTAAGTAAATGACATCCCACAATGCCTGCCACGGACCCCACTAAGCCCCTCCCACGTTTTTAAGACCCCCCCCCCCTCTCTAATCGTGTTCCTCCTGTGTTGAGTTAATCTGTGAGAGAGCCTGGCAGGAGTTAGCATTAGCGTTAGCTACCCTGCAGCTGGTGCATGTTGTGCGTTTAATGGCTACCTTTTCCAGCACCGCCTCCTGAGATCCAGAAGCCAATCATCATCTACGGCTGTACAGTTTTCCCAAGAGCTGGCCGTGAAAAGGAAAACGATTCGTGCTTATTCTAAGAGAAATTTAGTGTATTAGCCATTAGCATTAGCATCCATGGCTGTTGCGCTATCCCAGAGCTTGACGTGAAAGTGGAACTGAATGCTGACCCTGTTGCTAACAGAAATTTAGTTTACTAGCAATATTGTTATTAGCTTAATGCTTTATTAGCATTATTAGCATTTGGCACCATCATCGTACATGGCTGTTGCGCTGACCCAAAGCTCGTGAAAATGGAACTGAACGCTGATGTTGTTGCTAACAGAAATTGTGTTTATTAGCATTAGCAATTAGCTTCACGTATGGCTGTAGTGCTTTCCAAAGAGCTTGCCTTTGGAGAAAAAGGGAGATGACCGTTGATGCTAAAGCCGAGAGCAATTTAGTTTACTAGCATTAGCTATTAGCACAATTCATTTTTAATTCTTTTCTATGAATCATCCATCATCCATACTTTAATAAAAAGGGTTCAATTAATTAAATTAAAGGTGTAGCTCGTTAAATTTCATGTGTTGACAAATAAAGTTCTAAACTATTTTGCGATGTACGACTATGTCAGGAACCTTCTATCTTTTCCCTTGTTGCAGAACCGTTTTGTCATCATTTCTTGCGTCGCACTGCTTTGCTCTCGCGCTTGGCTAATGGCAGGCTAATAGCTAATTAGCCGATGATTATTTGTTCTGTGCATTTTAGTGTCAGTAAACAGACCTAAGAGTTTAATTGGTTTCTTGTTTGTTCCAGGATTGGGAACGTCGGGATCAATCGAATGCAGGTACGACCTTTTCATTTTGGGATTAGCGGAATCTGAAACCTGAATTCTAGAATTCAGAAAGTGAACTTTTATTTGTTTATTTATTTTTTTTTGTCAGACAAAAGCTCTTTCGAAATGACAGAAGACTTCTGCTTTTTTTTTCCCATTTAGCATATCCGAGGAAGATCCCGGTCCTTTAAGAAGCGATTTTGAAGGCAAAATTGGAGGAACCAAAGTTAGCCGGACGTTCAGTTACCTCAAGAGCAAGATGAGCAAGAAAAACAAGGTGAGATCCATGTCAAACGGGTTTAAACTCCCAGTCTCGGATGTTCTAGAAGCAAAACTGAGAGTAAAAGCGGGAAGGAACGTTTTGGAGTTTTGTTCGCTGTGGCTCAATCTGTAGATGAATTTCGGACATTCTACTCGGCTGTAAAATAAAGCGTTCACGAAAGCCATTGTTGTGTTCTTAGTAGTGTAATGGTGGTTATGCCGAGGTAGGAAGCTGGATGTTCTCAGTGCTGTCAAAGGCAGTGGCATTTATTACTCAAGTAGACGTATAAATACTAAAGTAAAAAATTACATCTGTGCAAGTAAAAGTATCAACTCATCCTTTTTACTCAAGTAAAATACTAGATTGATAACTATAAAAGTATAAGTAACGCAGGGGGGAAAATGCCAATAAAAGTGACATTTTTAACGGTGTAGGACTATGTTGTTAAATATTAAATTAAATATTAAAATGCTGTTGTATGTACTGTAATTACATTGATAATTGATACATTTTAAAACACATTAAAGCAGCATAGATGTGCACATTAACTTGTGTTTCTGAGTAGAAAGTACAATGTCTAGTATTGTAATGGTGATGCATAGATAGTGAAGCAATGATTGTAATGAGTCATACAGCAGGCGCTTTTCATCAATGACCTTTATTGGAGTGAAGTAACAACGTACTTTTTAAGACGTAAATATTAGGCGAAAAAATAATTACTCATGTAAAGTATAAATAGGCCAAAATTAGAGTAGCCTCTCTCTCTCTCTCTCTCTCTCTCTCTCTCTCTATCATTCTCTCTCCCTCTATCTATCTCTCTGTCTCTCTTTCTCTATATATAACTGTCTTAAAAGAGAAGATTGACCTGAATTTATCCAGAAATAAAAATAAAACATAATATATTTATTAATTATAATAAATAATAATGGTTTGGGCATTTCTTTTGTGCCTGAAAAATGCTGCAGTCATGTGGTGTGAATCTGGTTTCCACCTCTGCACCACCTTCAGATGATGGGTGGAACATCTGCAGGTCTGTGATGCCAGTGGTGAACAGGATGTAGACGCCCGCTGCGGTCTCCTGCTCGCCTGTAATTTATCATAAATCACACGTCTGTTAATATATTCAGCCGCAACGCTGTCGATAGTTCTGCTACTTTTCTTTGTTGTTGTTGAAGGACATTTTGGTTTGTAAAAATAAATTGGCAAAAAGAAAGTTTGCTTTCTTAAAGTTTGTCAGGCAGGTGCAGTTGTGAATGTCAAGATGTCAAAAGTTCCTTTAGTGTGTGTGTGTGTGTGTGTGTGTGTGTGTGTGTGTGTGTTATACTGATTTTCTCTCTGTCTGTCGTCTATCTATTTATCTTTCGTGTCTCTCTCTTTATCTGTCTCTCCAACTTATATATCTCTTTCATCCTCTAATTGTCTTCCTCTCTCCCTCTTTTTTATTTCTTTCTCCCTCTATCTGTCTCTCTCTCCCTCTAATCGGTCTTTTTCTCCCTCCATCTGTCTCTCTTACTCTCCCTCTATCTCTGTCTGTCTCTCTCTCTCCTCTTTATCTCTTTCATCATCTGTTTGTCTTCCTCTCTTTCTTTCTCTCGCTCCCACTCTCTCTCTCTCTCTCTCTCTCTCACTTTCTCTCTTTTTCTCATAAATGTTTAATCTGATGAAAAATCAGATTAATTGTGTGGGGAAAAATGTTTGTGTTTTGAATAAAGATTGAGTGTATTATAGACAGCAGCGAGCAGAGCTTGTGT
Source organism: Paedocypris micromegethes (assembly GCA_028031935.1). Lineage (NCBI taxonomy): Eukaryota > Metazoa > Chordata > Actinopteri > Cypriniformes > Paedocypris > Paedocypris micromegethes. Next base: position 3,792,389 of record CM051501.1, on the reverse strand, counting down.
TAGAGGAAGTTACTGCGTCTTTAAGTTTGGCTGAGTGTGAAAGTCACTTCCTCTAGCTCTGCTCACACACACACACACACACACACACACTGCGAGCGGCGTGTCGTGTCAGATGTCCACCTTGTGTCGTCGGTTTTTGCCGCAGGGTCGTTCTCTGAAAATCAGGCTCTCTGCAGGTCTGGATGAGGTAGGTGCCACGCCCCAGACGGATGCTGTGTGTGTGTGTGTGTGTGGTGAGGTCTTGGTCTCGCAGGTTCACGTGTTTCGCTT
>CM051501.1:3787119-3789619 GCA_028031935.1 Paedocypris micromegethes | reverse complement strand
TAGATAGAAAGGTTGATTGATTGATAGATTTTTTTTTGTCAATGTCAAATTTAGGATTAGTAGACACATTATTGTTTTTTTTAGAACCAGCTCCCAGTCTTGCACTTAAAAACTTTCCTCTAACTAGACTAGAATCATTTTTCACGTACAGACACCGAATCTCAGGCTGCGTTGCTGTTTTAAAGCCTGTAAATCTGAGGGAGCGTCTTGAGTTTAGTGCAAAGTGCAGCCAGAGTTGTCATCAGAACCTTCTTCCGCTCAACTCTTCGTATCTGATGTAGAAGAATAATCGCTCGCTCGGTGTGAAGGGAAACAGGAAGTGAGTCTGTCTGTGTTCCGGCTCGGCGCGTGAGCGTGGCGCAGGTTCGGCTTCGGTTTCCGGAGGCAAAATTCAGATTACCAGGTGTGTTTGCTTTCAGATTGCAGCGCACACGTACACAAAGGCTGTAGAGAGAGTCTTCCTGTTTGTGCCAAGGTGAAGATGAAGGTAAATCATTCTCCGCCATCATGCCATGTGTGTTAATTACGTCAAAAATAGCTTTTGATTAAGATTTGGTTAATAATGGTTAATAATTAATTTGTGAATCAAAACAACCCTAATATAAGCCCTAGTGACTTTTTTTCTTGCATAATTCTAACACTTTTAGTACAGACTAACGTTCAATGGCATAAATTAAATTAGCAGCTTGACATTATTTGCGCGCTGCAGCAAGTTATTTTGCATCTCAAAAAAAGCATGTAAAAAATATTTTTAAAAAATGTATATAGATAATGTACTAAAGCCAAAATTTTATATTTTTTTCAAAACACGTACACCCCCCCCCTAAAATAAGCCCTAGTGTAAAAATATTTCAGATTTCTTTTTTTATGTGAAGGAATTATCACATAATGTCAAGATGATCCCCATTTATACGTCCAGATTAACATCAACTAAAAAGTTTTTTTTTTCTTTTTAAAAAAAACTCATATAAAAAGTGTTTTATATGAAATTTTGGTTTTTATATTTGGATCAATTATTTTTATGTAAACAAGCTTTTAACTGAAATAAAACGTGTATATGTAAAATATTCTTTTGTATCTTTGAATTAAAAAAAAGTTTTTTAAGTTAAAATTAATTTATTTTCTTTCATTTTTGCATTTATTATTTTCATATTTGAATCAATGTAAAACATAATGATTCCATATATGATGATTCTATATTTTCATTCTATCTGTGGTTTCACTACCCCAACAAAAATACCATTTCAAAATGGTTAAAACGAATCAATGTGAGAGTATACGTTGGCTTTGTTGTACACATGCCTCGTTATAAAAGGCAAACGCTGAGAGGAAGAACCGCTAATGTTCCGGAACACTTGTATTTTCAGCAGCAGAAGCCTCCGCCGTCCATTCCAGATTCGGCCTCGATCCCCAGCGTCACGCTCAGGAGTAAAAGTGAGTAGATCAGCCTCACGTCTGTCCTCACACCGTACACCACGTATCTGATCTGAATCCGTTTCTCCGCAGCCCTTCCCGCTCGAGAACGTCCCTGGTCCGCCATCTCCGTCCCGGATGATCCGCCGGCTCCTCTCGGACCCGCCCGGAAAAGCCCCAGCGGCATCATGTCCTTCAACAGCAACCCGCTGTCCAAGAGCATGTCCATTAACAACATCGCGGGGTCAGTGCCGATGCTAGCCGCCCGCTGGGATTAGTCAATCTACTTCTGTCATGTTCGGCTGTTGAGTTACGCGAATATAAGCTCCCGGTTTTCCTTTCGATTTTAGACGCTCGAAAACGTGGGTTGGTTGTATTACACAAAAATAGAACAGAATAGAATGCCTTTATTGTCATTGCCACACATGCTTACAACGAAATTAGGAACACCATATAAGGAAAAATTCACAAAAAATGAGAGAAAATGTGCATTGTGTAAGATAAAATATAAATAATATATGTAGTATAAAGTATATAAAATTAGAGCATAAAAGTGCTCCAAACATATGCCTATAAGTGACTATAAGAACCCATTTTTACCCATTTCAAGTCGCGAGCAATGAAAATTCGCTTGTTTCTTTTTTTTTTTTTTTTTTTTTTTTAAATAATGGTTCCTGAGGCAGACTTTGATATATGCATTTATTTGCTCAATCTCAGAAGTAAAGAAGCATTAGCCACGCAACGATACCTGGCAGAGAAGAAAAAAGTGTTATAAATAAAAATAAGCTAAAAACATTCATTCATATTGGAACAGACTGAGACGACAAACCAAATAGCTGGCACGTGGCTAACAACTAGAAATTGTGTTTTTAAGCAGGCAAAAGCTTAGAAAGCGGCAGAAAGAGAACAGTCGGAAACTAAATACACAGGCAAGGAGTCAAAACCAGGGAACAAACACAATCAAAACGCTCGGTCTGCTGCACAGGGGAAAACAATACTTTGCAAATTCTCTTGGCTGAAAATGGCCGCCGCTGTGCTGACTGGCTTCTGGGAGTTGGAGTTCTGATCACCAGAATTGTTTTTTTTT
>CM051501.1:3767684-3787114 GCA_028031935.1 Paedocypris micromegethes | reverse complement strand
TTTTTTTTTTTATCTGTTTTTCAAGTAAAAGGACTTTGCAGTGATATGAGCCAGAAGTTAGGTTTGTTAGAAGAAAAAAAAAAACGAGAATTTTAAGAAGCATTTAGCCAGAAATGTTAAGGGTGTTTCTTTGTTCTGTTTGGAAATTTTTATTTTGTGTCTGAAAAATCAAAAGGGCTGTTTATGTTTGCATAATGATGGTAGTTGTTGATCCTTGTGATTTCTAATTAGACTTTGTGTTTTTAGTCAAATCGAAGACCCTCTTCTAAAGACCCAGAAGTTTCTCTCTCAGTCCACCGACTCTCTTCACAAGACCAGCAAAGTCACCGAGTCCACCGAGTCTCTCACCGATGAAGGTATGACGGATTCTACTGTGGCCAGAGGGCGTTTGTAAGCCGTCGTTTGATTGGCTGTCGGGTGGCAGGCACGGAGATGATGGACAGTCAGCTGATGGGGGAATTCGAAGCGGATGCCAAAGAGCTGGAAGCTGATTCCTGGAGCTTCACAGTGGACAAGAAGCATCTCAAGCAGCTGAAGAAAGACGTTATCAAGAGGCAAGATGTCATCTACGGTAAGAATGTCCTCACAACACTAAATGCATAACTGGGGATCTATGGTTATTGTCTTGAGATCTGGATTTAATTTGTGTTTTTTTTATTTAAAGATTTTTTTTTGTTTAAATTAGAAATTTTGTTATTGTTTTGCTTATGTAATCAAGTTTTAAATTGAATCTAATGCTTGTCACACACACACACACACACACACACACACACACACACTCACACTCACATAATTGATATGTATAATATATTAATTACTTGCTATTAGTAGTTTCTCATTTTCAAAGTCTATGAGAAGAAACTAATTCATTATAAAGAAACATTTTACTTTGTTATGGATATTTAGTTTCAAAAATATTAGTTTCCATTAAAAAATTATTTTTTTGTGTAAATTTAGTATAATAGTTTTAGTTTAAACTAACACTCTATCCACCCTATATACACACATATACGTATACGTATTCTTTACTTTACCTTTTTGAAAGCGTCTAGAAAAATTCTTGTTTTTGTTGAGATTTTTTCTTTTTCTTTTGATTTTTTTTCTTTTTTTTTAATTAGGTGTATATATTTTTTAATGAACTAGTTTTTAATTTGAATTAGACCTTGATCCACACGTATGTGTGTGGAATTAGACGGTTAATCCTCATTAGAAGCAATTAATTGGTGAAAACAAGCGTCTCAGACACTGCACAGATTCACGATCGATGGAGGAAGTGTGTCGATATGTCTGATGAGTCTTTTTCCCACCGCCAGAGCTCATCCAAACCGAGATGCACCACGTGAGGACCTTGAAGATCATGGCTGACGTCTACAGTAAAGGTCTGCAGAGAGAGGTGCAGCTGGAGCTCCAGACCGTAGAGAAGATGTTCCCCATGCTGGAGGATCTTCTGGATTTGCACACGCAGATTTTCTCGCTCCTGCTCGAGAGGAAGAAAAGCTCCGGGTCAGAAAGGCCGGACGAGGGCGGCTGCGTCATCCGCAGGATCGGCGACATTCTGGTGTCTCAGGTAAAGAGCCACACACGGACCTTCACCCAATGCAGAAGATGCTCCGAAATAGCGACTATACGTTGGTCCGGAACTAAGAAAAGCGCTATGTGAAAAACTTGTCAGTGTAGTGTGGTTTTGAACATTATGAATCAAAAATGCGTTTTTTTTCCCCATTCCAAGTTTGAAAAAAAAAAAAAAAAGCTCTGTTTGATAAAAACTTCATGTAGTTTGAAAGTGTGTTCTGATTTATGGATATTTTAATGATACTGGCAAAGTTTCAATGGTTTACAAATGCAAACTTGATTATAATTTTATATACAATACTTACCCGAATATAAGCACACGTTTTTTGTTTGTTTGGTTGTTTTTTTTTTTTTCAATTTAAGCAGCTCAAAAACTCTAAAAGATCATTTATTTTTGTTTAAATGTGTAATTTTGTAATCAAGTTTTAAATCTAAACTAATTATGATTTATATATTTGCTTATATATGCATTTTTTTAGATTTAAAACTTTTCAAAGATCACAAAATTACAGATTTAAACAAAAATAAATTCCCTGTGTGTGTGTGTGTGTGTGTGTGTGTGTGTGTGTGTGTGTGTAATACAAACAATATAGACAGTATATATTTTGCAGGATAGAGTTCAGCTTTATTCCAGCTAGATTCTGTTGTCTTTTCGTTTGAGTTTTTATAAATTATTAACATTTTAAAAAGTATTTTTTTTTATATTTACATTTTCATATAATAGTTAATTAATATCAATGATTAATTTCAATTGTAATAATTATTCTTTTATTTAATAATAAAAATCATATTACGTCTTTTTTTTTGTCATATTTATGTCATATTTTTGACAGTGCACACTATATTCTGGAAAATATGGTAATTGCGACAGTCTTCCCCGTTCCGCACTCTTTTCACTGATTCAATTACAAAAAAATTTGATTACAAAAATTCCCGTCTTAAATTCTGTGTTTTTCCCCCTAGTTCTCAGGATCCAACGCCGAGCGAATGAAGAAGGTCTACGGGAAGTTCTGCAGCAGACACAACGAATCCGTCAACTTCTACAAGGAGCTTCACATGAAAGACAAGCGCTTTCAAGCTTTCATCAAGGTAGATCGACAGTATAGAATAGAATGCCTTTATTGTCATTGTATCACAGGGTTACCATGAAGTTAGTATTGATACTCCGTTTGGTGCATAATAAAAGATGTTAAAAAAAAAAAAAGACCACGGTAGTTTACGAGGATTTATAGAAAAACGTTTTACGAATTTTTTCAACATTCTTGTTGAAAATCTTGTCTGAATCAACAATCTTGCTTTGAGGTTTTTTTTTTTACAAAACAGACGTTGAAAGTCACTTGTCTTTCTTTTTCTAGAAAAAGATGAGCAGCTCTGTGGTTCGACGGCTCAGCATCCCTGAGTGTATATTATTAGTCACTCAACGCATCACCAAGTATCCCGTGTTGCTCCTGAGGATTTTGCAGCATACGAAAGGTGAGGAACCGTGGCAGAACAATTGGTCTGAACAATTTCCGAACAAATACCGTTTTTACGCAAATATAAGCACCCCCCTGATTTTTCAGGCACAACGTTTTTTTTTTTTTTTTGGCAAATTACGATCATTTTCTTTTTAAAATACTATTATTTTTTTTTTTTTATCATTTTTTTAGCACTCCCATCGTGCTTTGCTGCTCACTGGTTCCCATGAGCCTTTACACTAAAAGAGCATTTACACTAAAAGAGCTTTTCACTACAAGAGTAAAGCTGACTGAGTTTGGTTTTTGTTAGACATAAATATTAGAACAGTCACATTTTTTTTGTAGCAGACAGAGCCATTTGATTGTGTTAACTTTTAACACGGTAAACTACCGGATACAAAATGGCCTGTCTGTTAAGTGTCGCAACGGTTCTAATATTTATTTATTTCAGTTATTGAGCTAATAGTAACTCATATGCACGTCTGCCTCCGAAACCGTTATTTAAAGAAACAGGCGCTTATATTTCCATGAATATTTGAAATTGGCGATTATAAGTAACCCATAAGTTTTTGAGCCGCTAAAATGGGAAAAAGAATGGTGCTTATAGTCGCATAAACACGGGAGTTCTAAACAATTGGCATCAGTAACACTCGTTCTCTTTCAGAAAGCGAAGAGGACCATGGCGACATAACGCAAGCTCTGAAGCTGGTGAAGGACGTGATCGCGGCGGTGGACAACAAGGTGAACGAGCACGAGAAGAAGAAGAGGTTGAAGGAAGTGTACAGCCGCACGGACAGCAAGTCCATCATGAGGATGAAGGGCGGGCAGATGTTTGCCCGGGAGGATCTGATAAGGGGACAGCGACTGATCCACGATGGCCTGCTCCAGCTGAAGAACTCTGCCGGACGAATGAAGGGTGCGTGCTTCCCTCTGACGGAGAAACCAAGTCTAGATCAATCGAGACCGAGATTTGTAGAGAAAAGTCCACGCCAAGCCAAAAACAACATGTCACCTACAGATTATACAACGTGGTACAAAATGTAGTGAATGTGTTTTTGATCGTTCCAGCATTTAAACATAGGGATGGGGGAGATACTGTACAACAAAATGTGCAAAGGGGAAAATACAATAGAAAAATATAGAATAGAAATACGATAAAAACAAGATATAATGATAAAATATGTCATTTCAAATGTGCAAAGGGAAATACAATGAAAAGATAAGGAATTTAAATACAATAAAAACAAGATATAAAGATAAAATATGAAATCTGAATAAAAATACAAAATTTCCCAGATAAAAAACGTAGAAGTGAGTAAAATACATAGCAAAATATTATAAAAGAAAGATGATCTTGCATTACTTTTGTCATGTAATAAATCATAACACTAAATCATGTAAAAAATAAAAAAGTGACGCCCCATTTTTACACTTTTAAAACTAGCAAGATTATAATTTCAGCGCTCGGCTCTCAAGAGGTTTAAATTGAATACTTTACGACTTTTAAGTAACTTGTAATGGAGTAGTTTTTACAGTAAGGTATTTGTACTTTTACTCAAGTGTGGTTTTCTGCTACTCTTGACACGTATGCATTCAAGACAAATACTTTTTTGTTCGAATCATGAGGTGCACACTTAATTTTTAAACGTGCACAAATTCTAAATGCGCATTCAATTCTAAAAAAAATTACAGTGCACGCGTTTTTTTTTTTTTAACAGATTCTGATGTATTTTGTGTTTGCTTTGGTTTGTTTCTTCAGAAGTTCAGGCTTTGCTTCTGAGGGACGTGATTGTGTTCTTGCAAGAAAAGGACCAGAAGTTCATATTTGCGTCTTTGGTGAGTCCCTCATCACACTGGCGAAGCTCCAAGCTCATCCTTCACCAGGACACGAACCCTCCTGTCTATTGTCCTTCAACAGCGACATGCTAATCTTCACCATCTCCTTGTCTTCTCAAAGTCTCCTGTTTGTAGTCCGTCTAACGTCCGTCCCTGCTCTCTCAGGACCAGCGCTCCACAGTCATCTCCCTGCAGAAGCTCATTGTGAGGGAAGTGGCCAACGAGGAGAAAGGTCTATTCCTGATCACGGCGGGGATCGAGAAGCCCGAGATGGTGGAGGTGTACGCCAGCTCCAAAGAGGAGAGGAACACCTGGATGCAGCTCATACAAGAAGCCATGCAGTCCATGTGAGTCCATCATCATCATCATCATCATCTTCTCAGCACACATGAGGCTTCCTGGAACAATGGAGCTTCTCATGGTCTGTCTCTGTAATCTATCTCCTCAACACTCACTGCAGATCACGACTAGATGCATATCAAGGGTTTCCATAAGCACATGTGAACTTTGAGGATAAAACGATGATCCAACTCACATACTTAGCCTTATGAACAGAGGTGGGAGTTGGTGCGGTTGCAAAATTGCGTTGTCTTTGAACTTTTGAATGTGATTTTTGAACTACCTCAAAAAGTCCCTCAAAAAATGTTAGATATTGTAGTGTGTGTTCACAGACTCTCCGTTTCCTCCAGGGAGGGTGATGATGATGAAGGTGTGCCTAGTGAAAACGAGGAGGACCGCAGGCTTCAGGAGATCAAAGTCAAGGAGCTCAGAGGCACGTCTCTCTCTCTAGCTCACTCACTTTCTCTCTCTCTCTCTCTCTCTCTCTCTTGTTTTTTCTCTCTCTCTGTCCCTGTGTTTTTTCTCCATCTCTCCCACTCTGTCTCCTCTTTTTCCTACTCTTTCCATTACTAATTCTCTCTCCTCTTCTTTCCCTTTCTCATTTTTTCTATCTCTCTCACTCTTCCTTCCGTCTTCTCTCTGTCCCTCCACTTGTCTCATTCTTTCTTTTGTTCCGTCTGTTTCCCTCTGTCTTCCTCTGTTCCTAACCCTTAATTTGCTCTCTCTTTCTCTTCTTTGTGTCTTACTACTCTGTCTCTCATCCTTCCTCATTTTCATTTTTTTGATCTCCCTCTCACTTTTTTCTCTCTCCACACACTTCTTCCCTCTTCCATTTACCCCTAGTCCTTGCTCACTCTTCCTTTCTCTGAATGTATGTATCTTTTTTTTTAATTCTCACCATCTGAATTTCTGTGTCTCTCTCTGTACCTCTTTACTTTGATTTTTTTCTCATGCTCTCACACTCACTCTCACTTTTCATCTCTTTTCCTCTCACTCTCACTTTTTATATCTCACACTCTCTTCTCTCTTGCTCTTTTGTTTCTCACTCTGGCTTTTTTTTCTCACTCTCTCTAGCTAATCTCGCATTGTCTCTCTCTATCTCTCTCTCGCTTTCTCTCTCTCTCTCTCTCACCCATTTGCCCTTTTTTACCTGTATGTCATTTTTCATCTCACTCTGCTTTTCTTTCCACCGATTTCTCCTCCTCTTCTGTGTCATAAGCGATGACTCTGACTCTGCAGATCAGCTGCACAGGAGAGATGAACAGATCGTGGCTTTACTGGAGGAGAAGGTGAAGCTGTTCAGGGACATGTGTGACAGCGCGGACGAGTCCAGCTCCAATCCTCGCAAGCAAATGCTCTTCAGGGCCACGCCCGAAGACATCACCAAAGGGGAGCCAATCATGAAGGACGCTCTGAAAGAAGGTGCGTAAGAGGTCACACAGGTCGTGCGCTGTTACGTTTCACTTTTACATGATGTAAATTATGTCAAAATATGCAAAACAAACATCACCATACACCATCAGACTTCTTGCGTGATAGCGCATCAGTTAAATACAGAGTTACATATTGAAGACGCGTCCACAGTGGCAGGCAAAACAAATTTCCTCCATTTTGGTGAATTTGGCCTCGGCCCTATGGTTAAGAATCAGTGCTCTGTACGGTCTGGCGGATTCTGAACATTGAATAACGGGCGTTTTCCCGCATGGCGGCGGTGAGAAGGTTTGATCACGGGAGTGATGAACGCGGCTTGTCAGAGTTCCTAAAGTCATTACGCAGCTGTGGACATGATCTGATTCCGGGCCGGGTAATGGATTGCTTTAATGTAGGAGGTCAAGCTACGGCGGAGGCGATCGATCGCGCTCCTGGGATTGTTCTAGAAAGAACTAGGTTTCGTTTAGGGAAGAGCTCCGATAAATTGTATTTGCTCACTAACATATCTAAAGTGTTCATCTTTATAATGTTCAAATGTTTTTTTTTTTTTTGCAATTTTTATGCATTTTCATTTTAGTGATTTATTGTTCACTGTGCTCAATTTTTTTTAAAGCGTCCACGATACTGACTCTTCGTCTGTTTGTCTAAAGTCTAAAGTGTAATGTTTATTACAAGATGTTTATTACGAGATGTTTATCGTTTACCTTTACATTAGTTATGAATTTAGTCTCATTTATTGATGTCCAAATGTTGAATATTTGTGTTTAGATGGATGTGTGTGTGTGTGTGTGTGTAGTGGAGACCCTGCAGGTTCTGGTGAACAGCAGTCTGGGGGGAGCAGCATCTGCCGGACCCGTGTCTTTGCCACGACGGGCGGAAACTTTTGGAGGCTTTGACAGTCACCAGATGAACATGTCTAAGAGTAAAGGTGTGTGAGAGAGAGAGAGAGAGAGAGAGAGAGAGAGAGAGAAAGCAATAGAGAGCTGTGAGAGAGAGTGTTGTGGTACAGAGAGAGAGAGAGGGAGAGTTGTGGTAGAGAGAGAGAAAGTGAGAGAGAGAGAAAGAAAGATAGAGAGTGCTGTGGTAGAGAGAGTCTGATCCAAGCTCTAATCTGTGTGTGTGTGGTTTGTCCTGCAGATGGCGACAAAGAAGAAGCTGAAGACGCCACAGAACTGCGCAGAACTGAATCAGACGGCGTCCTGAAGAAGGTGTGTGTGTGTGTGTTTACACTTTTTATTTTTCCATTTATTTAGACTTTTTATATGTCTCTATCTGCCTGGCTGTCTATTTTTTTCTTTCTGTCTGTTTGTCTGTCCATCTTTATTTCCATCTGTCTATCATTCTGTTTGAGTATCTGTCTGTCTATCTATCTATCTTATACTGGACTTAAATCACAGTGATGCTGCACTTTGTCAGTCAACGAGTCTCAGCAAACAAACGCTGATTTATGTTTTCACTTCTCCGCTGCCGTTACCTTGCTCCCTCACTCCTTCCTTCTGTTTCCCTTCCTCTCTGTCTCTTATTCATATGCTTTCTTTCTCTCACTTGCTCTCCCATGCTTTTTACTCAACTCTTTTTACACTGCTTTACAACTCTCTCTCTCTCTCTCTCTCTCTCTCTCTCTCTCTCTGCCGCACGCGCTTCTAACACTCTCTTTCTCTCTCTCTTTCCCTCAGGCTAGCAATGCTCATCCTCTGGTCTTGCTCAAGAGAAACAGTGACGTGAGTATTTTTTTTTATTTGAGACTGTGTGCGGTTTTAACTGTTTTTAAACGAAATATAAAAGTACTTTATTGTGTTATGAGTCTTATCAAAGAAATTTGATGAATGAATAAACAGAATAAATTATGAATAGAATAGAAGGCTTTTATCGTCATTGGCATACTTGCTCAAGAATCAGCCAGCCAAACAATGTAAAAAAATCTATCTATCTATCTATCTATCTATCTATCTATCTATCTATCTATCTATCTATCTATCTATCTATCTATCTATCTCCTTCTATCTTCTATCTATCTATCTATCTATCTATCTATCTATCTATCTATCTATCTATCTATCTATCTATCTATCTATCTATTTATCTACGGTATCTCTCCCTCTTATACACACACACACACACACACACACGTAAACATGTACAGTGTATTGGTTTTGTTTTGCTGTATAGTGTTGTACTGTACTTCATTATTTATAATATGATAGAATATGCATATATTCTGCCTAAATAATTGACAAATCTTCCGTAGGTTTAGGAGGAATGTGCAGTCATGTTTAAGAACATGAATTGCTGTGTAAAATAAAGATGAGAAATCATTTTAGACAAGAAAGTGGAAGTTTAAGGAGCGGTTTGATGGAGGTTCGTCACATTCTTTCTCTCATCAGTTCCTCTGTCTTCACAACAGGTTTTGCAGAGCGTCTCTCATCTTCACGACCTGCTGAACACATTACAGGTGATTGCACACATTATAGCTAATAATAGATAAGTTTTGCGTAATGCGCAAATTTGATAAATCGTAATGCGTATTTTATATAAATCCTATAGAGTGGTCCCCCGACTTTACATGTAATCCATCTAATCTGTGCCATGACTTCATAAAATCAGACAAACATTTTTTTTATAAATGATACAATAATTGGTAATAAATGCAATAAAAACATGTCACATAGCAGTTGTTTAGCTTGCCCTTTGGCAGATGTTTATAATGGTACAGTATATAATGATAGGACAATCTCAAATCAACGGTTACCGCCATCTTGAAATGACATCATGCAAGTCCCTATAATTTTCTGTAATCCCATAGAGAATGCTGACCAAGCGATGTCACAGATCACGCGAGATTACGAAAATCTCAAAAAGTTGTATGACGTTTTTTCAAGATGGCTTCTCTAAGAAAGAGAAAAAAAAACATCGGCATTCTGGGAGAATACAAGCTCATTTTAAATTTTGGAAGCAAGATCTCTGAAACTAGTGATTTTGTTGCTTTTTCTTTATTTGACGTACAAAGCAGATTAAACAACTGTTTTATACACATCTGGACTCGTCTCAATGTACGCTAGCGGTAAGAAAAATCCTTTCGTATAGCGAAAATATTTCGGAACTCGGGACAACAAAAAAAACATTAATTCTCAATGAATAACGTCCACTAATTAATACTTTAATACATTTTAGATTTCTAAAACAAAACGCTCATAAATGAAAAAAGACAACAGCTGGTTCCAAAAAGCTTAAAATCAACTGAAAAGAAAATTCAAAATAGATTTGCTTTTTCTTTTACTTTACAAATATGTACAGTTTTGTGGCATTGCGCTGATTTTTCCCCTCAGGATTTTTATCTCGTGTTGAAAATCCGGTACCTCAAGTAAAACTGACGCCTTTAAAAAAAGAAAAAAAATAGTATTTGATATTCCATACAGATTCCAATAAACAATCACCAAACGCAAATATTGTAGAACCGTGACAGGAAAATGAACGACATTTACCGTGACCAGAGTTTTGATTTGATGGAAGTAGACGACTGCAGTTTGACAGTCAGTATTGCTGCATTTCTCCGATATATCGAATCAATTTTAGAACTAAATAACACAGTGAATTCCTTTTCGGAAACTAAAAACTGCCAAAACGGACGAGTATCTGTCAAGGCGCGTTAGAGAAGGAGACGATTACTGGAAACCATTACTATATTACCTGACAGGAAACTTCAGGAAAACGCACGACATAAAAATGTGTTTCTTTGCTCGGGATTTTCATTATCCAGGACGTGTGTAAGTCAGGAGCACCACTGTGTATTATTTCCTCATCGGTGCAGCCGTAATGCGTGTCGTCCACCAGATGGACCCGTGTCACTGAATTATTCATGTCAGGAGCAGATCAATCTAGAAAGCCCTTTCTCCTGTTCTCACAGGCCGTAGTGGTCCAGCAGGACAGCTTCATCGAGGACCAGCGGCAGGCCCTGAGCGATCGCCCGCACACCTCCTCACGCCATCCCTCCATCTCCTCCTCCACCTCCTCATCCTCCTCCTCCTCCAGGCCCAACTCCCTGATCGAGCAGGAGAAGCAGCGCAGTCTGGAGAAGCAGCGGCAGGAGGCGGCCAGTCTGCAGAAGCAGCAGGCCGCTCACGCCGAGGAGAGGAAGCGGAGAGAGAAGGAATGGGAGTCACGCGAGCGAGAGCTGGCCCACAGGGAGACCAGCCTGCAGAGCCAGGAGGACGAGGTTCAGCGGAGGAGAGGCGAGCTGGAGGAGGAGAGGCGCGACCTCCAGAGTAAGAAAGAGGAGTATCAGAGGGACCTGGCACGCCTTCGAGACAGCCAGAAGAAGCTGGAGAGGGAGAGGGAGCAGGTGCAGAGAGACATGGAGCTGATCCGACAAGCCGAGGTGAGGTGAAGGTCACCAGGAGCCATTATTGGAATCCGCCTGGTCTGGGATGAGATGATGCATATGTTTGTCATTAATGCATTAGCCGTGTTTAGCATCGATTGATTGGTCAGGGGCGAAAATCACTACGGTTATTTTTTTCTTCGTGACTGTACATGACTGTACCATGAGTGGAAAACACAATAAGACTTTTGCTTTTCATCCATTTCAAATCCACTTTTAAGTAGCGAGTGCAGTGGTGCCACTGCTTACGAATGATGGGAAGGTGACATAAATAGGGACTTTGAGATTGGTGACAATTGATCATAAAAAATAGTGACAATGACATGAAGAAGACAAAAATTAGACACAACAATCACGAAAGAATTGTGACAATGATGTGAAGACAACAAAAAATAGCGACAATGACACAAAGGCGACGAAAAAATAGCCACTTCGTGTAAGACAAAAATGAAAAAAAACATTGTCCTTAAACTCAAAGTCGCTGTTTTTGTGTTGTCTTCACGGCATCGTCATTATTTTTGTCGGCAGTGTTGTCAATCTCAAAGTCACTATTATTTTGTCGTCTTCATGTCATCATCACTATTTTTTGTCGTCTTTACGTCATCGCCACTATTTTTGTCGTCATTGTTGTCAATCTCAAACTCTCTATTTCATGCCGTCTTCCCGTCAGCTTCACAATTTTTTGTTATCGTCACTACTTTTGTCATCATTGTTGTCAGTTTCAAAGTTCATATTTTTTGTCGTCTTTACGTCATCACCACTATTTTTGTCGTCATTGTTGTCAATCTTAAAGTCTCTGTTTTTCAATCGCATGATTGTTGTCTCTAATTTTTGTTGTCTTTACTCCATTGTCACTATTTTTGTCGTTGTTGTCAATCTCAAAGTCGCTATTTTTTTTTGTCGACTATTTTTGTGTCATGTACAAGCCCTAATCCGTTCCAAGCCCCTCTAAATGTAGACGTTTTTTATATTAATGTTCAAAAATGGGTAGTAGATAATAAGAAAAAGACTTGCTTAACCTTGTCACTACAACATTTGGCCTGTGAATCGATTTCGTAAAAAGGCACGATATTTCCTTGAAGGCGCACTTCGTAACTTTTGTAAGTCGAGGTGCCACTATATGTCGTTTAATTCACGTCTCTTCATCGTTCTCGCTTACAGGAGCAGAGGAAGAACCGCGTATGTGAAGAGTCGTCAATGTCCCAGAGCTCTGGTTCTCTAGACCGTGATCCAGCCGAGGTGGAGCTCTCCTCCTCCCCGTCCACCAGGGACTTCATGTCTCGCATGGACTCCAAGAGAAAAGGGAAGAACCTCAATCCTTTCGCCTCCAACTTAAGCCAGAAAGGACAGAACAGCGAGACACAAAGCCAGATTCCCAGTCGCCTGCTGCAGCTCGCGAAACCCAGGAAGAAGAAGAAAGGAAAAGGGCAGCAGACGCCCCCTGCAGGTAGATCTGAGAGCAGCCAAAATGATTAATTGCACAATCAGGCACACTAATATCCTAAAATGTGTGTAGAAATGGATTGTGTGTCTTAAAGTGGTGTCGTAGTGGTTAACTTTTTGACTCAGAATGTTTTAGTTTGACTTTGGTGCTGCAAATCTGCACAGCTTGATGAATTATCGGAGTATTACGTCTACTCATGGTGTAATACCTATCACTGAGAAGAAGAGTGACCTATGGCAAGCCCAATTAACATTTAAACCTCCACGATAAATCTAAATGTCCAGACTAGTCACTAGAGACTTAATAGTTCTAAACTCTGCTGTCTGTTAGAGCTTTTGTTACTGACAGTAGTTGAATGTTAATTTGGCTTGCCATAGTGTCTCTGTCTATAAATCTCTGGCACTATTGATCTGCAACTCCTTTAGGCATCTCTGAAGCAAAGTAATCAAGAGTTCAATCCCGGTGGATTAACTAAAGAACTCCAATAGCTAGGATTTGGTTGTCAAAAGGTAGTTTTACATTTGTAATGAGTGCCAACTCCGATAAAGACGAGATTGATTCAGACGTTAACATTAGATGCCAAAATTACAAATTAAAATTAAATCGTAAAAATTGAATTTAAATTTTTTGGAAAAGCGACTTTTGTGATTAAAAGAAAAAAATTGGGAAAGAGATGTTTATTTGATGACATATAATGATTGAAGAATATTCACGTCACGCCCACGAGAGACGCCCCAAAATACGACAGAAGTAATAGATCATCTCTTTATAATATTGAAATGATTGCGCACGGCTGAGTTTCATCTCATTGAGCTCTCATTGAGTTTGGCAGAATTGTGTAAGTGCTGGATTCAGATCGTGAGGGGGTAGAATCAAGATCGCGATCTTTTAACGATGAATCGTGCAGCTCTAACTCCGGACAAGCTCAACCAATTTTAATATTGTTAACAACACTGTTGTTGGGTGAGAGCAAACCCCTCTGTACCTCATCTCTTCACAGACTGTCCCAGCACAGCGCTTCCAGGAGCCACCACAGACGGAGAGATCTTCTTCTGCTAACGTCCTCGTCTCTCGCGCTCCACTGTGCCTTCATCCAGGACCGATGGTCTCAGGTTGGGACCAGAATCGGAGATGGGCATCGGGCCAGGACGCTTACCCATCCCTCGCCTCTGAGCAGAATCCGCCCTGACACCTGGTGAACCAGAGTATCTGATAAGAGCGCCGCGAGCACTTTTTCCACACACTGACTTCCTGTGGGAGAGCGAGATTTATAGCGGCAGGTGAATTCCTGCTGGCGTTTCCCCTGGAAGCGTCTCCTTTCAATGCAATGGACGTTTGCCTAGGGATAAAGCTAAAGAAGCAACATGTGGGAATGCAAATGGCTGTTGTAATGCAGGACTACGTTTCTTGATCCATCCTTTGTTTATTTTTCCCGCATCACTGTAATACATAAGCTTGTCCTCTTTGGTGTAATCCAATTCAAAGGCATCAGGTTATGATAATCCACACACAAACCAGAATGGTGAAATAAGGGATACGGCGTGAATGGATACACGAGTGTGTGGTGTCCAGTAAAGTTTTTTTTTTTATTATTATTTATTTAGGTTCCATGTCATGTTTCCATCCTCTTTTGACCGTCTGAGAAGTAAAGGATTGGGTTTTTACTCGACAATAATTGGCTGTAAAAGCTTCAACAAACCCTACTTTGGTATTTTTCTTTTATCCTCAATGCAATTTTAGTCCTTAGCACTTTATTAGCACATCAAGTGGCAAAACGTCCGGCTTTTTTTTTTTTTTTTGAACAAGACAATCTATTAGCTCCACTTCATTGATAATCGGCCGTTCTGTACGGAGAGTGGTTTTCTTTGCTAATTTTTTGTTGTACCACACGAATGTTTTGTATATTTGTTCAACCAAACAAACAAACAAACAAACAAAAAGCTAGCTATCATGTAAGCTACCAAAAAAGAGCGGGTGTTTTCAACTGCAGTATTTGCGTTCGGTTACATAGGCTTTGTTTTCGTTTTCTATGAACTGACTAATCATTTTTAAACCGACTTGATTTTCCATGCTTGAGAATCTTTAATCCACAGACCCATTTTCCACTTTATAAAACCTGTCATTTAACAACTAGTCAGTGTCCTTTAATACTAGATCTTGGCTAGTTAAGAAGCTTTGCCTGCTGGTCAGGTTTTCAGATGAGTTGAGGCAAGAGGAGAACATATTTTAAGAATGGTTGATTTTTTCATATAAAGTGTTTATATAGTGTTAATTTAAGATTTCTGCCTTGTTTTTACTTCCACGCGATTAAAACCTCTACCTAACACGCCACTCTAATGCATGAGAGTGATGAATGTATCAAGTTCATTAATCAATCGAACTGACAGGACGCACGCGGCCGCCAAACTCATAGTTGTTGTCGGAAAGAGAAACGCATTCGGTCGTTTCTGCGCGGATATGCATCGCTGTTTAGCCGAGACAAAAAACCCTTAAACCGCCTGAATGCTTGACCGCTGGCTTTTAATGCCGCGAAGACGCGCGTTTTACCTCAGCAGTTTCGTGCACGCGCGCGTTTTCCTGAAGTTTCCTGTCAGGTAATATAGTAATGGTTTCCAGTAATCGTCTCCTTCTCTAACGCGCCTTGACAGATACTCGTCCGTTTTGGTGGTTTTTAGTTTCCAAAATGGAATTCACTGTGTTATATAGTTCTAAAATTGATTCAAAAGATCGGAGAAATGCAGCAATACTGACCGTCAAAATGCAGTCGTCTACTTCCAACAATTTAAACCCAGGTCACGGTAAATGTCGTTCATTTTCTCGTCATGGTTCTACAATATTTGCATTTGGTGATCGTTTATTGGAATCTGTATGGAATATCAAATACGGTTTTTATTTTCAAAGGCGTCAGTTTTACTTGAGGTACCAGATTTTTGATAGTAGATAAAAAATCCTGAGGGGAAAAATCAGCGCAATGCCACAAAACTGTACATATTTGTAATGTAAAAGAAAAAGCAAAACAAATAAATTGTAAAAGTATTATGAATTTTCTTTTAAGTTGATTTTAAGCTTTTTATAACCAGCTTTTTTTTTTTTTTATTATTTATGAGCGTTTTGTTTTGGAAATCTAAAATGTATTAAAAATAAAGTATTAATTATTGGACGTTATTCATTGAGAATGAACGTTTCTGTTTTTTGTTTTGTTTTTTCATAAAGCCCCTTCCCTACAGGATTAGCAAGCAGCTAGCCACTGGCCAGCACAGCTTATGCAGGTCCAGCTGTTTAAAAGGTGTCGCCTGTTCATGATGTCACAGAATATTCACTCCTCGCTGTTTACAGAAATCACAGACGGAAATGTCCTCCAACTGGAACGACATCGAAAGCAAAGCGCTTCTAATTTGGGTGAATGAAGAACAAGGAACAGTTAGTGACGCCGTCACGTATGAAACGGTTACCACCAGCTGTTTAAAGCGTGTCGCCGAAAATACCGGTATTTTGAAAATGCTGTGTGAATAGTTCTTTGCCGGTAAAATGTGGGAATGGCAGTGCTTGTGTGAACAGTATTTACCGGTAAAGTCTTTTCCTGGGACACTTCAATTTCTTCTGAAGTTGTAGTAGCCAGAGGAACTGTCTCATTTCTGCGCAGCTGGAAGAACATTGTGATCGGAAGTGTCTACTGCTTTACAATCGAAGAGCATCCTGTAGCGAGTCACGTCTTCATCGATTTTGTTGCAGAATTGCAGAGAACAAACCATATTCTCGTCCCACTCTTGCGACAACTCTTTCAACTCCTTCGCGCGGTTGCAGAGCTCGGCAAGTCGTTCTAATGTTAAGTCCGTTTCTCGGACAATTCCTTGGGTCTCTTCCTGTGTTTCTCTATCTTCCTCACTGACCGATTTCTTCAGGTCTTCAGGGTCTGTGTCAGTGGGCATCTGGGAATGGCAGTCCAACAACTCGTTGACGCAATGCTGTAATGTAGAATCATATGTAATGCAATGAGCCATCAGTAAGAGCAGAAATTACTAATTAATAATGGAATTAACAAAATATTTGGGGTCTTCATATATCGAGGCAAAATTTCGAAATTTCCGGAAAATTCGTGATATATTGCCTTTAGTCGTAATGACTAAAAAAAAAATCCAAAGTAGTGAATCCTCGATGGCCGTACAGTAGAAACAGCACGAGGTCGAGTTCCGCTTGGACTTTCCTACTGGCCTGGTCGTTTCAGATAAACAATAGACATTTGTCTTGTTTTGATTTTTGTTCCTTACTCCGCATAGCGAGATTAGGTGGGAGTTGTGGTCCAGTGGTAGGAGACATGAACTTGTGTCCAAGAGGTTGAAGGTTAGAATTCCCCTACAGCTGGTTCTGCAACCTTGGGCAAGACACTGAACCCCACTTGCCCCCCAGGAGCCATGGCTTAGGCTGCCCACTGCTCCGGGTTTGGCTCTTGGATGGGTTAAATGCAGAGAACCAATTTCGATGTGGCCACATTCACAGTCTCACTCACATGACCTCACTTTACCTTTGTGAAAAGCGCTGTATGAACTTGAACTGTCTGCGTGTGGTTAGGTGTTCCTCTGCATCTCGCTTGATTTCACTTGTCGAGTGAACAAACGAGCACAGACACACAATCCAGAGAAACCTGAGCTGCTGTTGTTCGCTGCAGTCGCTGTATAAATATCAGATGTGTGTCAGGCGCAACAATGGCCTGTTTCACGATACGGACGCAAGACACCGTGGTCTTTCATTCTTCCAGAAGAACCAGCCTCGCCGTATTGTTTGTGTTCCCCGGGAAAACACAGATAAATAACGGATCGTTTTTAATGGCGTATCTTCTGTGTAAACCGTCGGCGCTTTCGATTGAACCATTCGACCGGGAGTGATAAGCGCTCAGGATGGTACAAATAACAACAATTCCTGCCATGATGCATAATTAACTATTATTCTTCTCTGGTGAGGAGGAGAGCCTGCACGCTATTGGTCCACATGTCCTATTGCCAACCAATGGCAAACCCCGAAGAGAAAAGGACATGTGGACACGCCTCACTCTGCTGCACTTCATGTTTTCCCGCCTTTTTTTGCAGGTTTTTTAAGTCGATTTAAGTCGTTTTTTTTACTCCATCGTATTATTAAAATATTCTTTCTCACACATTCTCTCCATTGCTTTCTTGCTCTCTCTTCCATTCTCTATCACACTTTCTTTGTTTCTTTCTTACACATTCTCTCCATTGCTCACTCGCGCTCTTTCCTATTCTCTCACACTTTCTCTGTCTCTTTCTTCCACTTGCTCTTCATTTATCCCGCTCTCTCTCCTATTCTCTCACTTTCTTTGTCTCTTTCTTACACATTCTCTCTATTGCTTTCTCACCCTCCCTCTCTCTCGCTCTTTCCTTTTCTCTCACACTTTCTTACACATTCTCTTCATTTCTCTCTCCTATTCTTTCACTTTCGTTGTCTGTTTTTACACATTCTCTCTATTAAACTCTCACTTCCTCAGTCTCTTTTTTACACTTTCTCTCACTCCTCTCTCCCTCCTTCTCTCTCTTGCTCTTTCCTATTCTTTCTCTTCACATTATTATGCATTCACTCCATTGATCTCATTCTTTCTCTCCCTCTCTTGCTCTTTCCTATTCTTTCTCTTCACATACTTACACATCCTCTTCATTTCTCTCGAAATTTTTCATATTCTCTCACTTTGTCTCTTTCTTACACATTATTTTCATCTCTCTCTCTTTCTCTTCTTTCTCCTATACTCTCACTCACCTTCTCTGTCTCCTTCTCACACATTTTCTCTATAGCTCTCTTGCTCTTACTTCTCTCTTTCACTCTCTCTCTCTCTTTGTCTTATTCTCACACACTTTGCCACTCACTTGACGATTTTGATCTCTCCCTCACATTCTTTCCATTTCATCATCTCTCATTCTTGTAATCTCTTCATCTCTCACTGTCACTTTCCTCTTACATTCTTTCTCTTTCTTGCACTCTGTCACATTTTCTCAACCTTTCTCACATTCTCCCACTTTCCCACACATTATCTTGCTCTCTTTCAGATATGCTCCTCTTCCTCACCACCTCACCATTTCTCTCTCGTTCTCTCCCTCTTTTTCTCCCACGTCCCCTCTGTCTGTTGTTCATGGTCTCTCACATTTTCTCTTTCTTACAAGCTCTTTATTTCTCATTTCATCTCACACATCTCCTGTTTGTTCTCTCTACCTTTCTTTCTTGCGATCTCTCTGCTATCTTTTACTACTTGTTTCTAACAATCTCTCACCTCATCTTTGTTCTTACATTCTCATCCTTCTCGCACATTTGCTTACATTATCTCTGTGTCGCTCAAAAATTCTCTCCTATAATTTTTTATTTTTTTTTTGGCTCCAGTATGTGTCTCTTTCAAACACAGCCTCATCCACTCTTTGTTGTCTTTTTTTCCCTCTCCATTTTATGCAATTCTGATCGCATTCTTACCAGCATTCTTTTCTGTTTTGGTTTTTGTATTAATATGCCACCCTCCTTTCCTATTCTCTCACACCTTCTCTGTCTCTTTTTCCCCCACATTCTTTTGATTGATTTCTCTCTCTCTCTCTCTGTCTCTCTCCCCATTTCTTGTCTCTTTTTTACACATTCTCTCCATTGCTCTCTTACTCACACCCTCTCTCTTTCTCACATGCTCCCACTTTCACACTTTCTTGTGTGATTTTTACACTCTCTCCATCTCTCTCTCTCTCTCTCTCTCTCACACACACACACACACACACACACACACACACACACACTTTCTCTGTCTCTTCATTACACATTTTCTTCATTGCACTCTTTCTCATTCTCTCTCACACTTTCTTTGTCTGTTTTTATACATCATCTCCATTGCTCTCTCACATTTTACAGTCATTTAGCAGAAGCTTTTATCCAAACTTACATTACATTCCAATCCTCTCTTCCGCATTCTTTCCCAGTCTAGCCCCCCCCCCCCCCC
>CM051501.1:3736119-3767674 GCA_028031935.1 Paedocypris micromegethes | reverse complement strand
CAACTATTGTTCTGGGGTTTTACTCATATATCTTCTCTTTTTGTTCTAGTACCTCTCTCACACTCTTGTTCATGATTCTTGTTCTTTTCCCTCTTTTTCTCATGTTTGCTGTATGTTTCTCTCTCCCTCAATCACTTTCTCACCATCACTCGTCTATTTCCTTCTTCCTGTTTCACTTCCAACACATCTCAGTTTCTCTCCGTCTCCGCTCTCGTTCTGTTATTTATTATTCATCTATCATTCCTCACCCGTCCATTTTCGACTGGATGTGACTTTGTTTGGTGACGGGAGCCGGTGAATTAGCCAGACAGAACTAGTAAAAGCCTATCAGCTCCTTCACCATCGTAAATCAGCGTCTTCCTTTCTTCACGGTGGGGTTTGTCTTACTCCAGCTGATATTGTGGCTCTTCATCACTGTCCGAGGTGCTGGAGGCGGAGAGGATGCGTCTCATTCATCTCTCTTCCTGGTCCTGATGAGACTGGCTTTATCATCCGCTGCTCATAATTCAGCCGGACGCTTTTCACAGCCTGGCCTTTCCTCCAGCGTTTTTAATCATTTTCGACATTTAATTTGGTTGAAGAAAACATTTTTAAGTGTTTTGTGTTGGTTATAGTTTTTTGATTGGTAGACCCCCTTCTCCGTCCCTTAGACGCTCAAAATATTTCTTTTTTTCACCACTTCCCTGTTTCTTAGATTCATTTTTTTTCTTCATTTCTTTAATTCACTCTATTTTCCCAATTTCTTACCCCGATTCTCACTCTCTCACAATCTCTTGTGATTTTTTTTTTTCACTTTTGTTCAAGCTTGTATTCTTAATTTTTCGTTTTCCAGCCTCTTTCCTACTTTTGTCTTTTACTTAATTTTTGTCTTTTTTTTTTTAAATAACCCTCTCTTCTTTTTATTCATGTTCCTTTCTCTTTCAATGACTTTCAATCTTTCTCTCCTTCGACACAATATATTTCTATTCTTCACCACTTCTCTCTTTTTAAAGTTTTAGTTTTCAATTTCGCTTTTCTGAACAATGCTATTGTTTCCTGAACACTTTTTAACTTACTTTTTTAGCCCCATTTTCTTTCCCCTCACTCTCTCACAATCTCTTTCTTTTCTTGTTTCTCCATTTTGCTGTTTTGTTTTTCATTTTAGTTTTTACTTTCACTTTGTTTTATTTACTTATTGTCTGAACTTAATTCCTCATTTTTCTCCCTCTTTCCCACCTCAGCCCCCCCTCTCTCTCACTCCCTCTCTCTCTCTCTCACTCCCTCTGTCTCCCTCCTCTCTCTCCCTCCCTCTCTCTCTCCCGTCTCTCTCTTGTGCTCTCTCTCTCTTGTCTCTCTCTCTCTCTCCCTCTCCTCTCTCTCTCTCTCTCTCTCTCTCTCTCTCTCTCTCTCTCTCTCTCTCTCCCTCTCTCAATTTTATTTATCTGTATTTGCTTTTCTTTTAATTCTTCTCCGTTTCTTTGCCCCCTATCCTCCCCTATTTCTCAGAACTGATTCAGAAAGGAGTGTGAATAAAGAGGTAGAGCGATGAAAGACAAGTGAAAGGACCAACCCTTCTTGGAACGCGGGGCATTATACACAAACCCTCAGTGGGACAGACAGGTCGGACATGCGCTGGACGGGTCCGTATTGTTGCGTCTGTCACTATTAATGTGGCTGTTGTGGGGGAGGGATCAGGGGTCCGACCTGCTTCTGTGGCTTCACTGTCATGGCCACTGGGACATTTTGATGGGACTGATGGTCCGTCACTGCTGTTAATGTTCTGACCCGCTCTTGCTCTCAACGCTCAACCAGTTCATCTCTCCTGGGAATAGAGTGAAGAAATATAATACTCACTGGGTTTGAATCTTCAGGGGTTTGTTTTTGGAATTTCGATGAATCATTTTGACATCATGGTTTTCAAATATGACATTTAAAAAATATGTAAAAGAAGAAAAAAAAAAAACTATCATGTACACACATATACATATACACACAGTATATGTACTATACAGTAGGAAATACAATAAATAGTGTTTATATTGATGAATGACATTAGAGGGATGCGGAGATGGTTTGATTGCATGATAGATGAAATAATCCAGGTTGATAATGGAGAAGTGAAAATGGTTTAATGGATAAAAAATAGATGTATGAATGAATGAATGAATAAAAATATAAACTAATGGATCAATGGTGTAAAAATAAATTGATGGATGTATTGATTGAGTTGAAGAAATATGATACTTACTGTGTTGAAATCCTCTGGGGTTTTTTTTTTTTTTTTTGAGAGTTCTACACATTTAAATCAATGATTTTGAATTTTAATTTGGAATTTTAGTATAATTGGTTGGTTGGTTGGTTGATTGATTTGATTGATTGGGAAATTGATTGACAAACATAGATAGATAGATAGATAGATAGATAGATAGATAGATAGATAGATAGATAGATAGATAGATAGATAGATAGATAGATAGATAGATAGATAAAAGTGGATGGACAGACAGACAAATGGTTAAATGAAAGTTGAAACTGAAGTCGACATAAAAAGATTGTACTTTAAATTAGTAGATCAAATGTAGGATGAAGAGAACATTAGCCTGGACAGAGTTTGGTGGATTAGATTCTACATTTTTCATTCTCCTTCATGCTGTTTGAAATTCATGAACCTTCTTCTCCTTTTTTCTTTTTTTAAAGAATAGCCCACGCTTTGGTTAATAAATGATCACACTCCAGTCGTATTAGTCTGGACACCTTCAAGCGCTGAACCTGGAGACTGGATTAAATAGAATAATTCATCTGTTTTTTTTGTGACTTTTTATTATACATGTATTGACTTTTGTAAGACATTTTTTTCAGTTTTCCAACACAGGTTTTCTAGGACACATTTATTTCACTTTGGATTTGTTGACGACTCATTGAAATTAAATGTATCGAAATTGCTTTGATTTATCCAACCGGGATGCGGGAAAAAAAGGGAACACCCATTCTTTTTCATCAGGTGGTCGACCAATCACAAGGCTGCTTTCTCTCTCACTCACTCACTCACTCACTCAGACACACACACACACACACACACACACACATTTGTAATCGAATGTTTTTTTTTTTAGAGGTAAACTCGTCGGATTTTCTCCAGCTCGTTCTGACATTCTCCGATTTCAGAGCTGCCTAAAATCCCGCTGAATCAAGCTTTCGGGGAACGTTCCAGAAGGAATTCCTTTCTTTTTTTCCCCGAATTCTTCGAGATGTATGAAGACGAGGGGCCTTGGTCACGGAGAACTAGGTGTTCCACGAGGATTGTTTTAATGATAAGCCAGTGAGTAGCAGCGATACCTATGGATACTCGCTCCACAAAGGGCTCTTTTAGGAGACCCTCTGTGCCGGGACCACCGTCCAGCCCCGGCCTCCGAAGCCCTTTCAAATGCTAATACAGCGCTATAGGCTACCAAAGTTGTGCAATATTTCCTCAACGGATGGTCTCTACTGGGTCCTTTCTTTACTTTACGTGACGTGTTTGCCGCTTTCGGGCCAAATCAAATCAATTTTGTGGCCTGTTCCAAACCAGCTCTGTGAAATAAACAGTCGTTGTTGAATTATAATAGTAGTTTTTTGACAGTTGTTCTGTGACTATGAATGAGCAGAACGGCGAGATTCCAGTCTCTTTTGGTGTTGGAGTGCGTTTGTCAACGTGGCCACTAGGGGAAGCATCAAAATTATGCTCTGAATTACAGTGGTGTAAAGTACTTGAGTAAATGTAAATAATTGAGTAAATATCAAAATATTAGGCAACTTTTACTCTCTACTTGACTACATTAGTAATTGAATATTGGTCTCTTTACTCCACTACATCTGAATGTACACCATTACTCGTCTCATTGTGATTGTGCGCAACAAGTCAGCAACTTTTCTACCGAGATTCATTTCATGGGCGGACTTTGTGAAATCACACAGCATGCATATAAGCTTTTATTAGCTCAATAACAGAAATAAAGAAGCATTAGTCATGCAGCGACACTTAGCAGGGGGTAAAAAACAGAACAAAAAATAATTAATATTGGAACAAACGGAGCATTCGGTAAATCAGCGCTGACGACTGGAAACGAAGCGTCGGAAAACAGTCGAAAACGAAGAACACAGGCAAGGAGTCAAAACCAGGGAACAAACACAATCAAAACGCTCGGTCTGCTGCACAGGGGATAATAATCCTTCGCTAGGATCTTCCTCACGCTGCGTCGGAAAAACAAACAGCTCAAAACGCTCTCCGCTCTGCGCCTGGAGTGCAAAACTCTTGGGATTGGTTGAGAATTTTAGGTCCGGGAAGAAAAAAAGTGTGGCGACTTTTCCTTCCAATGACGACGCAGTGGCTCCCGATCGAAACGCCTCGAAACAACGTCGTCGCCATCCTGGTGATACTGACACTCCTCCAAGTAACGTTATCTCCAACCTGGTGGTACGACAATAATAATAGTAGTGAGGCTATAGGTGCAGATGAGGTTCGGTTCCGGACTTCTACCTTATGCAGCCTTCCTATTTGTGAATAGTTCGAGTCTCAAGCTATGTTTGTTGAACAAAGAAAAATAAGTATTTTAAAGGATAATTTTTTTTTGTGCTTGAAAATTGAGGGAGGTGCTTATATTCGCATAAATACCATACGTTCCACTTCACGAGTCCAGTCTGAAGAGAAAGGAAACCTAGAGGATGAGACGAAGGCTTCTCACCTTGGCTTAGCTCTGCCTGGCTGCCTCAGAGAAGAGTCCGTCTCCCATGTGTCCCGGGATGAGAGCGGAGGCGAGGCAGGATGGGTCATCTGGCTCTGGAAGGGGTAGTAATAGTAAAGACCAGTACGAGGCATTCCTCAGCAGATTACTCGGGCTCTGCAGTGGTGCTGAATGTTAATTACGTTGAACTTTTAAGAGGATGTGAAGTGTTTTGACACGAGGCCAGTGGGTTCACGTTCAGAATAGTGCGGCTTTGTACAGCGGCGTCTGGAAATAGCACGTCTTGTTTTTAATCTCTTCCACTTCGCCGGCTATCTTCTGTCCAGGTCTGGTGAAAGTGCAGGTTTGGGATGATCCGGAGACGTGCAATTTTTTTTTTTTTTCCGAGCAGTGAAGACGCTCGACCTTGAGGAGACTCCTGTTTTTTGTGGTGCTAATGCTACAAAACCTCCCGAGATAAACCGGTTTATGATGAGTCGTAAATCATCCTCTTTTTGACAGAGGTGTAAAGTACTTGAGTAAATGGACTTTGTTACTTTACTTAAGTATGTTTTTGGCTACTTTGTACTTGTACTCAAAAAAAGTTAACAACTTTTACTCTCTACTCCACTACATTAGTGATTGAGTATCTGTACTTTTTACACCACTACATTTGAATGGACACTTGCTGTTACTTGTTACATTGTGTAACGGTAAAATGGTGGTTAAATTCTTGGTCGGACGAGGCGATACCGTATTGTAAAGTATAACATGTATTGTAATGTTACCAAGTCAAGAACTTTACAAACCAGCTTTTTTTTAAAGATGAATAAAAATACAGCCCCTCTTTGAAACTTAGAAGTGGAATGGCCAACAACGCAAGAGATCAGACAGATTTCAGAAAAGAAAGAAATTGGCAGAAAC
Organism: Paedocypris micromegethes; assembly: GCA_028031935.1. Classification (NCBI taxonomy): domain Eukaryota; kingdom Metazoa; phylum Chordata; class Actinopteri; order Cypriniformes; genus Paedocypris; species Paedocypris micromegethes. The sequence continues at coordinate 3,762,071 of CM051501.1, read as the reverse complement.
ATGACAAAAACCGTCAGAAACACACGGCAGGCTGAGGAACAGAGTGTAGGTTGTGTCAGATGTCTCCTCAGCTTCACGATTCTCTATCAACTGTAAGTGAATCAGCTGGAGGAGCTTGGGAAGACACCCTTGCTTACATGACGACAGGAACAAAGCGCCGTTGTTGGCTTTGTGAACGGAGCTCAGAAGTCAATTAGTCACAGGCTATTAGCCAGAGTAATTACCCAGAGGCCCCGGAGCCATACATCTCGCACTTTCATTGTAAGGAAGCCGTGCGTCTCTTATCTAGTTTTGATGAGGTCGATGAGCGCTGGCATCCTTGATTTCGGAAATGTGATCTCTGGTTGTCTCAGTTTACTCACACTGAACCAAACCAAACAAGCCAGCAATCTGTTCATCTGCAAATCAACACGACCCCGACGAGACTGTGAGAGTCTCTAAAAAAAAGTTTTTTCTAAAAAAAAACTCGGGCTTTAGAAGGAATGGCGGTTAAGATATAATGATAAAGAGTATCTGAAAACCATACTTGAGTAAAAGTGGGCATACCTTACTGTAAAAACTACTCCATTACATGTCGTAAGCTTTCAAATTTTTAAAAGTACTTGAGTATTTTACTCGTACTTAATTTAGGCTCGAAAATCACCAAGTAATGTGAAAAACAAGAAACTCTATCAAAACAAATGACTTTTTTTGTCACATTTAACAGCGTGTGTTAAATGTAAAAATGTGCGATTATGATTACATGCATATTTGAATGTGGAAATTCGGGAAAATTCGGAAAAAAAAGTGGTTCTTATATTCGCATAAATACGGTTTTGTTTTTATAAGAGCTAAACACATTATTTCGTAATGTTTGTGCACGAATGTTCTTTCAACAGTTCCGGCCGTGCTCTCTCGCTCCGACCATGTTTAGAACTTCCTTGTTTCGCTTTTGTCACGTTTGCCGAACAAATTAGATTGTGTTTTTCTCTTTCTTTCGTGATTTCAGTCGCTACTTATTGAATGTTCCACCGAGTTGGAGCTCGTTCCACTCTTCCCGTTCCCCTATCAGGCATTGTATAGAATGTCTAGAAAACTTGGGAAATCCAGTGCATTTAATACTTTGCCTGAACAGTTTTGGGCATTCTATAAAATTCCTGAAAAACACACATTGTCGCTAACTAACGTGTGTTGCGTGAAACGGTACGACGGATTAAAAAAAAAACGGTAAAACGAATTTTTTTCAAACTTTTTTAAAATTGAAATGTAAAATCGTAACATTTAATTGGTACCATTGTAAATGACAAAAATATCGTAAATCTACCAACATTAATTCTAAACGCAGCAGGAGTCACAACTAAGCAAAGACTCTCTCTCACCCTGACCATGTTCTTAGCTGTTCACTAGCATCCCAAGCAGGAAGAAGGTAATTGAAGCAGGAAGTGCCGCTCCACGGACCACTGAAGTGTGGCCAAGGACTTTCCATCATGCCAGGCCATGGTTCTCTGCCCAGGATGTCAAGTGGACGACGTCCCGATCTAAACCGGAGGAGGAAACGTCCTCAATCTGATTGACCTTCAGCGAGAGGAAGGCAGGAGTAATGACTGATCTCGGTGGGAAGCCTGGGAGTTTTGGGATGTGGGGTTCATTAGCCTTCTGTTCTCCACTGTGAGCTCTCCATCACGCTTTAGCCTGGTACAGAAAGACCTTCAGGACTCATTGTTCTTGTGTAAAATATCAAGGTGTCCATGTCGCGTGTTCATGTTCTCATGTACTTAACTATTACAGCAGCCACACTGTCTTATTGTAAAGAGTATTCAGTCAATAGTCATATTTGTTGTTATACAAAATTATTGTTTGCTTGGGAACTGGAAGAAAAACAATAGAAACAGACTGTTTTCATTTGAAATGTTACAAAAGTAGTTTAGAAAAATAGCTAGTGTCATTTTTGAACATTACATTACATTACTCTACAGTCAGACAATGTTTTTATTACATACGAGTATATGTGGACCTATATATTTATCTATCTATCTATCTATCAATCTATCTCTCTCTCCCTCTCTATCTGTCTATCCTTTTCTATTTCGCTCTCTCTCTATGGTATCTATCTATCTAGCATCTTTGCGTTGGTCTTTGCGTTGGTACTTGAAAGTTGGCTGGTTTGTTCTCATCTTAAAACATAAATTGTGTTTTTTATTTGTCAGAAAGATGTCAACATTTCCTCCTGAAATTGTGCATATTTCATACTTTTCAAAGTTTCTGTCCGTTCCAGTTCCTTGTCGATAAACAGTTTATAAATTGCTATATATGAATAGATGACAACATTTCCTTCTGAAATTGGGTATTTTTCATACTTTTCCTAAAAATAGAAAGCATTCTATAAATTGTCTTGTGTATGTGTGCGCTTTTGTTCGTTTGTTTCTGTGTGTGTGTGTGTGTGTGTGTGTACAATGGCCAAATGCAGATTTTACATTCAGTTTCCAAATTGGCCGGCCATTTTAGAGAACGACACAAACCCTCTTGCCGGCCAGTTTGCAAAATGTGTGTTTTGTGTTCAATCTCTTGTGCTTCATTTACCTTTAGTTTGGAAGTTATTTCATGTAATTTTCCATTAATTATACAGTTGTGTGTAATTTTCTTTTTGTTTGATGGTGTGTAAACAACCAGGGTGTGCACAGTTATTTATTGCAGATTTTAATGCTTATAGGAAAGTGTGTCCCACGTCCAACCGAAAGTGAAAGTGAGGTCATTGGAAATATGGCCACTAAGGATCATAGTGAATTTGTGCTCTGCGTTTAACCCATCCAAGTGAACTTCATGTTCAAGTTTATTTACATAGTGTTTTTCTTTACCAACGCAAAGTTGCTATGCTGAATTAGGGAAAAATAGTCTTTAAAGAAGAAAAATGTCCATTGTTCATCTGTTCAAAAATGTATATGGTCGTACTTGTTTGTTGTGGTCAGTAATCGAGCAGCCGCATTCTGAACTAACTGAAGTTTATCTATTAGTCGGGCAGGAGAACCTCCCAGAAGACCATTACAGTAATCTAACCTTGAGTTTTTCTGCTAATGTAAGAGTTTTTCTGCATCCGACCTAGGGAGCATAGACCACTTTGTGAGAGTTGGAGATATCAATGATAGGACCACACACACACACAACACACACACACCACACACACACACACACACACACACACCACACCACCACACACCACACACCACACACACCACCACACCCCTACACACCACACAACACACACAACACCACAACCTCCCACACCCCCACACCACACACACACAACAACACACAACACACACACACACACACACACCACACACACACACACACACCCCACACACACACCACACACACAACCACACACACCACCAACACCACACACCCACACAACACCACAACCACACACACAACAAACACACACACTACACATCACACACACACACACACACACACACACACCACACACACACACACACACACACACCCACACACACACACACACACACACACACACACACACACACACACACACACACACACACACACAACACACACACACACACACACCACACACACCACACACACACACACACACACACACACACACACACACACACACACACACACACCACACACACACACACACCACACCACACACACACAGTGAAGTGAACGCACACAAACCCGGAGCAGTGGGCAGCCTAAGCCGTGGTGCCCGGGGGGGGGGGGGGTTCAGGGTCTTGCCCAAGGACACTGAGTTGCAGAGGGAGATTTGAACCTACAGCCTCTCGGACACAACTCCAACTCCCCTACTTGCCCCCATGATTGGGCGAGTGCCCCCATGATGTCCCCACAACAGCCCTCATGATGGCTCCAGAACCTGATCACCTCCTGCGAGAGACTCCGGGATTTGATCTTAAATGCGCAGATCTTCTCCGAGAGCAGCATCACGTCGGCCGAAGCTCCTCACATGAGTCACGCTGCAGCAAACATCAGCAAGGGTCTGCGGCGTCTGAAATCACTCAAATCTCCTGGACTGCGTTTGAATTACATTAGAGATCGCTGACTCGGTGGGATTGGGTTTCCGATCCGCCCCGCTCACCGGCCCGGTGGCTTTCATTTCCAAATGAGTCAGTAATTGATGGTGTTGGCTGCAGATTTCGATCTTCCTCGGCAGGTTGGCGGGGTTTGGGAGAAGTGCTGCTTTTCCACGGCGTTCCACGAGGCTGAAAGAGGTGAAAGTGCATTCAAGCTTTTCCTTCTGACACGTCTGGATTAAATCCATCTCTGCCCGTCAGGAAGAGAACGGCGAGCGACGTGCTTTATTGTCCTTGTGTGTAACCATGCCATTAAAAATGCATGAACAAGGGAAGCGACGGGAGAATTTGCCTGCCGGTTCCGCTCGACTGGGCACGAATGCCCTTGGAGGACGTCCTGGTGGGCGAATGCTCATTTCCGGCCGCTTCCCCTGATGACATTATTCCAATCTGGCGGCGAGAGGTGAGAGGTGTGAAGCCGCCGACAGATGCTTCACACTCAGCCTCTTCTGAAAAGCGCTTTTTACGGAGACAAGAACATAACACGTACTACATGATTGACTAGATTCATTAGACTAGTGGAGAATATAAGACCTAGTGGAGGGTTTAGCGGCACCGTGGTACAGGTCACCTAAATCTTGTACAGGTTAACGATTTTTTTTGTTGAAATGCATAAGAAGACATTAAATGTTTTCCCCTCCATTTATGATAGTTAGGCTTTTCAAGAAAACAAAAAAAAGCACTGTTTTAGGGTTAGGGTTATTAAGATTAACTGTCTTTTGTTAATCTCATAAGAGATTGACCGACTTTTGGTTCGGTGCGTCCCCGTCTTCGCTTTATTGAACAAAACAGAGCGTGTTTTTCTTTCTTTCTTTCGCGATTTCCGCTGAGATGTAGCTCGTTCCACTCTGCCTGTTTGCCCTATCAGGCCATATAGAATGTCTAGAAAACTTAAGAAATCTAATGAAATTTGATACTTTGCCAGAACTTGAATTTGAAACTTGAACTTGAACTGTTTTGGGCATTCTATAGAATTCCTGAAAAACACATTGCCGCTAACATACGCGTGTTGTGCATAAAGGTAGCTAAAATATTGTGAATTTGTAAATATAAAATGATTGTTGTTAATTTTTTTAAATTTACAAATTATGTAAAATTGTAACATTTGATTGGCAACATTTACATTTAATTAACATTTTAAGTGACAAAAATATCATAAATATATAAACAGTTATTTTCCCGTCACCGCAGCAGGTGTCACGGAAAGACAAAGTTAAACTGTTGAAATTAAGTAAGAGCAAATAGTTTTACGTACATTATTCCGTTTGTGCTTCCCACTCACCTGATACATATTGCAATGGTAATGCGTATATTTATTTTTTGCCGGGCATTCTCAGTTTGTTTTTTGTGGATTTGTCTGACATGTCTTGTTGATAGTAAAGCTCTGTGTTTGAGGAGCATCTTCAGCTCTGGATTGTCCTGGTGACGTCCTCTGTGTCCAAGCATCAGCCATCTGGCCCTCGCCGTCCCGTCTTCTCACGTTAGTCTCTCTGTGCTTCACCAGCCACCAAAATAGTTTCCCTTCATATGGCGCGAGGGCTTGAAACCCTCGGCTCGTGTCCGTGCTCATCTGCCGAGTTCCCAAGACAATGACACTGACGTCACCAACAATGGAGGTAACCGACGGCGTGGCCTAGTTTGAAACACCACGGTCTCTTTTCTCTCTGGACAGAGTCACTGCAGATCCTGAGCAAGAATATAATTAGCGCAATTCGAATGATGAAATGCTAGAAGATTTTATAGACAAGGCAACGCTAGACAAGGACAGTAGTACGTTTAATGCTCTTTGTACACTGATCATCTTATTCCTGCTTTCCTATCTAACATACAGAAGAAAGACAGAAAATATAGAAGGGTGGGGTAGTATTGAGTGATGAAGATAGGGATACAAAAAGGGTGGGAGTAGGTAAAGAGAGGGAATGAGAAGAATAGGAGATAGAGATGCAAAGAGAGGGAAATATAAGGGTGGGGTTGGGAGATAGAGAGAGGTAAAGAAAGGGGGAAAGAAGGGTGGTGTAGGGAGGGAAAGAGAAGGGTGAAGTAGTGAGCGATAGAGACGGAAAGAGAAAAAGAGAAGGGTTGGGTTGGGAGATAGAGAGACAGAGAGAGTTAAAGAAATGGGTGGAGTAGAGAAAGAGGGAAGGGGGGATAAGAAGGATGGGAGATAGCGAAGCAAAGAGAGGGAAACATAAGGGTGGGGATGAGAGATAGAGACAGAGAGAGAGATAGATGGAGACAGGGACTAAAAAGGGTGAGGTGGGGGGTGAGGTTGGGAGATAGAGACAGAGAGATAAAAAAAAGAGATGGGGTTGGGAGAGGTATAGAGGGGAAAAAAGGAATGGGTAGGGAAAAAGATAAAAATGGTGGGGTAGGAAGAGAGGGATAAAGAAGGGTGAGGTTGGGAGAGAAAGAGAAGGGTGGAGTTAGGAGATAAAGAGACGAAGAGAGGGGGAAAAGGTAAGAGGGTGATTGAAAAAGATTGAAAAGAAAAGTGGGGTAGGGAGAGAGAGAAAGAAAAAGGTGAAGTAGGGAGAGCTAAAGACACAGAGAGAGGGAAAAAGAAGGGTGTGGTTGGGAGAGAGAGACTGAGAGGTAAAGAAATGGGTAGGGAGAAAGAGATGAAAAAGGAAGGGTGGGGTAGGGGGAGAGATAGAGAGAGGGATGAAGAAGGGCGGGGTTCGGTAGACAGATAATGGTGAAGCAAGGAAGGGGGGGGGGGTGACAGAGACGGTAAAAAGGTAGTAGAAATAAAAAAAGAAAGAACGAGAGAGAGAGTTGACTTTCATTACAGAAAGTGTGTGTGTATGTGTGTGTGTGTCTTGGCTTGTGTCTGGACAGGTGGTTGATGGCCTTACACGTGACCCACAAACAACATCAGGGTCTCGCTTCCTGACCCGAGGGTCTCAGACTGGAATGTTGTGTAAATGGCGGAAGCTCAGGGTTTCACTGTCTCGCCACTAAGCTGCCCAGATCCCAACTTCATGTCTGAGCTTGAACACACACACACACAACATACATTCCTCATGATATAAGACTGTGTAGCAGACTCCCAGCATGCCGCACTTCCTCTAGAATGTTCTGAAGAAGCTATTTTGCGCTTCTTGGTTTTGACCGAAGCCTGTGTGAGACAGAACTTTGACCCAACAGTGTCCGGTTCTCCACATTCTTCCCTGTTGGCCTTCACGGAACACCAGGGAATTTTTGTTGTTCCTTCAGCGCTCGCCAACATTTGACTATGGAATTATTTTCAAAGGCCAAACAGTGTGGATCTTCCTCGGGACTCAAACCTGTGACCTTTCAGAATTGATTATATCAGTGTATTTGTGGAATAGTAAATATGGTTATTTACATTTCTTTTTGTTGTTTTATTAGTGCAGCTTCTGAAGTCGTCTTTCAAAAACCAGTTTGGAAATGTTTGGGTCAATATTAGTACAAAATGAAGATCTGTTGAAAAAATTGTTAATTTGGAAATATTTCAGCATAATATTCTAAATTTGTCCTTCAGAGTTGTCTGAAGGTCGTCTCCGATTGAAAGACACTCTAATATTAGCAAAATCTAAACTTTCTGGCTAAATACTTCTCTTAAAGTACTTGTTTGATGTCATCCCTTTGATGTCGTTTGCATTTCCCTTGAGCCTTCCAATATTTAATTCTGTTATTTGAGTTTTTTTTATTTCTAACACTTTGTTTAGCCACTGCCTGGTGTGGCTGTGCGGATAATGCTTCTTTTTATGTTATTGAGCAATAAAAGCATATATACATTTCTGCCTCTGGAACCATTAATTAAAGAAAATAAATCACAGCAGCAAAAAAGACAAAGTATTTCCCTTTCTGGGACGCTTACATTTCCATATTTGAAGTGTGTGAATCTAAGCACCCCTCAGGCTTTTGAGTGTCTAAAATTGGGGTGTTATATTTGCGTAAATCGGGTATGTGAATGTAGAAATGACACTTGCACGGCTCTAATATGGCCCGCGGGCCGCAGGTTGGGCACCATCGATTATCAGCATCACGAGAGCGACAAAAGCTCCGATTACAATCCCACAGGCTCAGAAACTGTCAGTCGTGCACTCAAGACTCAAGAAACTCTACACCCGACCTTTGACCTCTGCCGCCCCCAGGAGGTCGGTGCAATCACGCGGAACTCTGGACCTTAACAGCGGGGCAGGAAACGCTGCAGCATTGGGAAATCAGCGCATGATTTGCCTCACTTATTGCTTATTGGAGCTAATGGAACGTATTGATCGGACACGTCTGCTTTAATTAAATGTACAGAACTGACGAGCTGGTGGCGATCTGTGCGCGTCATGGACCTTCTAAATGATGACACGTGATGGTTCTTCTGTAGAATGGAGGATGTGGAACTCTCTATCGTGTCGTTTAAGTGTAATCAGAAGAGCAATCTTAGAGAGCAAGATTAGCTGTAGCACGTTAGCAATGTAATTTAATTAGGTGACTAGATTTCACAACTGAATCGAGGAACTAGAGATGGAGAGTGATAAAAAAACGGAGACGGGAAGAGATTAAAAGAGCGAGAGAATGGAATCATAACAGAGCAGAGATGGAGTTAAAAAATACAACAAGAAAACAAAAAGGAGGGAAGAGTAGAAAGGTAGGGCCACAGGTTCAACCAACAAAGTGATTTAAGACGACGTAATTATTACAATCGTTGGAATGGCGCGGTTCGTTCCGCTAACGGGCACTTTCAATGCCCGCGGCACTTTGAGGAAATATTTTATTCGCGTTAATGTTCCAAGATCGTTAGACCTGTTCAAATATACATGAGTAAAGAGCTTCAAGAGGCAAAAACACACTTCTGCCTATCAATTAGCAAACGCTCTTCGTGCGAAGCTGCCAAACAACTTACGCAGAACCTGCACATCGGAACTAAACGAGACTCGCCAGAAAAGCCAAAGTGAGGGTAAATACGGAAGTAGAACACGGAAATGCCTTGGGAAATAACCACCTCTATCTCAGAATGCGGAAAGTGGCACTAGGTCTTATTTTTGGGTCAGTCTATAATATTCTAAGATTGATTCGATATTCCGTCAAATGTAGAGTTAGTGTGTCAAGATTCAGACTGCTTGTGACGTAAACCGCACAGAATCGTCTGCAGAAATCAATCATTGTCGTTCGAAACGTGCACAATTTTCGTTTGTCGCCACATACCGAAAAAAATTGTAATGACCGGTGACACCCCGAGTTTCAAGGCCCGTATACCGAATTTGTGAATTCGATCAATGTTTTTCGCCTGGAATTCATTTTGTGGTTGTTTTTTACACTGTTGCCGGGCAACTTTGCGAAGCTACATTGACGCTACAAGATTATTTGCTACTAAAACTCTACAATAACCAATTTTTTATATTTTGCTTGAGCGCCACCAGGTTGTGTTATAGTGTAATTTCAGCATTATCCTATTGGTTGAATAGTTTTTATCAAGGCAGTTTTTTTTTTTTTTTGCCACAGGCGCTTTAGGTGGCAAAACTTATATTTCGGCGTGGACACAATGAACGCACTTTATTCGTTCTGGTGTGATCAGGCCTTAAAAAAGCCATAGGAGGAACAAACCTCAACATTCTTGGAGCAGAGATTTTTCCTCACTCGCATAACATCTCTTTCGCCCACTCCCAGAATTCACTGGGCTTTTAGCTTGAGATTAAAAGCTTGGAGAAAGCAGCAGAGTTGTCTCTCTTGATCCATGGGGACTGGAATATTAAGATGCGATGCAGAGGATTTCAGAAGTGCTCAGTATCTGAACTTGGATTTGCATAAATTAAAGGATAGTATGACTTTTTCTCTCTATTCTCTATCAGAGTTGATACAGCTACGGGAATGGAGTCGGATAAGCCGAGCAGGACACGTTCTTGCTGCAGTGCACCACTGTCTCCATCAATTGCTGTCAGAAGTGCTAATGGCGCCTCGGAGGCTCAAAGGTAAACACGGGAAACTCAATAACACTGGCACCCGAATCAAAGTGTCATTACAGAGCAGTCATGCCTTCCTGAACTCAGCACCTTAAGTATTCAGAGAAAAGATCTGCGGTCACGTGCAACAGTGTCATTTGGAACGTACAGTGACGTCTACAGCTAAAGATAAGCACTCTTCTCAGAATCGTAGTTCTCACAACCTCCACCAACCTTGTTTTGTGCAAAAGATGCTCTTCCTCATCTCTTCCTGCAACCTTACGAGCATAAGATCAGCTCTTGAAACATCTACCTCAGATGTTCAGCCACATCTGCCTTAAATCCCATTAGAGCTTAATTCCATCCGGGTCACGGCACCAATTTTAAAAATCCAGCACTTTTGCTCCATTTCTCAATTAAACAGACTCCTGAATGAAAATTAGATGGATGGTCTTAAAAAAGACAATGCAAATAGCTACTAGTGTGCATCACTTGATATGTTTTTCAGAAGCGTAATAAAACCCAGCCACTAAACTCGCTAACACACGAGCAGTGATTTGCCTTAGAAATGAACGAATGTTGATAAAATAAATGATCCACAGTGGTAGAATATTAAACTTTAAAGTATATTTTACGTACAGTGGTACTCCAACTTATCCTAGATTACGAAAATCCAGAGTAACAAAATCGGTCACACCAAAAATGGCGTATCAAGTTCTGGAATATTTTCGCTGTACGAAAAGAGCGCCGCCATTTTGAAAGAACGTTGTGCAAATCCACGAGATTTCTGCTTGATTATCGAAAACTCGCAAAGGGCAAAAAGGGATTTGCATGACGTCATTACAACATGGCGGAAAAGGTTCATGTGAGATTGTCCGTAAAAAACTTCTTCAAAGTTCACTTCTTCTCCAAAGGGCAAACTAAACAACTTCTATGTAACATGTTTTTATTACCAATATTTTATCACTTATAAAAAAAAATGTCTGAATTTATCAAAAAAAAATAGCACTGACTAGATGAACAAAACCGCTCTCGGATTAGTTTCTCAAGTCGGGGTACCACTGTACACTATACGTATGTACTGTAGCTCAGGCGCACGCAACGTCACACAATGGATGGAAATTCTAAAATGGGAACAATTGGGGACAAAAAAAAAATGCAGGGATTTAGACTAGGCATTAAAAGATTACGCTAATATTGTAAAACGTCTGGGATGTTTGATGAAAGTCTTGAGGAAGAGTTTAAGCCTCCGGGAAGCTTATGACACCAGCCTGCAAGCTTAAAAAAAACATTTATTCAAATTTCAAACCCTTCATTGGAGTGAGAGCATCAAACACCAGAACCAGCATCAGGCACCAGGAATCCCGTTCACAAGGCCAGCGGAAACGTCAGCCTAATCCCGAATCCACCTCTTCAAATGACGTTAAGCAGAGAGCAATTCACAAAATAAAAAAAACACTCCGTCAACACAAAAATGAGTGTTTTCCGAGAGTAATAAAACCAAATTTCACTTCAAAATCATGCCCGTCCTGAAAAATAATCCAGCTGAGTCTTCAGGATCCGTAAAAACTACCTCATCCATCTCAATCCTGCTTCGAATGAAATGCGTTTATCAAAAAACCAGAGAAGTATTAAAGTTCTTGTGCGGTGAGAACTACAATGTAAAATCGATTGACAGATCAACAGACGAGCGTTTCCATCCACTCGGTGATGCTGCGTTCCAGAAGCGTTTCAACACCAACATGCCGTAGAACGATTGATTAAAAAAAACAAACATGCTGGTTTATTCCGCCCTTCGCTTTCGGAATGTTCTCCCCAACCTCGCTGGACTGGGAGAGTTGCCTTCAAACAGACTGGTAGTAGGTTAGTGTGTCATGATGCCTGTGATTTGGCGTGATGGACATGGTGCTGAAGGCCACAATCTGGCCACTCTCTTCTCAGTGTTGGATGGTTGTGGCTCCTGAAGAGAAGCTCGAGTGACCGTGGCGAACAGCCTCGGGCCAGCCAATCACAACCCAGTCCTGGCTGGTCCATGTGGTGGTGTGCTGACCGTGGCACCTGTGAGCAGAGATGATGGTTGATTGCGTTTATATTCAAAGAGGATTACTGTACACTACTGTACTGAAACGGCTTTCTCAGAGAATCAAACAAATTAAACGTTTGTTCTTTTATGTGACACACAATATGATCGCCTTTTTCCAGGAAAACACTTAAAAAAATTATGATCTACTGATGACTATGAAATACACTTTTATGGAATCACATTAGTGTCAAAATCTTTTAAAACGTAAATTTTAAAGACAAGATTTTTTTATTTGCAATCTTCACGTTTGTTTAAAACTTTTTTTTTTCCTGGTATTGGAATCAGATTAGTGCCAAAATGATCGAACGTAAATTCAAAAACATTTTCAAATATTGCAAGCAAAAAAAAAAAAAAAGTGAAGCTTGTGTGTCTTTTTTATTTTTTCGCCTGCAATCTTCACATTTTTGTTTGAAAGTTTTTTTAGCTTCAGATTTTTTTTAATTTGAACATTTGGCACTAATTTCACGTGGGGTTATACTCCGATGGACAAAAAAAAATCTACACCAGAAAAAAGGTTTTGAATGAAAATGTGAAGATTGCAAATATCGGATCGCATAGCCATTACGCTAACAGAAACCAGTCTCCTCTGGCATTCTACCTTTAATTTAAAGGTTTTCTAAAGTAAATTGTGTGATGTTGTTGTTAAGGCTGGATGTTAAAATTCATTTAATAAATCTGAACTTTATAAATCAATTAACTAGACATGTAAATTTAAGGGAAAAGTAATGGGCAACATTTACGACCATTGACAATTCGAAAACATAATGACCATTTACAGCAAATGAAATTGAAATGTATTTCACTCCCTAAAGCTTTATCAATGTCATTATTTTCATTCACGTGCTACAAACGGCAGATTTTGTGGTAGACCCCAAAAAATGTGGTTAACATTTTTACCATTTCTAACAACTCAAAAAACATTCTAGCCTTATTTATTGTCTAAAAGATCTAAAACGTTTTTTTTGTTTTAAACTACAAAGAAAAGCGTTTTCAATACTGTATTGAATAAAACTGTTAAATTAACATACACGTTCCAATTTTTGCTCGTCTTTAGTACTCAACGGAAACCCATAACAACCTTTATTTTCTTATGTTTCTGAGACAACTCAAAGTTTTTTCAAAGAACAACTGCTTGCATTGTCGAACCTTTTCAGTTGAGTTTGAGATTTATAGTCGATTTATAGCGAAAGCCCAACCAAACCTCTGTGCTTCCGGAAGCCTCCATCAATCAGCTCAGTTTCCCTGCTCCAATTCATTCCCCATCACTCCCATTGAGCTAATGCTAATGTATCCCAGTAGACGCCATAAGGGCTTCGAGTTCCAGCAAATTCACTTTACAGCTTAAATTATTACCAAGGTGTCGAAACAACCACTTACAAGCAACAATACACAACAATAATGAAACTACCAAGGGTTACGGTTACATACTGAATAACGTACGTCTTTACCATCCTTTCAGAGAAAATAGGATGTTAAAATACAAATTAGTGCTGTACTTGTTACTAACAACTAGTTACCATCATAAACATAAATATGTAACTAGATACAAAAACAAATATATATTCACAGTTGTATCGACATAGCCTGGACCCCCCAAAGTCTGACGTTCATGATAAATCGCAATAATTTGTAGGGCGCAATAACCAAATTTTACCACATTTTTTAACCAAATGTTAAGCAAAAATTGAACCACATTTTACCACCGTTTTTGGAAGTGCGCAGTCCTAGTTAGCAACAGCTAGCTAGTTAGCTGCTAAAGCAATGACGCTGCTACACTGAAAAACTAAACCTCGAGGCAAAAAATGTCCTTGTGTGTTTGCAATACGTCGGGGCATAGTAAAAAAAAACTAACCCCAATTTACTATTATTTTTTGAAATCGCGCATTGCAAGTTACCAACAGCTAGCTAGTTAACCGCTAAAGTTAGGCCTCTGCTAAGCAGCAAAAACAGTGCAACTTGAGTCAATTAAAAGGTCCGTGCATATTTGCAATGCTTAATTGCGCAATTTGGTCCAACATTTTTTTCGCACCAACATTTTTAGCATGTTTACGATCCCGCGAGGCCTTATTAGCATATACACAGAGCTCACATTCCAATGACACTAATGAAAAGAAAGGCTACGATTCCGCCACTTCCACGTTTGGAAGTGAAATAATTGCCTTCAGACGATCCCAAAGTCCTCGTTAGAAATGTCCTAGCGTAATTCCTTTCTGTAAAGCGGTTAAGCTTCGCAGGCACAGGGTCTGCGGTCATTAAAACCAGACAGTAGTTGTCTAGACAGTGGACAGTGCGATATTCTCCAACGCTGCCGCAATAAAGTTTGAATTTATCTTTTATGCGCTACATCAATATGATCACTTTTTACCAGGAAAACAAAAAATAATGATCTACTGATGACTATGAAAATGTTTCAATACATTTTGGCACTAATGTGATTCCATAAAAGATTTTTTCGCTTACAATCTTCACGTTTATGTTTGAAACCGATTTTGATTATGGAACCGGATTAGTGCCAAAATTGCCAAACATAAATGTCAAAGGCAAGATTTTTTCGCTTGCAATCTTCACGTTTTTGTTAGAATCTTATTTTTCTATTTATATAATCAGATTAGTGCCAAAATTATCAAACATAAATTTCAAAGACATGACTTTTCACTTGCAATCTTTACTTTTTCGTTTGTAACTTTCTTTCGATTATGGAATCGGATTAGAGACAGAACTGCCAAACGTAAATTTCGAAGGCAAGATTTTTTCGCTTGCATTATTCACGTTTTTGTTTGAAACTTATTTTTTTGGTTATGGAATCGAATTAGTGCCAAAATCATCAATTGTAAATTTCAAAAGACAATATTCGTTTGCAATCTTCACATTTTCGTTTCGAGCTAGTTCTTTCCAGGAAACAAAGAGCCACTGCCATCACTTCACGCCACGTTCCACTGTGCAAATCCACTGGCGGTTTACGCATGGCATGTCGAGCTTATCCTGCCCTCGCCCGACTCAGTCCGAGCCTCCAGGGGAATCCAGGCTTCTGCTCGCGCTCGGCTGGACGTCGACTCTGCCAAAACATCGTGTCTTCTGCTTGTGCTCGGATTAAATTGCCGCAATCCGATTAATGGGCACGGCATCAGCGAAGCAATTAGCCGGGTTAGTTTTCCGACATGCCCGGTCTTTAGGCAACAGAGGTGGGAGATTGTCGTGTTTGGCAAAGGGTCGGGACCGCTTCAACTGGCAAATTACCTGGATTAGTGGAACACAATGCTGCCCGATGAAACTGCACTGCTGGCAGAAAAAGCTGCGGCAGATTCAGTAGTGATGTCATCACCGGTCAGTGTTCTGCCCACTCGGACCATTCTGGGCCCACTAGACCCAAACTGTTACGTTTGAGCAAGCGAATTTAAAGCTCACAATCAGGTTAGTCCGCAATTTAAAAAAATAATTTCAGCAGATTGATTTATTTTGTTCGCGAGGCATCAGATTTTTGCTCATAATAGTATATAATAGTATTCAATAGTATATAATACTATATAATAGCATTCAAATATATAATATAATAGTATTCAAAAATAAACTATACAAATTTTTCCATCAACCAAAGTTTCATTGAGCTATTACCATCAAGTTAATATCCGGATCCGACTCGCTGATTGTCTAAACTAACTTTAAACTATAATTTGGTCTAGTGGTCCAAAATGTGCATTTTGTACTTACTACTCCTGCATTTTTCTCTTAGCCAAAGGTGGACTCCCAGTATTGCATTGGCCTTTAAATTAATTAATGAAGTTCATTCTTCTCTCATCGTTTCTCATGACACTATCCGTATATCTATCTACATATCCATCTACATATACCTCTCTCCATCTCCCCATCTCTTCATCCATATAGTTGTCTGTCTATTAATCTACAAATCTGTCCGTCCAATCAAGCAGCAGTGATGTTTGACACGTGATGTGGAAATAAATTTGATCCTTCCGTAAAATGGCTACTAATTAATCATCTTGATCCAATTTGGTTAATATGTAGCATCTTTTACATATCAAATATTAACAAGGTACCCACTCAATATTCCCCTATGTGCTCACTACAAATATTTAGTGAACTAAAGTTCTTTTTCTTTAATTAGTTCAGTAAGGCCAATGCGACCAAAAATTATTCTTCGCACCACCGCTGGTTCCTCTAAACTTCCACTTTAACCCAACCGGACGTTCCACATTCAGGCCCATCTCTTTGCTTCCTGAGGGTGTTACTGAACCACGCCGCGGCCTCTGCCAGCATCCATCGGTGGGCATGCCAGGGCGTCCTCCAGACATTCTGATTTTCTGCCCCATGGGGCTAATTATAAAACCCAGCGTTTGCTGAGCCACCTGCTTCACGGCGGAGCGAAGCGCTAGTGGTGCGAACAGAGTCTCTGGCTGGTGAAAAGTGTTAATGATTATTCACAGAAGTAATCATTTTCTAATCACCATGAGCTGGTATGAGATGGCATTAGTCCCTTAGACAGCTGAATATAGATGGCACAAATGAGGGATGTTCAGCTGACTGCTGTGACGCGTTCAGATTTAGGCCATTGGCACAATTGGGATATTTTTGGCATTGAGAAAGACTTGTGGAATGGCTAAATTCGATGGCGATTTTGCATTAAGGCCATTTGAGATGCAGGAAGTAACAGGTCGTTTGCCATGATGTTCACGGGTCCTAAATCCATCATTATATTGTCTTTGTTTGATGGGCTCACAGAAATAGCCTTAAATCCCAGTGATAATCCTACTAAAAAGACGACCGCAGTTGAATAATATCGATTAATCTATTGTGAGACAAACCGGTGATTCGACACATCGGCTTTTATTATTTAAAACACTCAATGAGATAAAGAAAAGCTGCCAAGCCGAGTTTAACATCTTGGCACGGTGTTATCTGGACTGAAACAAACTGACTTCTGTCGCTCCTCCGCTTCGTTTTAAAAAAAGAACTCAACATATACGGAATAGTGTGGCAATTGTAAAGAATAAAGCAGAAATCCATGGGAATGAATCCTTACTTCTATTCATTTAAACCAGGATAAAGAGACTGAGATAAAGAATTGAGCGGCTCTTTCAGTTTTATAAAAATTATATAAGATTTATGCTAAAACAATAAACATTACAAAATGAATTCGACTTATACATATTATATGTCTTTACATAAAGAGAAAAAAAAATGGAAATCTATGCGATTTCAAAAATTTGGAAGAATTTGGAAGACTGTGAATGAAAAACAACTAAAATGTTATCTAATATATTATCCAAATCTTTGAATTTTTCAATAAGGAGCGCGACCTTTCATAAACATTTTTATTGATGTTTTAAAAGGGAATTTTAACTGTAACGAAAATTTTTTGTGACTACAACTATTCTATTACTGGATGTCATAAACATACAAATCTGCTCTGTGCGAGACTCAAAAATAACTGGAAACAGGTCACAAGCTGAACTTTCCAAATTGCATCCGAGAACGTAAGAGCTTTAAACAAAAATAAAGACGCGAACAAAATTGTGACGCAATATTTGGAAAAAGTGTTCAATGTTTTTGGCACAACTTGAGATTCAATATCACATGCTCACAGAAGAAGACAACCACATAACATCTTACCTAAACCCGCTCCGAACTTTGAAAGTGAATGGGACTATGCAGGAAGGTGTTTCCAGGTGCTGACGAACGCAGTCGGTATGAGCGAGTAAGGCACAGTGGTGATACTGTTCCAGCTGTCCGACGTCGGATCATAACAATCCAGGGTTTTGCACCGCTGCGTTCCAAAGTAGCCGCCAACCACGTAGAGTTTGTTCCCGGAGGCCACGGCATGGCAGCTCATTCTTTTCGAAGTCATGTCGCCCACACGCGTCCACTGATTGGTTTCACAGTCAAACCGGTAGGCGGATGCGGCTGTGAACTCCGTGTCTCCGCCCATTATGAATATCTGACTCCCGAGGACAGCGGCGGCGGTGTACCTCCAGGGCTGTGGGCATTCGGCAGCGATGGTCCAGCGGTTCTCCACAGGGTCGTAGCATTGGACCTTTGAAGCCTTGTCTCGGTGAATGGTCGTTCCCCCAAAAACGAAAAGCTTTAGCTTGGCACTGACAACAGCTGCGTTACTGACGCCATCCCGGAGAGGAGCCATCATTGTCCACTTATTGGTTAGCGGGTCGTATCGTTCCACCTGTTTGAGGGACACAGAGGGAGAGGCCGGGAAGACGCCTGCTATGGCCGTGTGACCACCAACAACGTATAGGCAGTTTTCCAGTTCAGCCGAGCCGTGGCCAAACCGTGCAATTAACATGGGGGCACCTTTGGACCACTCTTCATGCACAGTGTCGTATATCCAAACGTCCTTTGACACTCCGTTTTCCGAGCCCCTGCCTCCAGTTACGTAAACCTTGCAGCCAATGGCACAAGCGCTGAACTCTTTCCTGGGACTGGGAAGATCCGATTTGGGAATGATCTCTTTCGCTTTATGATCCACTTGGTAAATCTTATCACACATGAACGTCTGGCCCCCGAGAATGAGTAGAGTGTGCCCAGCTTTGCGAGGCCTGGCGCAAGGGCTGGTGACGACTCCATCGTTCTGGAGGATCTTTTTCTTGCACTGCATGGCCTCGTCAACTATCAGCCTGCTCCTTTTGTCCGTCACCACCAGTTCCTCACAAGCCACCGCCTCGATGAGGCATTCGGAAGGCAACAGTGCTAGGCGTATTCCTTGCAGCAGCTCGGGAAGGTAGTTCTTGCGGCTGTCGAGGTCGTACCTTACCCAACGCATGACTGCGCAGAACACTATCTGCTCGTCCTCCACCTCCAGCTCGTCGCTGAGGATGAGATCCAGGAGCTTGTCTTTGGAGAGCCCACAGAAATCCTCAGTGTCCCGCAACGTCTCGAAGTGAATGAGGCACATCCTCCACGACAGCTCGTAAAGCCGCTTGCACTGATGGGCATCGGAAAGCAGCATCATCCCCAAGCAGTTGGAGGCGTGTAGGTTCTTCTCCAAAAATTCCGCCGCAGCGTCCCGGATGTCGTGAAACTGCAGCATGTCGCCAGCCTCCAGTAGCGACTCTGCGTTCTCCTCGTTGATGATGACGCGTGACGAATAGGCAAAGTCCAACAGGAGCTCCAGGACCTCGGGGTGCACGCTGTCCCGAAAGTTGACCTCGTTGTCCAGGCTCTCGCGGAGGCCGCCGCTGAACATGGCCTCAAAGTAGCGGCTACATGCGGCCAACACGGCTCGGTGGCAGGGAAAAGAGCGGTCGCCCGCCCACAGGGTCACGTCGGTGAACATGCATTGCTTGCGGAGGGTGTTGAGGTGGGTGAGCACGCTGTCTGGGTGAGACGGCTTGTGGAAGAGCGAGATGTTCATGGAGCCCGTGCTCGTCCGGGATTTGCGGTTCTCGTGCACACTGACGGACATCTTTTCCAGCACGTCCAGATTTTCACTGCTTTCAATCTCTCGAACTAGAAAACAAGCAGAGGAAAAGCACACGGTCAGACTGCAAATGCCTTGTGAGGGTGTTTTCAGAACAGAGCAATGACTCACGGCGAAGCGTGCAATGTTTATGCCTGGGAACAGTCGCCGCCATGACAGGGATTTTGTGTGGTGCCGTTTAAGCTACGTTACGCAAGTGCCGTCTTTTGTCTGAAAATTTGAATAAGTGTTGGCATCTTAGTCTGCCTTTGTGCATTAGGAGAATGAGGGAGTACTTAAAACCAAAAAAAAATTGCCAGTGCACGTGAGACAAATTTGAACCAGTTAAGGAAATTTCAGAGTTTAACAACTAATCATCTATTTTCAAACAGGTTAACACAAAATCGAATCCATAGAGTTGTTTTTTCTCCACAAAAGTAGAGAGAGACAGTCAGTCAGAGTGAGAGAAAAAGAGAGAGAAAGAGTTTGAATAATCCACTACAAACGCTAAATTGATCTATTTCATGAAATTCTGGCAATTTTGTCAGTATGCAAGACTTTGGAAAACGACGCAAGGACGTGCATGTTGGTGATGTACTGATGAAACCGGATATTGGGTTTGCATGAAAACGAGAGCATTTGGATGTCACGTCAGCTGAAAGTGGATCTTTGGGGCGTGTTCACATGCAAACCGGATTGCTTTATAGGTGCAAGCATGCCATTGGCTGGGACTTTATGGATCACGCTCTAGGAATCACACCATCACAATGCCAGAGGTGGACCACGGAGGATGCAAGGTCGCAGCTACCCGTGCAGAATGCAGAAGAATGCGGGCGGGGCAGTGGGGGGGGGGCTGTGAATGGGTGAACGAGAGGAGAAGAGCAAGCAGGTGTTGAAAACCACTTACAGCGACAAAAACCGCTGACCCACGCACAGGCACTGACCGTGAGGATCGGAGGCGTGGCCTGCATCGGTCTCGGTGGGTGTGTCCACAACAGGCCAGGCGGACACAGTCGTCCTTTGTGGGGCCCGGGAGTAACACAGAAAATCAACCAATCAACCCACAGTCTATCCACGCAAGTCACTCTGACGATTCTGATCACGTTTTTTGGGGATTTAAAATCAGTCATTTAATATCAGATCCGATACTAATTCCTCAACCAATTCAGTCTAATGCCTTTTTAATCCCAATTTCAAATCTCTTTTCTTGTGTTAAGTGATTTGCCTGCATGTTTTTTTTCCCCACGTGTGTACTTCTATTCATCTCAGAATTGTTTTTAGGGTGCTATACATTTAAACAATTTGTAACTGAAGAGCGGCAACTATAATTAGCTCAGATTGGTCCAATCAGGAGGCAGCAGTCGCTCTTTAGTTAAACTGAAACGAGATGAGTGAGGTTCACAGTGTGAGACTGAAAATATGTGGCATTTGATTCGCTTAAAAAAATTGATTCGAGCTTTATTTACCATTAAGTACATAACTTTTAAAAACTGTTCTACCAGGTTTCTTTGATGTGATGAAAGAGGTGCGTGACCGTCTAGGGTGGATTAATACCATAATAATAATGGTCATAATTAACGATAAAACGACAAATTTTGCTTTAATCTACTCACGATAAAAGAGAGATATCCGCCACTGTGCTCAACCAATCACGTGACATAACTGCTTGGATTGGATCCAGACATCCCAAGTTAACATTTTCCGAAGGCGTTTTCGTTGCCGTTGTTGCAAGTCAACAATTTCCTGTCAATAATGAACTTGAATTAACTCGAAACTCGAATGTGTGTCGGGGTTCTTTCGAATCTGATGAAATCTAACAAGGCAATATCGCGAGCGGTAGTAAATCTGCCTGGAGTTCCTGTGCGGCTCATCCCATCACCCATGGCGACCATCACTCAACAACAGCATGAGCCGTGCCAAAGCCGCCGACTGGCGCAATGATTCAAGTCAACCACCGATCCATGCGGATATTCTCACCAGCATGAATGACACCTTTTAATTGCGAAGCGAAGAGGCCAAAACACAGAAAGTCTTTATTTCCTCCAGTGTTCTTCCCGTGTAAACATTCGCTCTTCGTCGGCCGAACGGTCCTTCCGGGTTCTTTTCAGCAAGGATGTTGGTATTCAGAGAGAGTGCTGCGAAACCTATGGGGAGGAAGTTTCTTTCGCTCCGGGTCAAAGGTCGGAGCCTGAACGCTGGCGATTTTAACACGGTCACAAACTCACGATGCCCACGGAACCTTGTCTTTGATGCACTTTCCCTTTCACCGAAAATGACTATTGGATAAAAGTTGCTCTCACCAGTGAAAGCCAATTATTTTCCAGAGATGCTTCTTTACACGTGGATGTGATTTATCTGTTTGAAAGCGAGATAAGATATGCCACCGAATCACACAGTGCATGAGAGTTATTGATGACTGAGCTGGAGGGAGCGAGAGAGAGGGAAGGAGGGGGACTGAGAGAGAGAAAGAGAGAGAATGAGAGGATTGAGAGAGACAGGGAGAGAGACAAAGAAAGATAGAGAGCGAGACAGACAGAGGGAGAAAGAAATAAATGGAGGGAGAGAGAAAGAGACGGGGACACGAAGAGAGAGACAGGGACACAGTGAGGAAAAGAGAGCAAGAATAAAAGAGAGTAAGAATAACGTAATTTGTCACCGTAGGTAAAAATGTCTGATAAGCGCAGAAAATTCAAAGCACGTTCAGTGTCTACTACACCTCCAAAGGCGTGTCACTTCTACATCCAAACTGATTTGATCAATGGATCGACTTGATTATATTTCACAATCAAAGGCAGTTTCAACAAGACGTGAGCGTTGAGAAGACACCAGCGAGTCTTGAGAAGCCTCAGTGAGCAAAACAAACCCTTCAGAATGTTCCACCCATCAGTGGAAACCACAGTCAAACTCTAAAATCTCGTTTATTTGTTTGATTTTTTTACGCCATTGTAGCATCAATGGCTATATTAGCTATATCCGTTCACAAAACATCTCCATAATAGCCAATCAATAGCAATGAATACACAACTTTTCAATAGGACTTCTGAAAAGTAGATCGTGTTTTTCGTCTTGATTTCTGTTAAACATTGTAAAACCTGTTGTGGTAAAACGATCTTAAAAACATCTGTTAAAACATTTTCCGAATAAAACTGCCGTCTAATATCATCCCATTCACCACGTCAATAAAAATATGCTTTACAGACATGGTATTCCCGCACCAATCACAGTGTTTTATCCAATAATAAATATGAATGAGTGAATCTGGAGTGTCCAATTCTACACCTGGTAAAAAAAACAACTCGATCCTTTTGGCTATCAAAACAATAGTTGAATCTTTTGTTTACAATTGCGTTCACTTCAAAAAGCTTGTCGTTTCTGCATTCACCCTGACAATTATTCTTTATGTATTTATTTCGGAATCTGGCGCTCTGAAATGTCCACATGTAAAAATAAGATAAAAAGATGAATACAATGCAAAAACTATGGAAAATACAAATGCAATAAGTAAAGTAAAGCAATACAAATAAAAATACATTAGAAATAAGGACAAAAAATTATAGAAATGCAAATACCATGAAGTGACTCAGTGAACCAGAAAGTCACTAAACAACAAAGTCACTAGTTGTTGACCAGTTTAAAGTGGATTAAACAATATCGTATTGTGCCTTTTAAAAATCACACTGACGTTTATCTTTTTTTGATTGGCTTTTACCAGCAGGTGATCGGTGGCGCGTGCCGACACACACACACACACACACACACACACACACACACACACACACACACACACACACTTTAGACAAATCTCAGTATTTCCTGTGTGTGTTTGTGGCAGTTAAAGAAGCACTAAAACACAACTGGACAACACACCGATCCCAGAGTTAGGAAGCGCGCGCTAAACTCCAGATCCAGTTAGCCAGCTCGCTAGTGAGCTAACAGCGTACAAACACACAATCCTCCATCTGATTTAAAACACACTAACCGAACAAACACAAGTTTTGGGCTGCGATCGGGAACTCGGAACGGCTAATGGTGTTAGCGGAGAGTCGGGAATGCTGTGAGTATTTACGTGCTGGAGGAAGACAAACTCTTGCCGACTGGATTCACGCTTCGGTTCCGATCTGGATCCAAATCGGTTCCTACAAACCGCAACTCGGATCGCGATTGCCAAGCGGGTCCGCTCGCCTCTCACACGCGTCAAAAACAGGAAGAACACTGCAGATGTTCGGGAGCTGCGAGTCTTTCATCTGAGGCTGTGGTGTGAAACTCACACGAGTGTTGATACTCACGGTGTTCTAGTGGTGAGATATCCGGCCGTTTGATTGTCTCCGACTTGTGCGCCGCGCGATCATAGTTGTTTTTGTGCCTTTGTTGGGCGGCCGAGCGACTTTGTTCACATTCCAGACTCTGACTGATGTGAAACTGTGGAGCGTCTGAGGTACTATCCGACAGCGTCGGAATGGAGTGAGGGAGTGATTGACGCGGTTGACGACCAATCACGTGCCGAGAAACCGTGCGCGGTTTGTAATGCAGCCAATGGGCGCGCTGCTATCTGGAATCTGGCGGAGCGGTTTTCCAGTGGGAGGGGCTTGGCGGCGGAAGCTCAACGTGCTTTCGAGCAATTAGCAGGAAAGGATTTGAAGTGTGTTACACTCTGCTGTTTACATATGTTTTGTTTGGTTTTCTTAATTCGACTAACGGTTTGATAATGAATGTTTTTTTATTAACCTGATTATTTTATTTGCTAAATTTCATACGCATAAAAATTCAACGGCAGTTAAGCTTTCTTCCCTGGTTTGAAAGGAATTTCCACTATGTCAACACTATCAGGTTCGAGCAATTCAAAACATTAAAAACAGTTGAATTCTTCAATAGGTTTCACTGTTTTTGTCATATTGTATTTTCGCTATTTGCCTCTCTGTATGATCCCTGGCTTCAATAAAGTTAAAATAAAATAATAAATAAGTTTCACATTTAAAAAAAAATTGTAGTGTGTGTGTCTTTCCGTATTTAGCTCAAAATTGGACCCAGAACTTTAGTTTTTAAAGTTCTGGGCCCAATTTAGTTTTAATTGGGCCCTAACCCTAACCCATAACTTTGAAGATCTGTTTGAGGGTTAAGGTGTAATTTTAAGGTAGAAGTTATAACTGAATTTTTGTTAAGGTTAGAGTAAAGAGGGTGGGGAAGGGGAATATTTTGATGCTTCGAGTTACAGTAAAGAGAAAGAGAGAGTGAGAGAGTGAGAGAGAGAGAGAGAGAGAGAGAGAAAGAGAGAGAGAGAGAGAGAGAGAGAGAGAGAGAGAGAGAGCGTATTGTGTTGCATGTAAGTCAATTGTGGGGCCCCACTATGATATAAATGGAAGTGTGTGTGTGTGTGTGTGTGTGTGTGTTCTGCGCTTTTATTAAAAATTATTTATAAGATTTGAGATTCTTCAATACAGATTAAGACAAGCGAGTTCTCACAGTTTTTAGCGCATTCAAAAAAAAAACAAAACAAAAAAAAAACAACGGTGAGTGTTTGGCATTTTTCTCAACTTTCTGCTACACAAACCAATTTAAGACTTGACCGCTGATTTGGTCGCGTGGCGCCATCTAGTGGATCAATGAATTTTAATGACAAAGATTGTGAACTAATTCTTCTCCGGCTGAAGTCTATTCGCTTCTTCAATTTAAATACTGTTATTATTAATATTTTTGTATTAATAAAGCACGTGATTCAAACAATATTTATGTTCAGGCCTCCATTCACTTCTAAATATAGAGAATAAAAGACTGATCTTAACGGGATTATTTTCAAACATTTAATCCCCAGCATTTAAAAACGTTTTTGACATTTGTATATCGCTCTGATGTTCTTTAGCCCGTGAAACATGATAAAATTCATTTCATTTCACTTCTGAATCTATTTTCTGTTCGGATCTCATCGGTCGTGTAAAATATAATCCCGGAGCAGGAGATGTGCTGATGTTCCATTAACACTGGGGCATTTATTCTGGTTTAACTAGGTAAAACAATCCGTGTGGTTGAAGTCATCAGAGAGACACATCTGATTTTCTCTGACTTTGATTGTGTTTATACTCATGTAAACCAATGTCTGCTCTACTTCTCCTTATAGAATATAGAAAATGTCTGTGTGTATACTGTATATATTATCTCTCTCTGTATTACGTTATTATAGTATATATTATGTTTCTCTCTCTCTCTCTCTCTCTCTCTCTCTCTCTCTCTCTCTCTCTCTCTCTCTGTGTGTGTGTGTGTGTGTGTGAGAGAGAGAGAGAGAGTCAGACAGACAGACAAAATGTAGGATGAACCAAAGACATATAATTGTAAATAGACCTACAAATGGATAGACAGACAGAAAGACTGACAAACAGATAGAAAGACGGATGGATGGATGGATGGATAGATAGATAGATAGATAGATAGATAGATAGATAGATAGATAGATA
>CM051501.1:3720186-3735976 GCA_028031935.1 Paedocypris micromegethes | reverse complement strand
CCCCCCCCCGCCCATAAGACTAGTCGTGTAAAGTACAGAAGGTGTTTTGTGAAAGGCAACTCCGGCTGGTGGTCTTCCTCATGTGGGCTCCTGGGTGGGGTTGATGGATGACCCCGTTGAAAAGATGCTAATGCCCCTCATCGTTTTCAGCGTCCAGGATCAGGGATATTTAACTGGCCACTAAAAGGGTCACAGGAGAGCTCTGGGATTATTAAGCCATGACCAGTAACCCCCAGAATAGCCAGAGCGTAATCCTGCTGATGTTAGACGATCACTTTAAACTTTGGTGAGGGCCAGAAGAGCCTTAGATTGAAATCCGGACAGTAAAACCGGACCCCTGTGACGTCCTGTGCGGGACAGCGCCTCCACTGCTCCTGCTCATTCCGTCTCACTTCTCAACTCTTCTCGCGGATCCAGATCTTCAGGAAAATGGACGACCTGCAGGAGCCTGAAGCTCAAGCCCCGACGTTCTCCAGATCATCTCTGATCAGAAAGCTGAGACAGCACCTAAACAGCAGTAAGTTCCCCTGTATGTGCGTGTGTGCGCGCGCGCGTGTGTGTGTGTGCGTGTCTGTCTGTCTGTCTGTCTGTCTGTCTGTCTATCTATCTATCTATCTATCTATCTATCTGTCTATCTATAAAAAACACATATAGATGTGTTCTTTTGGTTCATCAGTCTGTCTTTTTATCTGTCTATCTAGCTCTCTATCTGCCCGCCTGTCTATCCATATGTCTATCTATATATTTGTTGGTTCAACCTATGTCTACCTGTCTGTCAATCTGTTCGTCCATCCATCCATCCATCCATCCATCCATCCATCCATCCGTCTTTCTGTCTCTCTGTCAGTCTTTCTTTCTGTCTGTCCATCTATCTGTAGGTCTATTTACATGTATATGTTTTTGGTTTGTTCTACCATCTGTCTGTAATGTCTGTCTGTCTCTAACAGTCTGTCTGTCTAAATTGTCTCCTGTCTGTCTGTCTGTCTATCCATCTATCTATAAAAAAACACATCTATATGTTCATCTATACATCAGTCTGTCTGTCTATTTATTTATCTATCTAGCTCTCTATCTGCCAGCCTGTCTATCCATCTGTATGTCTATCTATTTATATTTGTTGGTTCAACCTATGTCTACCTGTCTGTCAATCTGTCCATCCCTCCATCCGTCCATCCCTCCGTCCAGTTATCCATCCATCTAAAGATTCAATAGTGTGTCTGAGTCAGTGTGTGAGTGTGGTGTGTGTTAGAGGAGAAGGAGACTGACTGGCGTTGGGTCTTTCCTGACTGAGTTTGCGGTGTTAATCAGTGTTTCTGCGTGATTGCGCTGCGCTGGAGGCGTCGGGCGTCTTTATTGCGACAGATCGTTCAGACGGAGGTGCTAATGTCACCGCATCACTGATGAGGAGGATGAGGATGATGATGATGATGAGGAAGCAAGCCAAGCGTCGGATGAGCTCGCTGTGGTTTCTCAGTCCCGTAATTTGACGTCTGAAATCTGCCTGTAAAACTGAGGAATGTTCCAGGACAGACGGTGATCCGCCATGGCTCCTCCCCCTTCATAATCACACCAGTCTGATTGGCTGCTCCTCCTGTCAATCTCTCTAGTTCTAATAGTGTCTGTCTGTCTGCCTCGTCATCCATTTCTTTCTCTGCCTGTCTGTCTGTCTGATCACCTATTCCTCTGTCTGTCTCTCTCACTGTTCCCGTCTATCTATATATTTTAATTTTTTATATAAATTGTGTGAAATGCCTTAAAAATACAAGTACACCACCAGCATTATTTTTATATGTACAGCATACATGTTACCAATACATGGCTATGAAAAAGGTGTCTCACAGACATTGTTAAAATATTTTCAAAATGCATACGAACAATTAGTAAATGGGAAAATGTTACTGGTTTTTAACATATAAATGTATATATTGTTAAAAATAGCTTGATATAAAGCGTGAAAAAGACACATAGATTGAACTATTTGATCAAAGGCTATACGTACTTCCATGTATTTAAATACAGTAAATTAAACTAAAAAGTAGACAGAATACAGTTTATATGTACATTTTAAAAAGAAATATATAAATGTGTACGTTAAAGAACACATTAATTTTTGATTTTGCCCTTTTTAAAATGTTCCCAATTATTGCATATAAAAGCATTGTTAATTGTTTCAAATACACGTATGTCTCTATCTACTTTTTAGTTAAATATATTTATGTGCATGCAATATTAATTGAAAACAAAAACTTTCCACACCTGCTATCAGAAAACATGAGCATCCGTGAGATTCTATCTTTACGCACAATGAAGACTGATCAGAGATCTTCTCAACTGTCTGACCTTTGTTGATTGGAGCTTGTGTAGTAACGAGCTGAATTTAAATAATAATAAAGTATGTCAGTTGAATGTTATTCAAACAAGTTGCCTTATAAAGACAGAGAGACTCCAAATAGCAAAATATCTGCTCTATTGGTCCATTTAGCAGACAGGCAGCAACAGCGCCTCCCATTATGGGAATGGCAAACAAGTAGAATTGCGAGAATACGAGACACATTGATGGTTATTTACATAACTATTTAACTTAACTTATTTAAACATCTATTGTCTCATTTAAAAACAAATTTCTTTAATTGCTCCTTCTTACACTGTAACAAGATCATGTGAACGTGTTAATGAGTTATTGTAATGTTTAAAGGATTAAAAAAAATTGCGTACAGCACATGCAAGCTTCTCATTGGCTCATTGGCCAGTCTCATTGGAGAATTTCACTTTTTTTTCCCTCACTTTTTTCAGTGCATGATTACCAGATTGACAAGAGGGAGTTCTCTAACACTACAATTCAGCGTTACACACATCGTCTTCAATCCGTCTTTATTTCCTCCGTCCATCCGCTGACTGTTAATCACATGTGTATGATGATACGTGCCATCGCACATGTCTGATACGCCGCTGGCGCTGACGCGACCTTGTCACCCGGGGTCATCCACGCGTCTGTTCGCATCATTTCCCCCGAGTCGCAGCTCCACGGAGGAAGTTTCATTAAGGTACATGAAACTCTGCTTGAACTCAGTCGCTGTAAATCCGAGAAGGCTCTTCCCATTCCACACGAGCTCCTCGTAACTCAGCGCGTCCGTCCACATACGTCTCCTCTGATTACCTCCTACACTACTCAGACCCTTATGCTTCTGAGTTCTGACATATAACAGGCCGCTAAAACCCACCTGTCTGTTCTGCGTAACTCATCCACGCAGTGTTTGCGTGTTCCCGTGGTGTCAGGCAGGGCGAGAGACCGTCTCATTAGCTGTCATGGCCCTGACATGCGCTGTCAAGAGCGTCTCATCTGTAGTTTACGAGAGGAAATACACCATCTGACCACAGGGGGGCGCTAAAGAGTCGCGCATCACACGTGGCCGCTGTAAATCAGCAACTCTCAGCAGGATTTCACACACTCACCAGGCCGGACAGTAATAATGACCGAAGTCAATGTTTACATTAAATACAATTGGTCGTTATTTTTTAAGCAATGGGTTATAATAAATTGTCTGTTATGCTATATTAATGATATACATAAATATAAAATACCGGTATTCAAAATAATGTATGATAATAAATTGCATGGCTTTTAAAAAACATAATGTCTAAATAATAGTATTTTGTTATTATATAAAAAATAGTGTTAAGACTATACAGACGATAGTAAAAAGACTAATGGTTCATGTTCAAATGCAACAAATTGATCTTTTGTATAAAGATAATAATAATAATAATAATAATAAAAAAAATAAAAATAATAGTATAATATATATGATCTTATTGTGCACTCAATTCAATATCTTAGTAGCACTTTTATTGTACATTATTCAATATTTTATATGTGTTTGTTTTCCCTAAAATGGCATAATATAATTGAATTGAAACTGAATTGAAAAATACTTTAATTGTCCCACAGCGGGAAAACTGCATAATAATAGCATAATATATAACAAAACATAATTTTAATTTTAAACATAATTATGCTAACAACCAGAGCAATTACATGTAAACCCCGTATATGAATATTTATAAATATATTTAGTCATATTTTCACGTTAAAGTTAATTGGATATTAAGAAAAAAATTTTGTCACATACACAATTTTTTGCAACAGCGTGCAGTTATATGTATTTTAAATGCATTTGACAATCGTACGGAAGTATTGACATAGTGTGTGTGTGTGTGTGGGGGGGTGGGGGGGGGGCAATAGAAATACAATAAAAAGAGAGGAAAGATAAAATATAAATAAAATATAAAAGATAAAAACACAATAAGAGACAAATACAAAAATACAAGATAATATTTTCAAGGTAACATATGAATAAAATATAAAAGATAAATTATGTTTATCAATATACCTGTAAACATCAAATCAGTCAATAAAAAATAATTATATAGCAACAACTACAAGAATTAATGTACATGCTTTGAAATGTCAAAGTTTTAATATAAACACTGCTATCAGAGACAAAAAACTCACATTATTATATACATTTTTTATTATTGATATTCTATTTCTTTTATTGATATTATTATTGAAACGTCAAAGTTTTAATATAAACACTGCTACGAGAGACAAAAAACTAACATTATTATATACTAATAATTTTTTTTAATTATCGATATTCTATTTTTATTATGGACATGATATTATTGATATTATTGTTGTAATGTCAAAGTTTTAGTATAAACACTGCTACCAGACACTAAAAATGAACATTATTATTTTATAATAATAATGATTATTGTCGATATTCTATTTTTATTATGGATATGATATTATTGATATTATTATGGTCTGGAACAACCACGACGTGACGTTCAGGGTGTTCTCGCCATACAGAAACCAGACATGCCAGAGTCATAATTGTGTGAATTTGCGAGAGCGTGAGAAATGAGCTGGCGAGGAGCTGAGGTGAATATTTGATTGTCAGATTATTGCCTCTCCTCTTCTTTCCCACCAGCAGATATTCACGAGTCAACGACTGATGAAATTTCAGGAAGACCCTCGGCGCCCTCTTACTTTTTTTTTTTTTACCCGGGGTTTGATTTGCCCCCTGGGGGTGGAGGGCGGATACTGCAGCGGTCAGATTTCACTGCCTGTGTTTTATGGTGAGTGCTATTTCAGCCACGCTCAGCACGCGTCTCGCCGCCTCACTATAAAGTCCAGTGGAAAGTCCTGAGCCGGGTCTGACCGGACACTTCCACAACACCCGAGCGGCCCTGTTGCGCTGGGAACAAAATATGTGACGCACAAGAGGTCTGGGGGCCGGACAGGTGGCCAATGATGAGGCCCAACTATGATATAAACGCCAGTGTGTGTGTGTGTGTGTGTGTGTTCCTGCATTTAGCACACATTTGGGCTCGGAATGCTAGTTTTTAGCACAGGGTGGGGCCCCGTTTTATACTTGTGGGGTCTTTGTCTAGGGCCCCACAACTCTGAAGATTTCTTTGAGATTCAAGATGTGATTTTTAAAAACTATTTGATGTTTTGCATGTAGGTCAATGATGAGGCCCAACTATGATATAAATGCAAGTGTGTGTGTGTTCCTGCATTTAGCACAAATCTGGGCTCAGAATGCTAGTTTTTAGCACAAAGTGGGTCCCCGTTTTGTACTTATGGAGTCTAAGGTCCCACAACTTTGAAGATCTTTTTGAGATTCAAGATGTACTTTTAAGGAAAAGGTTGTAACTGAGTTTTTGTTAAGGTTAGAGTAAAGGGGGTGGGGAAGGGGAATAATTTTACAGTAAGGAGAGAGAGAACGTATTGTTTTGCACGTAAGTCAATGATGACGCCCCACTTGATAGTGTGTGTGTGTGTGTGTGTGTGTGTGAGGAGCATCAGGCCATGAATGACTGGAAGGACCAGAAAGAAAGCTTAAAACTGTTTTTTTTTTTCAATTCAGCATGATAGTTAAATAAAAAAACAAATACAATAAAATAAATAAAATAATACATTATTTAAAAAATTATGTTTATATTATTTTAAGCGTATCTCCTGGGCTACAATGTGCTGTACAGGAAGGGGTTAAAATTTCAATCACCATGATGTCCCACGCCACCATCAAGCATCCCACCAGACAACCCACCTTCACTTAGAAATATGAGTAGAAATTTTACTGTTTTCCCCCCTAGACCTCCAGAACTAGTTTCAATATGAAAATATGAAAAAATAATTTTTTTTTCCCAAATTTGGAGCGGCTCCCCTAGTGGTCACTGCAGTGAAACAGCAATGGAGCCGTTAATAATTGCTGCCACCTGCTGATACAATTATGCATTACAAGTGTTTCTTTGAATTCTTTTTTTTTTAATTTAAGTCCCTGTAAACTGACGCTAAACAAACTGCATCACCAGTGATACTAAAAGTAATAAAGTGTTTTGAATGGAGAGGAGCATGAGGGAAGTGGAGATGTGCAGATGGTGATCAGACTCCTTATCAGCGCTCGGCTATTATGCGTCGCCAGCTGCCGGGACGGAGAATATTTTCGTCTGGTGTTTTTTGAAAAGGCAGAGGAGTGGAAGTCCTGAAGGAGCCCGAGACATCTCTGGTTTAGATGTGGGTCTTGATGGACAGCCATGTAATTATACAACAAGAAATATTATAATAAATAATAAAACTATACGTTTTTTATTCTATTCTATTCATTTACATTTTCATTACACTTTTGGTCTAAATTGCTCTTTTTTATTTGTCTCTGTCTTGTCTTTCTCTCTTGCCCTCTCTTTCTCTCTCTCAGTCTCTCCTTTTCTTTCTTTCTTTATCTCTCTCTCTCTCTCTCTGTCTTTCTCTCTCTCTCTTTCTCTCATTCTTTATCTCTCTCTCTCTCTTTCCCTCTCTCTGTCTCTCTTTCTCTCATTCTTAATCTCTCTCTCTTGCCCTCTATCTGTCTCTCTCTCTCTCATTCTTTATCTCTCTGTCTCTCTCTACCCACCCATTCTCTCCCTCTCTCCACCCTCTCATTCTCTCTCTTTTCCCATCTCATTCGCTCTTTCTCTCCCCTCATTCTCTCCCTCCCCCTCTCATTCTCTCTCTCCCCTCTCACCCCCCATTTCTCACACTCACACCCATAGATATATAGATATATATATATATATATATATATATATATATATATATATATATATCTGTCTCTCTATATATTCAAATACAATTCATTCATTCATTAAAAAAGCAAACTTTATTGTGTGAAAAAGCACTTATGGAAAGGAGTTATACAGATTAAGAGTAGTCCCGATATCTCTAGATATCTAAAGATATATTTAGATCTCTTTATCTTTAACTTTATCTGTCCAACTTTCTGTGTATGTCACTCTTTCTCCTCTTGCTCTGCAACATATTTTCACATTGTTTCTTACAAACTACTGAAAATCGTTTTATGCAATTGTATTTTTTTAATGCAATGCAATGTGTGTGTAATATGCTGTTTGATGTTTGCAACACCAAGGCCAAGGGTTCAATTCCCAGGTTTCATTTTATCTCACACGTTGCCGTGTTTATCAGGTAAATACAAACGATCCGACTTGGTAAACCCGAGACGCGTTGAATCTCAGAGCAGCTCGGAGCCAGAAACTGGAGATGTCCGTCTGCGTGCCCTTCATACCAAAGTTATCTTTCGCTAAGCGTGCGAGATGACAACTATTTCTGCCTAAAGGTCTCAGTATCTACACTAGCGTGTGTCCCATGTGAGAAAGGCCGAAGGTTGGAATGAAAACTGGCCTCCAAAGTGAAATTAAAAACACTGTTGTCATTACTTGATCGCCGCTGTCCTTCAGACGCTCAAGAAGCTGAATTCATGGACTGTGAACATTAAAACAGCTTGTTTTATTGACTGCAAGTAGATGCTTTGCGGGTTTTTGAGCGGTTTAACATTACGACGTCCATCTGATCCTCACCAACGGAAACTTGGACATTGTCTGTAGAGCAACTTCAGGGAAACGCTTTGGACCAGGAAATTTGGTCTTGATTCTTGCATAGCTTCTTAAAATGCTTAAATCGTAGAAGAACGATTGAAGTGCGATGTCACGATGATGCCTCTGGGCAGAGAGAGGAAAGTTCTGCCAGGATGGCTGGATGTTTGGTTTCAAAGCCCCTTGTTCTCCAGCTCATTTTGCCTATTGTCTATAACAACCCTGACGCCCTTGAAATAAAGGAATCTAGAGAAACGTCAGCTTAGATTCCACAATAGCGCCAGGAAAGTTGGATTCTGATCAAATTCCCTCCAGTGCAGCTTGTTGCAATAAAAGCAAGTCCCGTATCTTGGCTCAAAACCCCATACAAGCGCTTCAACAGAAATTGGTCTGGCAAATGAACTAGAAAATCATTCTCACTTAAAAATAAAAAAAAATAATCTTACAACAAATGCTTTAATTGAATATTTTTTCAGTCTCAAAATACCGCAATGGTTTCACAGAAATGGCCAAAAATGGTGGTCTAAAGACTTGATTGGCAGACAGTATCGATATTATATCAACGCATTGGGGTGGACGTTACAATTTAGTAGAACCTAATTACATTATTTGTCAACAAAATCTGTATTGTAACTTTACTCAAAAAGAAATTAGATGAAGGGGGTAACCCTGGATAAGCATCTGCCATTTTTAATACAATATGTCTTTTAAAAGTAGTAGCCCTGGCGTTTATTCGAAAAATGATATAGAGAGATAGAGAGAGGGAGAGAGAGAGAGAGAGAGAGAGAGAGAGAGAGAGAGAGAGAGAGACAGACAGACAGACAGACAGACAGACAGAGAGAGACAAAGCTACTGACGTGACGTGCTATTTTCGTAAAAAAAAGTTTGGTAACATTTTACACAAATTATATTTCAGCAGATTCTCTGAAAAATCTTGAAAAATTCTGCCTAACATTATTAATTTAACAATTCTTAGTGGAATGTTCTTTTCAATTTGAAAAATTAAACCCAAATTTTCCCAATCTTTTGATTAATAATGGTTTGAATACTAAAGACTTGATTGGCAGAAGAACAAGATTTTCTCACACAGAGATTCCACTCATTAGATAATCTTCTCTATTCAGACCTTTAACAGCAAGGAAGCAACAGATTCACATGGTCAGAGATTTAAACAGAATGAAATCCAGCCTCAATCTCATTCTGAAGAGCAGTAGACACATTGAAGTTATTTACATTGTTTCTACATATATTGTCATCTTTTAAGATAAATCGCTTCAATTTGTCCTTGTTATAATGGAACAGTTCAACGTAAACATGTTTATGCTTTATATTAAAGTTTAAAAAGAGTTAAGCAACTGCAAGCAACACATGCAAGCTTCTCATTGGCTCTCCCAAGGAACAAGATAATCTGATGATTTGGAGCTGCTGACTCTCTTTCCTCTTAATTTTTGCACTTTCCTCTTAACATTCACTCTTCATCAAAATGGCATTCACAGACCAATTCTCGTAAAATAAATGTGAATTCTCCTTTTCTCAAACTTTTCGCAAAAATGGTTTCTTAAATTGACTCCAAAAATTGCACCGGTTTGCTTAAAAAAAGAGGTTAAATTTACATTTTAATTTGTTTTTACCAAAATGTTCTCAATATCTTAAGAGAAACACAGAACAACATTTTTTTCAAGGACACGTGCACATTATATTTAGCAGTCATGTACATTTTTATGTAAATTCCAACCCTCGTGATTCATTTTTTGCAGTGTTAGCGCCAAACAAGCATGTCTACCAAGACTTGAAAAAAAACCTGAGACACAGACCAGAAAAGAATTTGGCTCTTGGACAAGTTCTAGAGCGGCCAGTAGTCACTTGACCAGTGTAAAGTGTTAATTAAAAGATTGGAGAGCAGCCAAGCAGTCGTAAATTTGTAGTTGTAGGCCATTGCCTTTTCAACATCGACTCCTCTGAGCTTCTAGTCCTAACACATCGACCGCTTTCCTTTTTCTCCATCTCTGACAGGTTGACTTTCGCCTACTGTTCTTGTAATTGTTCTGTCCAAACACTGTTAGCATCAATTTAGAGCTAATGCTAGTGCTACTGTTCATAGAGAGCCCAGATTCTGCTCCGCAAAGCAATTCAAACATCAAAATGGGATCGAAATGACCCGGTGTTTGTGCTCATTTGCGTTTATGTCATGCACATCAAAGGGGATTTACCACATGCTTGTGTTAATAGGGTTTGTTTTGCCGTGTGCATTCCCGTCATAACATGCTATTCGTGTGAGTGGCGTAGATAGGCCAATAAAAAGGTTAGGACATGCTCCACTGGCATCTCGCCATGTAACCACTCAGGTACACGTGCAGTAATCCACCTTAATGAAAACACATAACCACCTAGACACCAAGGCAACAGGGAGAGTCCAGGCTGATTGGCACATGTGGTAGTTGTAGTCCTAAGGTACCACCCAAGCATTGCAGGTTCTGGTCCGTTGGGTTTCACAACTGGTTCTCGGCAAGCCACTAAGCGCACTGCTCAGGGTTTGTGTGTGTTCACTTCACTGTGCCTTTGTAGATTCAATGGATGGTTAAACGCAGAGTACAGATTTAATAGGGTCCCTACAGTAATAGGGGTGGGCAATATGAGTGAAAATTCATATCACGATATTTTCTAGTGTCCAGACGGTATCGATATTATATCACAGCATTGGGGTGGGAGTGGACATTACAATTTAGTAGACCTTATTTACATTTCTTGTACTCAAAATCTGTATTGTAACTTTATTAAAAACAATTAGATGAAGGGGCAGAGGTGTAAAGCGTACCAGACAACCATACTTAAGTAAAAGTACGGATACGTACTGTATAAGTTACCCCAAATAAAAAGTCACCACTATAAAAAAAGATTCGAGTCAAATTAGCAAAGTATCGAAATTTAAAAGAACATAAGTATTTTACTCAAATTTTAGGGCAAAAAAAACCCTAAACAGAAACGAAATGTAACACCTCCAAAAATGCTAAAACTAATTAAATAAAGAACAAAAAGTCAGTCTCAATCAAACTCAAATGTGCAAATTAAATAAATAAAAATAAATAAAATAAATCCTAAACAATAAAATCAAATAAAAGTTTTTTTTTCACGCCTTTAATTCACGCCTCTAATTCACATTCATATGGTTTCTAATTCACAAGTAGCATCCAGCATCTTCAACAGTCTACAGATGGCGAAATCAAATGCAGTAGAGTAAAAGTTGCTTATGTTTTTGATACTCAGTACAAGTATGGAGTAGCCCAAAACATACTTAATTAAAGTAACAAAGTACATTTACTCAAGTACTTTACACCTCTGTGAAGGGGGTAACCTGGATAAGCATCTGCCATGTTTAATACAATATGTCTTTTAAAAGTAGTAGCCCTGGCGTTTATTCGAAAAATGAGATAGAGAGATAGAGAGAGGGAGAGAGAGACAGACAGAGAGAGAGAGAGAGACAGACAGACAGACAACCAGACAGACAGAGAGAGAGACAGATAGACAGAGAGAGAGAGACATAGAGTTTATGTTGTCACGCTTTCTGTATTGA
This sequence comes from Paedocypris micromegethes, assembly GCA_028031935.1. NCBI lineage: Eukaryota > Metazoa > Chordata > Actinopteri > Cypriniformes > Paedocypris > Paedocypris micromegethes. The sequence continues at coordinate 3,724,464 of CM051501.1, read as the reverse complement.
GTGGCACAATTCAATTCCGGTTTTCACGTTAATACCAGTTTACCACACACCCCTAGTCCTCACTCACTTAACTTTATCCCGTTGGCTCTGACAGTATATCTGGCCCCTGGAACAGGCTGGACCACGGTGGGGGAGTTTAGCCGAAGGGTGGGAGGGAGCCTTTGAAAAAAAAATAAAGCCACCAGGTGCGACCCTTAAATTCAGGAGTCAGCAAGTGGGCTGTCGGCAGAGGGAGGAAAGCACCAGACAATACTGGAGCTCTACAACTTTTGCTTCTGCATTCTTCTGCCTTTTGTCCTGACCTCATTGTTGGCGGAACGATGTACAGCAACAGCAAACTGGGCTACTTCACCTGGACATCCACGTTGAGAGAGTGTGGGAGCTTCAATAACCAGGGTAAGAGAGGAGACGAATCTTTGCTATGCCCTGAATGCACACATCAAGTTCTGCATTTGGCAAGGCTATGCCGGGTGTAAAGCGAGCTCATGCCGGAACTCGCACGTGCACGTTTCTCTACCTTGCAACCTGCAGTGCCTTTGTGAGCAAGTTGCATGGGGTTGAAGTTTAGGAGGGTGCAGAACAAACCTGACCAACCTTTGTTATCCTTGCACGGGCTGAATCTACTTGAATTTACCCGCACTAGAAAGGTGGCCACACTTTGCATGTCCTAGCCCTTTGCCTAGCGTTTGGTCTTCGTGTAAAACTTGGACAACCACGTGGAATGTTCTGAGCTCCACCTGCTGAAACTTTCAACTACTCTTAAGATGATACCGAAGCCTGTTGGCTCAAGACATTGCACAACAGCCGGGTCAGCTTTTTTTTTTTCTTTTGCTATAATAAGACCCGCTTCTCTTCATGTCACATATTGCCTCGTCAGTTCTGTCAAATTGCCATTATTTTTATCTTGCCGGCTCAACGGCATGCCTAGCAGCTTACCACGTGACCTCCATTCATTTGTTGTGCACTGTAGGGTTTGCCCATGAACAATGATCCCATCGTTTAAGCACAGAAGACATTCCCCACAGAAGGCAACACCACCCTACCACTAGTAAAGGGATAATTATCCACAATGGAGGTACCACTGATAGTAGGTGGTACTATTCATAGCCACAGTACGGACCAACAGGTTTGCTTTGGCTCCGGTCTGGAACACTTGTGTTGTGCTTTTCAACAATATCGGTAAAAAAAGACCCGAGGCTCCCTGTGTAATTTTAGCCCTTGGCTGTGTCTGTTGAAGCTTTTAAATATTTGTTCATTCTGCCGTGCCATTACAGGCTTTCGGGAGATTAGGCTGAAAAACCTAGCAGGCATTGCCAATGTGTCGCAGCCCACAGCTCGGTCACTTCAGGGTCAAAGTGCTCATTAATAAATGTTACTGTAGTTCTTCCCATCGTTCATCTGGAATGTCTACCCAAGGTTGGTTCCGCCTCAGGTAAAGCAAGTCCACCTTTCCCCTAAAGTGATTCAAAACGTTGCACAGTCCAATTAAATTAGCATGGCTAATACACTAGCTTTGATGCGGAGGACTGTGAGATAATACTGCTTTTCAAGTACAATTTAGAAACAATTAGCCCTGTGGGTCGGAAAGAGCATCTGTGAAACATGAGTCGCTTGTTGCTAATGCCACCTAAAGTTCAGGGATAAGAATGAACGTACACAAACAGTTACTCGAACGCTGCTATTTTAGCATCCACGTTAAGCTTTTAAAGTCATTAGCCGACTAGTGCTGTTACTTGTTGATTTATAACTCTATATTTATGTTGGCAATTATTGGGTGTATTAACCATTGACGAAACTTGCCTGTTTGGACAAACAAATATCTATTCATCGCATTTAGAGCAACACACTTTCCACAGATCAAACATTCTTGGGGAACCTGGGATCAGTCTGTGCTACAGAACAGTTAGCATTAGAGCTAAAGTTACCTTGGTGCTAATTGCTAAAATCCTTCAGTAGGCATCTTTTTTATATATAGAACACCTATAATCTTTCTGTAGGGAGTCAGTGGGCATATATTCCACACAGCAACCATCTTTGATACTGGTGTTGGCTATTGGTCCATTCTTCTTGCAACTGGCATGCTGTTTTACCGTGTTTTCAAATCGCATCATTAGATTCTGTCTGGATTCTGGCTCAGGGTGGCATTTTAAGTAAGTGGTTTGTCTGGTACACTGTCCGATTGTATTTCAAGCAGCTTCAGGCTGTCTGGGAATCATTATGATGTCCTAAGTGAAGCTTTTCTCGAACAGACATGGCACAGCTATGGCTCCCGCTGCCCTGTGCGCCCAGGGCTTTAAACGGGTCTAAAAATGACTTGGCAGGTCATTGCATGCCATCGTGATTCTGAGATTGTTGTAGGCCCAGACTAATGACACTGCATTCTTCTCTAATGCAGAGCAGCGGATCTTTAAACTGCCGGTTATGGATGACTTGTGGTCCGTGAAGGTCCCAGGACGGGCTAAGTGATTAGCTGATGAAAAGACGTTTTTTCGTCTAACTTCAGTAACCCAGCTGACAGATATATTTAAGCATCTTTACATTTCAGTGAGCGGCAGAACAGTTGGTTTATTCAGAATGCTGAATGCAGCGGTCTTGTTCATTTCCGAGAGATAAGGGGAGCACAAGTTATGAGTCCGTTAAAAATTGTGTTTGACATGATTTCAATTTTTTCTTCCTCCCCAAACTTTTCCCACCATCTGTAAAACATCCAAGAACCACTCATCTACAGAGTCATCCATGACTAGTCTTGTTAGATTTGCAGTTTGGCAGCTGGCACGATGCTAAGTCAAAGAACAAAGTCGGAGAATTTTCTGAAGATATTAAACGTCTTGCGCAGTTTTATCCTCGTGCATTTTTAAGCGCTTCTGCATCTTGTTCAGTAAAACCAAGCGGCCTAAAGTGTCGTTTTTAATTCAACTCCACATGTGTTCTGACTGATGTGCCAGGACAGTTGTACGATACATTTGATCAATTATTACACTGCAACGGAAAGTCTGAATCCATTTATTTTATTGTCATTTGTACAGTTCCCCTTACAATGAAATTCTTGAACTTCCCGCAATGAATGCCATAAAATATAACACAAGAAACAATGAATGCAATAAAATCGAACAGAGTGTGTATAAAAATACTCACATTAAAAAAAGAACAGAAAAAGAAACACAGGATATCTAGTAGACAGATTATCTGCAGTATAGTACAATATATGTTCTGAATATATAATCTGAAAGTGACTCCACTACATCAGAATGGACATTTACGATACTTGTTACATTGTCAACAAGTACACTTGTGCGTGACATTACATTTTAGTTATTAATTAGATTATTTGAACACAAAATCTGTATTCTAACCTGGATTAGCATCTGCCCTTTTCTAATGCAATATATATAGAGAGAAACAGAGAGAGAGAGAGAGAGAGAGAGAGAGAGAGAGAGAGAGAGAGAGAGAGAGAGAAATAGCAATGTCTCCATGTCGTCATTAAAGGTTGTAATGAAACACACGTGTTATACTGTATTAAAGTGTTCATTTACATGTGTAAAAATTTAATTCATGAATGTGTGACAATATCCACGATATTGCGAAATCCATATTCTGGCACAACTCAATACCGGTTTTCATGTTAATAACGGTATACCTACTAATTTACTCCTACTGATGTGTAGCTTAAATACCATGGATCTCACTTTTGGCTCAAAGCACCAGCTAAATGAAGAAACGTGATCGTCAGTTGAAGTCTAATGTCTCCTCAAATCCTAATCCATGTCTAAGATTGACACTTGGCTCAGAAGTGTGTGAGGTCTTTGAACACCAACAGTTGTGGACCAATCAGCTGCTGCGTTCTGGGTCAGAAGGTTTATGACCCTCAAAGTATAAACAGTCTTTTGGGTCAAAGGTCAAAGGTGACCTCTGGATTCCTGTGAACGCAAGACGTGCTGATTTTTAAAAGCCTCGCAAAATCAACATTTGCTTTACGTCTAAGGCTGTTTACAGTTGGATGGCAATCTTGCTTTTATGGGTGTTAAGAACACCGTGTAGGTAACATTCCTGCCTGGGGTGGTATGGGTGAATGGGCGGCATTTTTTCATGTGTCGTGGGGGCAGCACAAGCACAATTTAAATCCAATTCAAAATCGAATGTCATATACACATTTTACATGGTACAATACGCAATTAAATGTATGTTACAATCGTGTATTTTACAAAACTATTTTACCATTTTAAAATGTATAAAATGTATGCGAGAAAGAGATACCTGTACTGAACCTGTACTACCTGT
>CM051501.1:3703011-3720173 GCA_028031935.1 Paedocypris micromegethes | reverse complement strand
AAAAAAAAAAAAAAAAAAAAAAAAGGCAAAATAAATAGATAATAGATAAGGCTAAAATATGAATAAAAATAAGGAAAAAACTATGAAGATGAAAAAAATATATATTTACAATAAAAAGGTATAATAATAATAAGGTATGCAACAGCCTTCTCTGTATCCATGTTATCAATAAAAGACTATAAATAAAGTGTTCCATATACGGAGAAGAAATGTATCCGTGAAACATTGTTTTAATGTACAGTATTTAAATATATATTTTGAAAATACATCCAATGTATGGGGCATTTTTTAACATGGTTTTAACATATACATGCATATATTTTTAACAGTTTCATAAAAGCCTAAAGAAGACAGAAAGATTGAAATATTTGAACAATGACTATATGTCCATGTATTTAAACATATTCAGCCGAATAGATACAGAATACACTTTATATGTAAATATAATAAAAGGGGGTTGGGGTAATGTATGTATGTTAAAAACATATATGTTAAAAACACATTTAGATCGCCTTTTAAATATTTTCCCAATTATTTCATATACATGCATTTTACCCTGCATCCGATTTTAGTTTCAGTTTGTGTTTTTATTTGGTGTTGTAACATTTTAAGCTATCTAGTGTGATTTGACATTTAGAATATTTATTCTGTTTTATTTAAGTGTGCAATACTGTCAATGTTGACATTGTCTACTTAAAACTGTAAATTATGAATTGAACTATAAAATGAGGTCCACTAAACTTGGAAAATGGAAAATAATGGACTCTAAAACGGCAGAATGGTGATAAAAAGGAATAGCAATAATAAAAGTTTCAAGCTCTCTGTAATTACCCCATTTCTGTTGAGACCTCAGTAGTAGATATGTTTATGCTGTACCTACAAACTTTAATATTTACATCTGGCCAAACACCGAATCAGACTCGAGTATTTAGATTCATAAATGTGGATTTATTATGTACGTTGGCCGCATCACACGCTCTCAGTGGCTCAATTTGAGGGTTATTTCTTCTCCATCTGTGCGCCACGGCTGACTGAATCCTAATTTATCATTCTGCTCAGAACTGAATGCCTGCGCTTCTTTGGATCTCGATGGCGAGAATGGAATATCAACTCTTTATCTTGTGATTGGTCGTGTAATCGAGTCTGTTCCTCAGCTATTTTAAGCGACCGTGTTCCGTTACTGACATGCGATACTGTACATACTTTTGGAATTTCATTGAGTTGATTAATGCTACTGAGGAGTTGATTTTGGATGAATCCTCGGCGGATGATTTGCAGGCTTTACTGAAAGTTGCAGATCTGAGATGTGCCCTCAAGGGGGCGCACTACTAGCAGTACGGAGGCTGATCTTCACTGAACACAACAGTTGGCTTTACACTTTCTCTCCATGCCTCATGTTCATCTAGTGACTAGTGATGGAAAGTTTGATTCGTTAAGTAATTTGGATCTTTAGTTCTCAAACAGTAAAGTGAATGAATCATTTTGAGTCATTCGATCATTTCCAGCATGGGGTGGTGTAAAAGTGGCAACGTTCTGAAACAATACACACAAAAGACAACAAATAATAGATAAATTGCCACAACATCCCTAGCAAAACTAGATCTACGTCCTGCACCTTTTCCCTGCCATCTTTAACAGCTTGATTGCGGTCACATGACACCTGGATGAAATCAATGATCCATTTGAAAAAACTCTTTATTAACGAGTTTTATTTTTTAATTTCCTAATATAGAAAAAAATGTTTAAAAATGGCAGAACCAAATGGATAAAAAGTCACGTTTGCGTGATTTAGCTGATAAACATCATCCAGTACCTTCAGCATCCTGCAGATGGCAATATTATCTTGCCCGCTCAAGAAATTAATTGTGATAGAAAAAGATGCCAACTTGTCGTGCACAATCACAACGTAACGAGTACCAGTGAGTGTCCATTTAAATGTACTGGAGTAAAGAGTACAGTTACTCAATCACAAATGTAGTCAAGTAGAGAGTAAAGGTTGTTTATTATTTTAATACTTAGTACAAGCACAAAGTAGCCAAAAATTCTCAAGGAACGAAGTTTATTTACCCATTTACTTTACACCACTACTACACATTGATTCATATTTGGGTTGAAGGCAAGAATAGAGTCCGGGACTATGTAAGAATTCAATGTGAGAGAAAATTTCGGGTTTAGAAGAGAAAAAAAAAACGAAATCTAGAGTGTGTAACCCAGAGTTGCTTGGATTGGCTCCAGCTTCTCGTGACTAAGAAATGGCATAAGCAGTAAATGGATTAGAGGACTTTAATTGAAGGTTAATTTTATCGAATTGACTCAACCTCTGCGATTGACTCTAAGTACTCTAGACTAGAGTACTTTAGAGGACCCTTAAGACACTAAAAGTGTAGAATGGTACTAAAAAGAAATAGCAATAATAAAAAAATGCAAATTATCCCATTTCTGCATGGTGTTTAGACTCTAAACCAAAAACCCATGTCTCAACCTGAAGGGGTGGCAGGAGCCCATTGGAGACTCAAGTTGGAGGTCCGGTTGGAGTCTTTTGTCTGCCTTTTCTTGCTCTTGCGTATATTTCCTCCCAGTTTCTGGTTACCTCCAATGGAAGTCTGGTAAATTGCCCATAAGGGGGAGTGTGAATGTGTGAGTATGTCTCTATCTGTGATTGGTTGGGAGGAAAAAATTGGTCATTGATTGGTCGTTGCCGAAATTGCATCCAACTCCTTGTGACCCATAAATGGAAAAGCAGTTCATAAATAGTAGATTCAACAATGAACAATGATCAGTCAACTGTATTACAATTCAAAACAAACAAGTCGAAGATTGACCAGGTGAAGACAATTAGCAGAACCAATTAACAAGGTCAAGACAAAGGCAGGAGAAACATAAGCCTCGCCTTAAACACAAAATAACAGAAGCCTCGCAGGTTTGTGTTTTTTTTTGTTAATTGTGACATTTACAGGAATGGATGGGGACGTGCTTAGTTTCTTGGCAGAAGCCTGAAACTCTTTCAAACTCAAAGGTCAAATTCTTTCGAATAACACCGTGGACTCTGGGGACTCGCCGTGTCCTACTGAAGGCGCTGAGATGCGAGCGCGAGAACATCTTGCACCATCATCTAATTAGTTCGCTCTTTTGCTTGAGCCGTGCCGATGGGAATCCGGCCAGTTTTCCGAGGAATGCTTCATTCATTAGCGTCTGGTTCTCCTGCTACAATGAGTCTGGAGCAGATGTACGCGCCTGTCAGACAGATGCAGGAATGAGAGGAACGGCAATATCGATGCGATTTGTTGCTCTTAATGCCCTTTAAAATAATGTGTCGCCCAATGCTGGCTGAAAACAACAGATCTGTTATTCTGAACTCTTGTGTTTACCATAATCAAGTGTGACTTCATTATGGAATCGGTTAATAGAATGAGCGAGGTCATTTGTCAATATGGCCACTAGGAGTCATATCGAAATTGCTTTGTGTTGTCTGTGGTTGAATCGAACAACCAACCTATTTACCACTATACTCAAGTATTTGTGGCTACTTTGTACTTTTCAACTCTGAATTCTCTACTTTAGAACATTTTTGATTGGGTATTTGCTCATTTGATTGAGTCTTTACTACCGTTACTCGTTACATTACAGTGCGCGACAAGTTGGCATCTTTTTTTTACCGCGGTTAATTTCTTGGGTGGGCGAGGTGATATCGCCATCTGTAGGATGCTGAAGGTACTGGATGTATTTTATCAGCTAAATAGTGAACGTTAATTGGCAGTCGCACTTTTTGTTCTTTTTGTAATCCATTTTGTTCAGCCATTAGTTAAATGAAATTCTTTTTAATCTAGAAAATAAAACGTCATCAAGTAAGAGGTTTTGTTTTTCCACATTGCATGGTTGGTTTTATTTAGCCTAAATTAAAAAAAGTAAATTAAAGTAAAATACTAAAAACTTACTAAAGTAAAATGCTCAAGTTTTTTTTTTTTTATTGTATACTTTACGACTTTCACTCAAGTCTTCTTGGAATTGGTGACTTGGCATCTTGCAATGGAGTGATTTTCACACTAAGGTATCTGCACTTTTACTCAAGTATGATTTTCGGATACTCTTTCCCCCGCGAAATCTCTTGCTGATCCGTTATTCTACAAGTGTCTTTGTACGAGCTACGAACGACTATTAATCTCAATCCGATCAATCATGGCGGCTTTTGCGTCATCACATGCACAGTGAAATGAAAAGCCGTCAGCTGCTACAAGCTCATTTATTTGCCATCGGGTTGAATTGCAGAAAGATTCCTGTCATGACCAATTACCGCTCCCTATAAAACCCAAACCCGAGGCCTTGATCACAGCCACAATTAGCAGGAGCTGTTAATTCTTATTTTAGCTTGGGAACAAATGGCGCGGCGGAAGCACACGGCTCTGAAACCCGAGCTTGGGAACTGCGTATCCATGGGGATAATGACCCGCGGGTCGGTGGGAACGGGACAGAAGTGAAGACGGATGCTGTAGCGGGAGCATGTCCTGCGTCAGCTCATCAGCGAGCTGAGAAAAGTCAAGGTCTATTCGCAGTGTCGGGCTTCAAGCTGTTACCCAAGACACCCAAGCGCGCTTTCCCATCACTAATTTTAGTTTGTTTGCAAATAATAACTGCAAAATGAGTTTCCAGTTCAGGAGCAAATATATTGTTGTTGTTCGTGGAAGAGAGAAAACACAGCTGGAGGTTTGCACACGACGTGTAATGCTATATGGCAGGGGTCCTCAATTATAAACTTGAAGGGTCCACTTACGAAATTTCCGTAAGGTCCGAGGTCCGGAAAAATATCGGTCAAGTTGCAAATATGAACCACTATGTGAATGGCACGTCATCCGTATAAAAACAACATGTGTCACTACTTCATAAATGTAATCCCTCCTTGTGTGAGATTTTTTATTATATTTATTTTTATTATTATTTCATAAACGTTTCTACAATTATTTTAGAATTAGGAATTTATTTACTGTTGTTACATGTGTGTAATAATACATTTATTACACATCAATAACATTTGATTTGACTTGTGTCGAGGGGTCACTGGTTTGAATCCCTTTCCGGCTGGTTGTGTGTCCTTGAGCAAGACACCACGGCTTAAAGCTGCCCACTGCTCCGGGTTTGTGGGTGTCACTTCACTGGATAACTAAATGCAGATCACAATTTTTATACTGCCCCTAGTGGCCTTATGGGACTGTAAAATGTTTCAATCTCACTCACTTTGTCTTTTTTTTTCTTTAAACAACTTAAAGGTTAATGCAATGTTCCTTAAACGTGTGTCTATGTTCTTGGGTCTAAATCTGAAGCCCATCATCTTCATCTGCTGCTGACTTTCATTATCCTCCCTGATTGGATCCTTAATGCAAACTGCTCACGAATAGATCGACATATATACCAAATGCCAGACATTTTTAAAGGCGTTTGCGAAATGTATTCACGATTGTGTTTACAATGTATTGATGATGAGTTGCTAAATTACAAACTAAAGGGACCTGAAAGTTTTGGACTGAACTTCAACGTAAAGGTTAGTTTAATTTGCGAGGACAACCTGCCAATCAGCATTAGAGGGAGGGTTTATAACACTGTGGGGTGTGGCTAAAGATACCTTGTGCGAATAAACTTTGGATTTTCTCCATTTGTGTGCATCTCTGCAAATGTAAAGTGAATGTAATTGCACACTTGTGGTTTTTATTACATTTTATTAAGTGTGCTAAAATGTAATTTATTATGTAAGTTAGTCACACTTTAGTGCGCGCACAATTCGTAACCTTTACACAATTCGCAACCTTTTTCGACTGTGCGAAATATCAATCCATAGACACTTTTTAGACACATTTCCTTACATACTCTTATGTATTTCTTATATATTGTGAGAAATACTTTTGTAAGACATACAAAAATGACCATGTGAATCGGTGTGTGCAATTACAGTCGTCCTTTTGGGGTTAACGGCTCGATTAAAACATCTCAACTATAGCCTTTATTTCTGATTGTATGTTGATGCGGTAGATGTTTTTTTTTTTCTTTTTGGTGTTTATGTGCACTCTGCGCACTCGCACATTGATTCCTTTGAGCGAGATCTTGATCCCGTCAACAGCAGCGTGTCTGTCATCACGCTAGATTCATGGCCTCTGTCGACATGCCGTGTTCTGAAACAGTGGTATAAATAGATTTGTGCGTACGCAGCCGGAAACAATATGCTCACTTCAACCCACCGGGACATTTAGAGCCATCTTTCCCATAATGTTTTAGCAGAATAAGGTGATTAAAAATCCGACAAGATGGCCTTGTTGGAGATAATGCCGTCTGAGGGACCAATCACATGTGTAAAATATTTACATGTAATTACGCTATTGTATATAATTTGACATATTGACCATAGAATGATGCTTTGGTGATGTGTCCGTGTTCTAAAATGTCACAATATTTGCATGAATCAAGTCATTTAAGTTTTTCTAATTCTAATTATAATTGTCGCGTACACATTATACATGGTACGATATGTAGTGTAGTGGAATTTATTTTCCAATTGTCCAGCATTAAATGCAATAAAAATGAAGATAAAAGATGAAAATACAATAAAAAAACAGTATTAATAAAGATATAAAATGAATAAAATACAAAAAAACTATGAAGATGAATGCAAAAATGCAATACAAATACAGTAAAATTAAGATTAAAAGTATAATAACAATAATAAAAATAACGACTCCATCTAAAATACCAAGTCATTCATGTTTTTTCCATTTGACATACAACTGACTCAAAAGATCCGAATCAAATGAGTCGATTCCCCTGAAAGAGATTCGTTCGAGAGAAACATTGCAAACGGGCCACACGAAGGGTATCATGCTGGAAAGCCTCCGCAAAAAACTTCGCAAAACAGGTCGGTTTGTGACATTTTAGCGATAGATTTTGGATTTAACCAAACGTGTTAAACTAAACAAGCGTCAGACTTTCACAAGACGAGGGCGTTTGTCGTCATTGCGCGAGCGCCATTCCTTTCATTTGATTGGTGGAGATCTGACCGACTTTAAAAATACTCCGCGAAATGTTGGCTGTTTATTTCACTACTGCAGTTTATAGTTTTGTCAATGTTAACTGTTAAAATGTCCGTGTGTTATGGTGTGTGCGTCCCGGGACAGGTATGTGCATCAGTTTACGATTCTTGGTTCAGTGATTCGTTCAGATTATTCGTTCAGTGAAATAATGTAATTAGCCATTTTGAATAGCAAGTAGAATGTCCATCCATAAAACATGCAACGTGTAAATCTCCTCGCGTGACCGTGTACGATGTATGTGTATGTTAAGCACTTGCTCGTCTGCTGATGACACGAAATTGGCACCGAGTTTGGAAAAAAAACATAGCTGTGAAACCTAAAGGAGAATGTCTTCACATCGCATGTCTGATGTGACAGAGTTGCTTTTACACAGATCAAAAATTATTTTAAAGTCTTATAGTAATACTTAATGCAAATAAACACCTTGAATTAAACCGTTTGTGAAACTCCTTTACAATTCTAATGAATAGAGTTCAGGCTAAATTGAGACTTCTGTTTACATTGTGTCCAACGCCGAGATACTTTTCCGGTTAAAACGTCTTACAAGATAACAAGAACAATCAAGTTTGGACTAATAAAGGTTCAATTATTATTATTATTATTATTATTATTATTATTATTATTATTATTATTATTATTATTATTATTATTATTATTTACCTCACTGACACGCAGTAAAAGTAACCCCGCCCACACATGATGTCATCATGAATCACGCATGTGCATCACCTTTCTGCTTTCATCAAACCGAAAGCCGCAGTCCGCAGATGATGTATTAATTCGATTTTATTCTTGGGTTTTGTTCATTTTAAACCACACTTTAATTTACCACTGTTTGTGAAAAAAAAATAAATAAAAATTTGAAAGTGCGAGGGACTTTTGTAAATTAATAATCCAAATAATCGCTTTCACCGACGCTGCCGAGATGAGTTTAAACCTCATATGTTCGGGTGAAATTGACCCGTTTTCAAAGTTTAAAAATATTGAAAAAAATGCTTAAAAGTTTTTCACTTTGAAAGTTCTCCTGTTTGGTTTATTTGGTGTAATCATCATAAAAAAATATATTGATTCAGTTAAAACATTTGTAACACCACGCTACATGTTTATATTACAAAGATTATGCTTGGGTCAAATTGACCTGTGTTAGAAAAAAAATTAAATACTTAACATTTTTTTCCATTTTGAAACTTCTGCTTGTCTTAGTTAGTGTAATCTACATATTATCAAAAAATGGTTCCGTTGACATATTTGTAACGCCACCTACATGTTTTTTTTTTTTACAAAGATAAAGTTTGGGTCAATTTAACCCTTCAGACAAAATGGAAGCAAAAAAGAGTCATAAAGATTAAATACTATTTGTCTCTTTGCAACAATGAGACATAAAACAAACTCTCTCTCACACACACACACACACACACACGCACGCACACACACACACACACACACACACTGTTTTGGAAAACCTTTTGATTTCTGACACTTATATGCATAATAAAAGGCCCCCGGGGTCACAATACTGATGTTCCTCTGAAACGAACATAACAGTTGAGTTAATAGATAATATTTTCACCGATTTACCTAATAAATCACTGCATGGAGGTATTAACTCACTCACTCAACTTCCGTCTTTATCTGTCCGACACAGACAAGCTGATAACCCCTGGAGTCCATGTCCTCCTGTGAAATGCTCCGCTGGGTTTAATCCCCCCGTCTCATCAGACCCTTTTAATAGGAGCCTCATCTCAATGTCCGGGCACAACTCGAGCGGCCTGTGGGTTTATCTGTGGAGATAGAGTTTCAGACCACTCGCTCGGCTTTAACTGTCCCCGTCTGCCGCTCTACAGGGCACTCATCCCTCGCCAGCTTCTCGTGACTCGTCTTTTCTTCTCTTCTGTTCTTCTCAGCTCGACTGAGGCCCACCATGGCAGCGCCAAGCTCCACCGGACTGGAGGTTCTGCTCAGCACGTTGCAGGTAGATTCGCCCTTTTGTTTTTTTTATTGTTGCGGAACTTTTCCGCCGTGATTTACGGCGAGGGAAAGCTGCATGACGCGAGCGTTCCTGAGCGTAATTTAAACAATAAAATGTTTACTGCCTTGGCGAACAAGCACCGGACACTTGAAACCTCGGCGGGCGTGGAATTTGCAGAGCGCGAATCACCGCGGCTCCATTTTGAAATACAGCACGCAAGCAAAATGAAGAATGAATGACTTGGTTTTTTAGATGGAGTTTGGCAAAGAAGCAAGTTTTTTTTTTTCATTTTTTTGCCGTGTTTCAAATGTTGCTGCATTACACTAATATTTGCATTTTGATTTGTTTGACAGATTTAGCGTTTTACGCAACTTATTGTGAACTAAAGCTTTACGTGGATAATGAATTGTTCTAAATGTTGCTAAATTATTCTGTCGCTTCGGAATTTAACAATTTTTTTTATTTGCGAAAAATTAAAACATTTACCGGTGGTCATTTTCGAGATTTAAGGTGATGTTTTCTGTTGAATAGCACATGTAGAATACATTATCTGTACATAACAAAAGCAAGATAATTTTAATAGAATAGATATGTCAAACAGAAAAAAAGGAATAGGCTGAAGCATTGCTTATAATTGGCTATCCTTTTGTCTTGCCTATTATTTAGTTATTTTATTTATTTATTAATAAAATAAATCATATATTATATTAATAAAATATTATTTAAATAAAATATTACATTATTTTATTACATTTTATTTATTATTATGATTTAAAGTAAAGTATATATTATTAAAATAAATAAATAAATAAATAAATACATAAATAAATAAATAAAACAATTCACACCCCCTGCTACATTCATGGACTGGTACATGGACTACATTTCCCATGAGCCTTTGTTCCGGTTCGTCTCATCAGTTTGATTGTTGTCACCTGTTCCTCATCTGTCTGTGTATTTAAGTCTTCACCTGTGTCATTGTTCTCTGCGTCATTAATTTAGCACATCTTCATGTTCCTCCTTTTCTATGTAAGTACCTGTCTGTATTTCGTCATTAAAGTCATGTTTTTTGTTACACACGGATTCCCGCTTTCTGGCTCCGACCGGAGTGGTAACAACACCACTCTTGTTAATATTTCTAGCATTAGCAGCTACGTACATTTTGCTGAAATTTTGCTGAAATATATATATATATATATATATATATATATATATATATATATATATGCAAAACGGTGTTGGACGATTTTCTAAATTTTTTGAACTCCAAAATAGAGGGAATACAAAATACAATGCAGCGTAACTTAATACAACTTAATACAACTTAATTCAACATCATGTTTTATTTGTTTTTTTTCCGTCAAAAAATTGGCTTTAAATAGGAATTTAAACTAAAGTGCCTCATTATTGCTATAAATGTTTGTGGATGATGCCCAATGAGCTCCAACAGAGGCCGGTGAAGCTGTGCAAGCTCTTGTGAGGTTTTCTGTCTCTTCGCATTTGAATTGTTTCGCCAAGATGAACTTTTACGAATCCACATGGTGACTTTTCTGCTTTCATGGCCTTTCGATTACTGATATCCTGCCAGTGATTTGTATGTATAAGCTTCGCACATTGCACCGCTGTGGCCTTCTGCTCGTGGGTGGATTTTCACATTAAAAATCCCAGCTCGGAGGGCCAGGAATTATTTAGTGTAACTGTCAAAGCGCTTAATTGAGACTGAGAGTCGGGGTGATATCGATGCCGCAGAGTATTGGAAGGAGAAGCTAAAGCAATTTTGAATGAGACGAGGGCGGCGAGGGCTTCGTTTTCGATTGAACAGATTTGAGAAAGCGTTTTTTCTCACCTTAGAGGTTTTTTTTTATCAGTTGTTTTTTAAAGGGAAGTTAACACAATTGCTTCATGAACAGTTAAGTTTGTAAAATAAAGGTCAGAGGCATGAAAAAGTAGCTGAAAAACATACTGGAATGAAAGTACGGTGACCTTACTGTAAAATTCTCTGCAAAAAGTCACCAATCCAAGAAGTCTTGAGCAAAAGTTGTAAAGTATCTATTTTTATAAGAACTTAAGTATTTTACTCCTACTGAATTTATGCTCAAAAACACCAAGAAATTTGAAAAACAAGAAACTCTTTGTTTCATATTATAGAAATTCACTTTAACACCTCAATGTTGCAAAAAAGTGCAACCACTAATTCACATTCACTTGATTTAGCTGAGAAACAGCATCCAGTACCTTCAGCATCCTGCAGATGGCGATATCACCTCATCCGCTCAAAATAATTTACGTAGTAGAAAAAGATACCGCCTTGTCGCGCACAATCACAATGTAACGAGTAACGATAAGTGTCCAGTCAAATGTAGTGGAATAAAGAGTACAGATACTCAATCACTATCAAGTACAAAGTAGCCAAAAAACTCAAGTAACAAAGTCCATTTACTCAAGTTCTTTACATCAATGTTAAACATTTCAAACGAAAAATCCAATTTCTAAGCTCGATTTGAGCGAATGTACTTAATCTTTGTGACCTTAGGGACATTTTCAGAAAAATTCAGAATATTTAACAAGCGTCTTCTTGAATCTGGACAATTCTGGGTCTTCCCACGTCAGTTCAAATAAGGATCCTTCTAACCACCAGGGTTTAGTTTGGCTTCTGACCGCTTTATTACTATACTACGATTGACAACGGTTGCCCGTAATACACTGACGATTAGCAACAGCAGCGTGTCGCCTTCCTCCGGCCATGACTGGCATCAAACGCGGCCATGACTTCCAAATTCACCGTCCTCGACTGGAAGCTTTTGGTGCTTGAAATGGGATTCGCGCTAATTCAAATTGAAAATGACACGGACTGGAAGCTTTCTATTTTTTCCATTTATTTTCGGCTTTTATCCGCTGCTGTTTTACGTGACCTGAGCGGGTCACACCAGGTTTCTGCTTCTGGTGCTCAATGCAATTCACAAATAAATCTATGGAATTTCACACGATTTTTAAGAGCCTGAAGGACTTCACACACTTCCTCTTTTATTCACACGCAATGAGCGCGTTTGAAAATGGCGAATGCAATAGGAGACATTTTTTTCCCTCGATGATTAAACGAGGAAAAGCAATTATGATGCAAAAATAATTCTAATGAATTCTCGTCGTTTGTTGGTTAAGACTCCTATTATGTTTGGGTCAAATTTACCAGGTTTCAAAGTTTTAATTATTATTTTAAAAGTACCTAAAAGTATTTTATCCACTTTGAAACTTCTCCTGCTTGTCTTATTTGGTGTAATCATCATATTGAAAATATATTAATTCAGTTCACAATTACGTATGTAACACCACGCTACTTGTTTATATTACAAAGATACTGTGTGTGTGTGAGCGTGTGACAGCGGTGTTTTATGTCTAACTGTTGCAAAGAAACACATTTTTGACTCTTTTTAGCTTCCGATTTGTCCCAAATATTATCATTGTAACAAATTCATGTAGCGAGCGTTACAAATATGTCGTTTTTTGTTTTTATGTAGATTACAATAAGAGCAACATGAGACGTTTCAATGTGAAAAAAAAATTCTTTTTTTTATATTATTTGTTTAACACATGTCAATTTGACCGGAACATAATAGGAGGGTTAATGTAACGTTTCAGTTTCAAAATGGGTTTTCTGGTCAAGTTCAGGAAAGATTGTTGGGTTTTGTTGCATCTCGGTTATCTATTTTCTCCTGCTCTTATTTCCTTAGGAAGATATTCCAGATTAAATAATTGAAAATCATTATACCCACTTTTTAAAACGTTTGCTTGCTGTGAACTGTTATGGAGGACAAAACAAAAGAGAAATAACTGTACGTATAAATAAATACACAAATGCATGTGTTCAAAATAATAAGTATATACATACTTATATTTATGTAATTACAACAAATAGGAAATACACGTGCCTGTGTATAAATACAGAAATACATATGTGCAAAATATATACACAAGTATTTATACATTTATTTCATACATATGGGTTTTTGTATTTATTTGTACATAAGTCATTTTATTTCCTTATCATTTATATTGGATTTTAGTGGTTTTGGTCCTCCATAAACTATAGCTGCTTCATCAAAAAAATTCATGATTGGTAATGATTGAATGATAAATAGTGGAACAGCTACAGTATTGCCTTCTGTAGTGAACAACACCAAATCAGCCAAATTCAATTCAGCACGAGTAAAATACTCAGGTTCTGTTCAATTAGGAAACTTCGCAAATTTTACACAAGTCTCCTTGGAATTAGTGAATAATTGGATGTAATTTTTACAGTAAGGTGTCTGCACTTTTTCCTCAAGTATGGTTTTCAGTTACTCTTTACAAATGGATTTCAAAAAATGTCCAAACAATACGATTAAAAGACCAGGACTCGGTTGGCTCCCATGGGCATTGGTGAGATTTGAAAATCAATAAATTTATATGATAAAAAAATTAAATAAAATTGAACAAGTTTAGTACATAAAGTTTGTCTTGTGTGTTCTGTCTAGTATGTTTCTTTATATTTCCTTGTGCGAACATCTACTGTATCATTTTTTTTAGATGAATTGCTTCACTTGCTCCTCTTTTTGTAAGTCGCTTTAAATAAAAGTGTCATGCCAAGTAAAGTAAAAAAAAATAGTAAAGTAACAAAGTGAGACGGTTGTTGGCTCTAGAGGTCTTTTGTCGTCACACTGGTAAGATGCTCCGTGGCAGGAGATACTGACGTCCAGTTCAGTTTGCAGTAGAGACGTCCAGTATCATTTATTGGTTGGACAGGCTCGGCACAGATGCTTGAAGGACAGTGTTGTCTTACTCACTCCGCGTTGCCCTTAATGAGAGATGAAGCCCTGAATCCCCAGCTGTGGAGCTCCTTCTCTGAGGATTATGGACTCTGAGCAGTTACACGTCAACTGCTGCTGCATTTAACCGCACAGATCTGCGAGTACCAGCCCCACGCATTCTGAACTCAGACACAATGCTTGGAAGCTTTTCCTCCACCGGCCAGAACACACTCAACACGCCATTCATCACAAAGAGCTTCAAAAGTGATGTCATCTTTCACGGTGTTGTTCCCATCGCCCTCCACGTCTCGGATCAAGGTTTCTAGCGGGCTTTACATAGACCAGGGCTGTCAAACTCATCAGCATAATGGATGTGACCTATAATTGTAACTAAATGCAGAGGTGTGAAGTACTTGAGTAAATGGACTTTGTTACTTAAGTATGTTTTTGGCTACTTAATACTTCTTTGGAGTATCAAAAATATAAGCAACTTTTACTCTCTACTCCACTGCGTTTGTGATTGTTACCAAGCCAAGAATTTTACAAACCAGCTTTGTTTGAAGATGAATAAAAATACAGCCCCTCTTTGAGACTTAGGAGTCACTTAAAATCTCAGCAAAGTCGGCTCGGAATTTTTTTTTATTTTTGCACATTTGAGCATTAATCAAGATTGACTTTTTGTTCTTTTTATTTATTTTGTTCTACTATTTTTGAAACATTGAGGTGTTATAAATTTAGTTTCTGTATTAGAAAATAAAACATCATTAACAAGTACTCATAAAATAATTTTTAATAATTTTAATTAAGAAAAATGTTTTTTTTGTAAGCCTAAATACTTTGAGTATTTGAAAAATACTTAAGAGTAAACTAAATACTTAGAGTAAAATACTTAAGTTGTTTTAAAATTTGATACTTTGCTACTTTGACTCAAGTCTTTTTTAAATGTATGACTTTACTGACTTTACCAATTTACTTGTATTGGAGTAACTTATACATCAAGTATCCGTACTTTTACTCAAGTATGGTGGTCTGGTACTTGTTACACCTCTGACTAAATGTAATCAAATGTAATGTTAATTATAATGTAACTTTCCTTACGGTTAAATATCTCATTATTAATTATAACTTATTTTAGTGACAGTTGCAGTTGCGTACAAAACCTATGTTTGCTTGTTGCTCTAACATAAATCTTTTTGAATTTTGTCATCTTATGAAAACAAACATAACTCCATTAATGAAGGATTAAACTGTCCAAGTGAATAATGAAAAATAACACAAAACTGTGGAAACACTGCCACAGCTACCTTAGTGAAAAGGCATTGTGGGAAATGTAGTTTTTGTTCAACGCACGCTCTCAATAATTTTTTTTTTTTTTTTTTTTAGACACTCGATACTTTTAAGCTCTGGCAGGCCACATAAAATGACATTTTGGGCCACTTCTGGCCCCCGGGCCTTGAGTTTGACACATGGACCTGTTGATTGATCTTTATTTGGCTGCATTTCTAAAGACGTTGCTTGGGTTGATCGTTCTTTCTCTTGTCTTTGCAGAATGCCGGCGACATCGAGAGCATGATAAATATCCTCAATGTTCTGGACGAGCTGTTGTCAGCGGGTGAGATGCCATTTTTTGAACACTTGGAATACCTGCCATAAACGCCTTATAGTTCGAAGATTATCGCACTCGCTGTTTGAGCGAATTTTTTTTTTTTTTTTGTCACTCACAAGCCCATCTAGTTGTATCACAATTATGCGTTTCACAATTCTTTGCTTGTAAAATAAATATTAAAATGTACAAACAAATTTTAAAGAAACCCAGAATAAACAGAAAAACACATTACACACTTTGGTATTAATTAACCATTAATTAAGAAAAACAAACACAATTTCATAACACTATGTACCAAATTGTCAGTATGAATGAAAACAAATAATTTGTGTATAAAGTGACAGGTGCATGTCTGAATAAAAATTATCACCTACATTTAAATTAAAACCTATAAAAAAAATGTATTAAAATCTAAACGTAGCTGCTGGCAGGAAGGGTTTGGACTTTACTTTGTTGGTACGTTTAAAACAAATGTAGTCTTTAAATTAGAATAGTTAGAGGTTTGGCTTTAATTGGGGCGTCGTCCCTATTGTATGTGTACAGCGCAGCTTATTTAAAATACTATAAAATACTAAACTAATTTTAATTCATATACTTATTGTGAACAGATATTTGCAATAAGATCAATGCATCACTATAAAACAGTGAATACATATACATAATTAATTATTTTGGTTGGACTTTTTTGCAATTTGTGAAATTTGTAACTGTACAACGCAGGGTTTAAGTTTTAAAAACACTTCAGATAAGTAGATGGTTGGATCAAATATTTAGGGATGTAAGAAAACAATTCCGCAGTTTAATCTTTTTTTAGATGCGTCTTTACCAACAGAAGAGAATTTCCGTCTAGCAAGCATGCGGAAAACATCGCAACGCGCACTCGATAAATCAGATTATGCAAATTAAATCCACTTATCTATTTGCATATTAAGCGCAATGCTTTTATGCGGAGACAAACGTATCTGGAATATTCCTGTAGAGGTGGAGCAGTACTTTACTAATCCTGTAATCTGAATTGAGTTCACGGCAAAGCAATTAGCCAAATATATTCACCGGCCTCTAGCGCAAAGTTTTAATCAGCGGCGAGTCTGGAAATACTCTCAGATGGCAAATTGCCAGCGAAAACGCCAGCGGCTTAAAAAAAAAACGACGTGCACGATTTTTTTTAAGCCCGATTTTGACGTTTTGTCAAATGACTGCGGTGGTCCCCTTCAGGCACGGACCGCCGCATCCATCACATGATCTCGAAAGGAGGCAGCGAGGCTCTTCTGACGGCCTTGGTGAAGTCGGCACGCTGCCATCCTGCCAACTACAAGGTTCTGCTGCCCCTCCTGCACCTGCTGGCTAAGGTAGGCCACCGAGGTGAGTCCAGTTCTACCCGACATTATTCACAACCTGCTTTTCAATGTGACGAAGTGTGATATATCGGATTACATAATCGCATGTGTTAAAAATAATCACAGCAATGACACACACACACATACACACACAGTGGCGGTTCTGCATTTATTGGCACCCTGGGAAAAACTCTCTCTTGCAACCTAGCTTAAATAAAACTTACAATTATATTATAACTTACAACACCCCATATAAACACAAACTGAAAGTAAAATCTGGCGGAACGTAAAATGCATTTATATAATTAGGAAAATACTTTAAATGTGTTTTTATCATATAAATGTGTTTATGCATAATTATATACATGGACGAGTTCGGGGCATAAAACCGCCACT
>CM051501.1:3675259-3696745 GCA_028031935.1 Paedocypris micromegethes | reverse complement strand
ACACACACACACACACACACACGTCTCTTGTCAAACACGCTGGTAAACGTGGGATTTGGCAACCGGTGGGACTTGACTGGCCTGGCTTGAGTGGACAGTACTTGACCGCCACTGACAGGAAGTGCATTCACTGACAGGAAGTGCATTCCCGCATGGAGTGTGTGCCTCTTGTTGAGGTGTGTGCGGATGCGGAACAGGCCAGAAACTAAAAAGATAACACTGTGTTATCTTGTTTGAAATGATGATTAGACATGATGATAATGATGGAAATTGTCGACATTTGACTTCTGTATTAGACTTCACTGCTGTAGAGTCATTTGAAACGCTCCCGCAAAATGATAAAAATCTCTCTCTTACTCTCTCTGTCTCTCTCTCTCTCTCGCTCGCTCTCTCTTTCTCACTATGTCTCTCTCTCTCTCTCTCTCTCTCTCTCTCTCTCTCTCTCTCTCTCTCTCTTTCTCTCACACCCCCTCTGCCTCTCTCACTCTCCTTATACAGTATATAGGTGTTTTCTTGCTTTTTTTAATTTAACCAATGAACTAATCAACAATATCAAAAATGTTTTGATAAATAATTCATTTAAAATTTAAATAAAAAGTTAAATGAAATAGTGAAATAATAAAATATAAGATTAAAATAATTATTAAATACCTAAAAAAAAACCATCAATCTCAATTTATACTAACAAAATATTTTGATAAATAGTGATTAATGTTAAAGTATTCAGAAATGTGTACACTTATGCTGACTATATTTGATGATTAAATATAAACATGTTCTCATTTTAAATAACCACTAATCTATTTATATAGCGTTTATGTACATTTATTATAAATGTTTTTAATTTATTTTGTTTAATTATTTTATTTTTATTCCATATACTGTAGTCTACCACAGTATATGACTCACAAATCTTAAATATTTTTACAGTACTTTTCACTAATATAACATTTTATAGTGTATGTTTTTAATATATCGTTTATTTGTTACATTTTAATTTTTTTATTTAATAACTTTTGGTCGATACATTAACTTTAGTTTTATTTTCTGACAACTTATTATTCCATTTACACAATTTGTTACCTAACACAGTGTTGAGTTACACAACTCACAATTGGACAATTTGTTTACTACTATAGGTTTCTTTTCTACTTTAATCGATGTAAATGTGATTTTTAACGAACAGTAAAAAAGCACACACGTGGAAACATGTACGCGATTAGATCCGAAAACAAAAATCCCCAATTTTGTTTTCCAAGAAATTCCAAAAATTCCCAAATATTCCAAAAATAAATATAGACTGTCTTTAATATGGAGGACTTTCTTCTCTGGACTTGGTTTTTTTTTTCTTTCTTGAATTTGTCATTATTTTGGCCATAATGTTAGCAGATCAAAGTCCGGCTTGAGTTCTAGTACAGTGTCTGTTTGAGGATTTCAGACGGCAAACAAGAGTGATGGAGCCGCACCTTCTCCTGCCAAACGCTGGGAATCTGGCCGTCTTCCACACGTGGCTTTGTTGATATCTGAGCTTTCAGCGGATTACAGCAGAATGGCACGTCTAATTACGACACTCGCTCTTCAGCTCTCATTCTGCACTCCACTTCCTGCCTAATGGGAATGTTGACACGGACGCGTCATGAAAGAAAATACGCCATTTTATCTGGAGCTGAGGGTCCGCAGGATATGGGAGAGAGAGAGAGAGGGAAAGAGAGAGAGAGAGAGAGGAGAGAGAGAGAGTACAATCAGTGTCAAATGAAGGTCACATTTAATCGTTTTCAACCTAATTAGACACTTTTTCTTCCATCTTTCTTTTTATTTTTCTTCTCTATCTCTTTCTTTTTTCTCCCTCCTTTTATTTAGTTTTTTTTCTCCTCACATTCTTTTTTCACTCTTTTCTTTGTTCCTTCCTTCTTTCTTTCTTTCTTTTTTCTCCATCTTTCTCTTTCTTTTTATTCTCTCTTTCTTTTTTACCTTTCCTTTTATTTTCTTTCAGTCTGTTTTTTCTTCTCACATCCTTTTTCACTCATTCACACATTTCTCTTTCTCTCATTCTTTATTTTGTTTCTTTCTCTCTTTCTTATTTTCTTTCTATAAATTTTCCCCCGTTTTTCCTGTCTCTCTCTTTATTTTTTATTTCTCCATCTCCATTAGTTTATTTTTTTGGATTCGATTACAATCAGCCCATCACAATAGATTAGGAATCTGATGCAATGTTTTCAACCTAATTAGAGACGTTTGTTGTATTCTAGACCCACAATCAATCCGCCAGTGAACTGAGATGAATTAAGTTTCAGTCTGACGTTCTGTGTCTTTGTCTTTATCTGGAGCTGAGGGTCCGCAGGTTATCAGACGGACCCCGCGTGTCACTGACTACAGCGGCTGAAGATGCCAATTAGACCCTGATGCTTTACTTAAACTGTTGATATTCAGCGTCACATTAAATGAGCTGTGGATCATTTCTGTGCCGATGAAATTTTCAACTGAATTAATGGTGGGCAAATATTTGCTACACATATAGAGTCGCTTAATTAGGCTTATTTATTGAGATAAATCCCAACGTCCATATCATATGTAATAAACGCAAATTTGTGCCATTTTGTGTCCCAAATTTGTGTCCCCATTGTGTTCACAACTGTTCACTTAGATTTAGTATTTTTGAAAGAAAAGCAGTGTTTTTGTCAATGAAAATAACTTTCAACCAATCAGAAATACCCCCTATACATTGCTGATGTGGTAAATAACTATTCTAGCTGTAAATGTCTGGTTTTTGGTGCAATATCTACATTAGTGTATAGAGGCCCATTTCCAGAAACTGTCACTCTAGTGTTTTAATGGTACAATGTGTTTGCTAATTGTGTCAGAAGGATAATGGAGAGAGTAAACAATCAGCGTCAAATAAACGTCACATTTAATAGAATTTTTTTTTTTACCAACCGTTCAGACTTCAATTTGAATGAGAACATTCTATACATGTGCATATCATTAACATGCTTATAAGGACACTTTGTTTCCACCGTATTTAATTCAATTTCCAAATTGTAAAGTGACTGCGATTGACAATTTGGCCACTAGGGGCAGAATGGAAATTGTTCCTGCAGTATAAAATTATATAAAAACCTGTGTCTACGGTCACTGCGATTTAAAAGAGAAACAACACAAAAGTCATTTGTGCAGTCATAAAAAAAAACAAACAAAAAAAACACACAAGATAAAGTCAAATAAAGAAATACTATTTCGTACTTGCCAATGACAATAAAGTTGAATCAATCAATCAATCAATCAATCAATCATCCAGTTACGCACACGCAATGACATTTTTTTGTGACTGGTTGCCCACCAATCTAGAGTGTGTGTCCCACCATCAGGCCCAGAGTTGCTGGGAATGGCGTAACGCAACGGTCAATGACTTTTTTATTTTATTTATTTTGTTTTGGCCATAATATTAGCAGATAAAAGTCCGTCTTGAGTTCTAGTACAGTGTTTGAAGATTGCAGACAAGAGCAGTGATGGCGATTATGTCCTTATAAGTATGTCAATTATCTCGATGCGTTTCCCTTTTCCACAATCTATTGTTGTGCTGTTGAAAAGCACTTTGGAATCCATTAACCCCGTGTGAGGAATCTCGTTAGCTTACAGTTTAACGTGAACCGGCGATATTCCACAATGTGATTCCTTCTCAGACGAGCAGAGACGACGCATCCACACAATCTTCCACATTGTCAAGCTTGTCTGGCCTTTGCTCGCGTTTCAAAAAAGCGACAAGCCGTTTGCCGGAGGAAACTATGCTATTTGCTGGAAATTGCGGCCCGCGGTTGTTTGCATTGGCATCGAGAACGAGGTGTGACATTGTTTCTTAATGAAGTTCGGTGCGTTCAAAAAGACGGAAATTGGAACATTTTTTTCTGTCTTTTGTTTTTCTTTCCTGCTTTGTTTCTTTTCTCTCTCTTTCTTTTTTCCTTCTCTCTCACTCTCTCTATCTTTCTTGCTTTCTTTCTTTTTTCTTTCTTTTTTTTTCTTTCCTTCTCTTTCACTTTCTTTTTTCTCTTTCTTTATTTACTTCTCTTTCTTTTTTTAATTTTTTATTTTTTTTCTTTGTGTCCCTTTTTGTCGTCTCTCTCTCTCTCTCTTTCTTTTTTATTTATTTTATTTCCTTTTTTCTTTCTCTTTCTTTTATCCCCTCTCTCTCACTTTCTTTTTTCCTCTACTTTTCTTCTCTTTCTTTCTTTATTTTTTCTTTTTCTTTCTTTCTCCTATTTTTCTCTTGTTTTTTTCTTTCTCCTTCTATTTTCTTTCTTTCTGTCATCTTTCTCTTTTCTTTTTCTCCCCTCTCTATCTCTCTCTTGTATCTTTTCTCTCACTCCTTTTGTTTTCTTTCTTTCTCCCCATCTTTCTCTTTCTTTTTCTCTTCTCAGTTTCTTTTTTCTCTCCTTTTATTTTCTCTCTGTCTCCCTCTCTATCTCTTTTTACTCTGTTCTTTGCGGTTCAGGTACCTTTACTGCTTTACTGTCTTTAGTTAGTTTTCAGGGTAAATCGGCTTGTCAATAGCGGCGGCGAAACACGGCTTTGCGTCAGTTTGTGCTCTCATGCGTCTGTGAGCCGGGACTGACATTGTCTTGGTGATGGGGACTTAACAATGCCGAGCGCAGTGGGGGTCTGCCCACTTCCTGCTGGAAGTCAATAAGGGTTGCCAGGATCTGGGCGTAAAAATAGATCCGCGAAAAAAGGCCAAGAGAGGACGAGGAGTCTTGCATAACCAAAACTTTTTCCCAGAATGCCTCTTGATGGGCGACTGTGCCGTCTTTAACGGTTTGCGATGTTTCTGTGGTGGAAGTGGTTGAAGGTGGTTTACGATAAACCATGAAAATTAGGAACAGGGTTGGGTTGAATTACCGATTCCTTGTCGTGTAGCTATTGGATCAAGCCAATAACACGGAATCGATGTTTTTGAAAATTGGTCAAACGTGAAGAAGTCCAAGAGGAAACTAGGCCCATTGACTAAGACTGGACCGGTCTTTGGTTTTTCTAGCGACAGGTAATACAAAATCATTTTTGTTGTTGAGATGACATGAACGAGTTTGTTTTGCACATAGCGATGCCAAATCTAGACAGCCTTTAGGAGTTTAATGCTCAATTGTCAAGCCTTCACCGTAGCGGGTTTTGCAATAAATGGCGTAATTAGAGTTCAGACTGTGGAAACGTGTCAAGTAAAAATCTATAGAGCAATGTGCTGGAAACTCAAGGTCTTGAGATAAATTATAAATGCACTTTAGTGGCTTTGTAAATGATTCTGGGTGTTTTTGCAAGTCGGCAACTTTGGCGTAGTTAATGGTTAAAAAGTTGGGATTTGAACTGGCAACCTCTTGGACACAATTTCCCGGGGTGAATTGTGCGATTTATTCTCACAATTGTATTTCTCGATTAGGCCCACACAACTTTTGCGTTTCAAGTTGTTGCCGCTCTTTTGTTAATTCAATCCGTATTACTGTACTCATGTACAGAATGTCTGAATAAAGTTTTATTTTAAAAAATTTGGTTTCAAGTTCTGGTGATGTTTTTCCCCTGACTTCATTTAATACCAAGTCCAAGTCGTTTCACCATGAATAATATAAGACAATAATAATAGTAGTGATGCTTTGGTGCAGGTGAGGTTCGGTTCCGGACTTCTACCTTATGCAGCCTTCCTATTTGTTAATAATAATCATTGGACATGTTTTTATTACAGTTATAAATATGCTTCTTTGAGGAGATGTGTTTTCAATGTAGATTTAAACTGACTAACTGATTCTGATGATAATAATAGTGATGCTTTGGTGCAGGTGAGGTTCGGTTCCGGGCTTCTACCTTATGCAGCCTTCCTTTTCATTAATAATTGTCATTGAACACATTATTACAGTTATAAATATGCTTCTTTGAAGAGATGTGTTTTCAATGCAGATTTAAACTGACTAACTGATTTTGATAATAATAATAGTGATGCTTTGGTGCAGGTTCGGTTCGGTTCCAGGCTTCTACCTTATGCAACCTTCCTATTCATTAATAATTGTCATTGAACATGTTTCTTTTGCAGTTATAAATGTGCTTCGTTGAAGAGATGTGTTTTTAATCTAGATTTAAACTGACTAACTGATTCTGATTCACAGCTTAAGGCTGCCCAATGCTCTGAGTTTGTGTGTGTTACTACACTGTGTGTGTGTGTGTAACTTTACTGGGTGGTTAAATGCCGAATTCAATTTTGATACGGCCCCTAGTGGCCATAGTGACAAACTCACTCACTTTAAAACTTTAAAACTAACTTTAATACCTAACCGTACTCGTGTTAGCTTCAAACTTGGCAGATGGTGGAAGCGTCTCGCCGTTTATTCGGGCATTAGTATCAGATGGTCAGTGCCGAGAGAGATCTAGAGCTTCTGTTTGATGGACAGGGGCATTTCAAGGCGAATCCCCTGCGTAGATAACTGGCGCGCTGTTGTTGTTCACCTGGCGTGTGTTTTGAGCGCACACGGCGTGGACATTGATCCGCTCAGTGCGGCGCCGACCCCTGCTGAAGACTCTCCACAATGATTCCAATTGTGAAGGAACTGGCTTGATAATGTTGTTTGTGCAGATGGCACAGACCAGAATAGACGTGTGTGTGTGTGTGTGTGTGTGTGTGTCTTGGAGATGCTTAGTGAAAATTATTGAGTGGAAATTGGATGAAGCCATTTGGCTCTCATTACCTTTCCAGTCTCTATCAGTTTCATTGTTTATACGTTTTAGCGTCATATCTTCTTGATAATTATTTGTTATTTTATTTATACGCTCAATCTTTTTATTTTATTCTGTACAACATTTTTTTCTTTCTTTCTTTCTTTCTTTCTTTCTTTCTTTCTTTCTTTCTTTCTTTCTTTCTTTCTTTCTTTCTTTCTTTCTTTCTTTCTTTCTTTCTTTCTTTCTTTCTCTCTCACCTTCTTTCTTTCTCTCTCACCTTCTTTCTTTCTGTCGTTCTTTCCTTCTCTCTCACCTTCTTTCTTTCTGTCGTTCTTTCTTTCTTTCTTTCTCCATCTTTCTTTTTCTTTTTCTCCTATCTCTCGCTCTCTTTCTTTTTACTTTTCTCCCCTTATCTCCCCTTATCTTTCTTTCTTTCTTTCTTTCTTTCTTTCTTTCTTTCTTTCTTTCTTTTTTCTTTCTTTCTTTCTTTCTTTCTACCCTGTTCCTTGGGGTTCAAGTACCATTTTGCTTCACTGTCTTTCGTTTACGTATCATTCTTTTTTTACCATTTTTTTTTTCATTCACTCTCAGCTCGTTTGTGATATTCAATGAACTCAACAGCCCATATGTCACATACATTTTGTCTAAAACAATGTGATATTGATTAAAAAGTGGCGTAGATTGCCCATATTGCCCACCTTAAAAAAAAAAACTTTCTTTATGCTTATTTTTGTAAGGGAAAAAAACAGCTGAATTGTCTTCTATGGTGCAGCAAAATACATTTCTACAATAACGAAGGCGTTTTCATAATTATCATTGCACAAATTGGCCAACAGCACTGGGCCTTAAGCAGTCGACTTTTCACTCAATGAATAAAATCTCTCATATACACTTTAATAATTCCAAATTTTTTCTTTCCCAGGGCTGCTGCAGATGCCTTTGCTGCGATGTTGTGTTCAAGTAAGTTTCCTTTAGCATTGGAATTTCATGCAAAACGTGTCTTTTCCGAGACGGCGCGGCTCTGCTTTACAACTGATCTGCTTGATCGCTTCTGAAGCGACATCCCGGCCGTGTAAGTGAGTCATCGAAAAGCTCTTCATAAAAGTAGCATGAATGGAATATGGAATCATCTCGCAGCTTTTTCTCTGTACATTTCATTAAGTGACTTTGAGGGATTTGTCCCCGTTTCAAGCTCCAGAAAAGGTTTGAATTCGTGATGATTTTTGGCGATTGTTGTGCACAGGCCTGACGCGCTCAACATTATGGTTATGGGTTTAATTTCCAGTGTACCCTATTACACCAATAATAAACATTTTTTATTCAAATCTTGATCATACGTATTTAAAGTCACTCTTTTTTCAGATCATAGTCATTTATAATAATACATTATAGTTGATGGTGTCGAAAACACGCAAGGACACATAAATATACATACATGTAAAAATTGGTAAAAACAAAGAACAGACATATACCACAGAAACATATACATAAATAAGCTAAGCGAATATTGTAAGAATTTCATTATAAAATATTATAAAATCACAAGTAATATTGAGCAAAAAGGTGCGTTTTAAAATGTGACCCTTTATTACTTTTTGTATCACTGGTGTTTGTTTGTTCATCGTCAGTTTACAAGGACTTTAATAAATATATGCAAAAAACTTAAAGAATACAAGTATACCCTTGTAATATATAATCAGATCACCAGGTGGCAGTAATTAGTCGATACATGGTGTTTCCATTGCAGTTATCACTAGGGGAGCTGCTTTAAATTTGGAATTGCGGTCATTACTTTCACAAACTTTGGAAGTCAACTGGTGACATAAAACTAATGAAATCTGGTAGAGATGTTTC
Organism: Paedocypris micromegethes; assembly: GCA_028031935.1. Taxonomy (NCBI): domain Eukaryota; kingdom Metazoa; phylum Chordata; class Actinopteri; order Cypriniformes; genus Paedocypris; species Paedocypris micromegethes. The sequence goes on along the minus strand of CM051501.1, from coordinate 3,688,204 downwards.
TAATAAATTTATTACGAAACGACAATTACGAAACAATCAGATGTCGTTTCCAATTGAGAGTTATTGTACCATTAGTGTGCAGTCATAACACCATCTAAGCGACAAACACGACCCAATAACTTTGTGAACATAGAAATCTCAGAACCACGGTAACATCTTCACAGGCCGAAGGTTGAGCTTTACAGATTTACACTCTCTCTCTCTAGAACACACTGCAGTTATAAAAGTTATGAAATTTGTCCTTCAGGGATCTCTGAAAGTCGTCTTGGATTGAAAGTTGTATTAGTGTGCAGTCATATTGTCTTCTTCATATCGGCTAAATTTACTAAATAAACAGTGTGTCACTTAACTTAAGTATTCTTGGTTTGTTTTGTACTTGTACTTGTACTAAGTATAAAAAATGTAAGCGACTGCTACTCTCTACTCGACTACATTTGTCATTGAGTATCTGACAAAGTAGCATCTTCACAGGCCGTGTAGAAGACAAATCAACTTTACTGATTTACACCTCTTCTCTAGAACACACAATTTATAAAATAAAATTTGTTCTTCAGAGATATCTGAAAGTCGTCTCGGATTGAAAGTTGTATTAGTGTGCGGTCATATTGTCTTCTTCATATTGGCTAAAACCACTAAATAAACAGTGTGTAAAGCACTTGAGTATATGGAATTTCTCACTTTACTTAAGTATTTTTGGCTACTTTGTACTGGTGCTGAGTATCAAAAATGTAAGCAACTGTTACTCTAATAACAGTCTAGTTTGTGATCGCCCTACATTTGTGATTGAGTTTCTGTCAAAAATAACCCTTAAAAAACTTCTGTCTTAAATCACTTAAAACTTTGTGAATATACGTGGAAACCTAAGAACCACGGTAACATCTTCAAAGGCCGAAGGTTGAACGTCACAGATTTACACTCTCTCTCTAGAATACACTGCAGTTATAATAGAGTAAGCGCCCGATGCTGGAGTGATGGAGACAGTGGGCCTCCAGGGGGCAGTGTGACCCTGCCACACTCTTCCCCGCACCTGTTGCTCTGCAGTGGAGTCTGTGAATAGCATCACACTCAGTAGGGGTTTTGAAAAGCTCATATGAAACAGCCATTTCTGGCCGGTGATGCCGCAGTATCTTCGTCGTCTGGCAGCCTGCATTTCTGCTCCTTTGTTCCTCCGGATTCGACGTTTGATAACCGTTATTCCTCCAGCCTTCTTTGGAGGAGAATTGTCATCTCTTCTGCTCATCACACTCGTGCTCCCGAGTCTCCCGAGTCTTAAATGACAGAACATTTACATATTCACAGACGCGATGCTAGTTTCGTGGACCTAGCTTTAACTCCTAGAAACCCTCGGGCTGCATCACCAACTCCAACACTTGGATTTCTAGATCTGTTCCTGATCTCCATGCCTGCACTATCCCAACACAGGCATTAATATTTCAGATTTCGGTATTTGTGCAAGTCACAGATGTGGGGTTCATGCAAGGGATGCATGGATGGAGATGCGCTGGTGCTGGAATTGCCTGGGTTCAAACATCTACAAGTTTCTGTTGTCTGAAAAGTTGTATTGCCATTGGATATTTATAATCCAGTTATGTTCAAGTTGTCTTAAAAGTTGGATACGCACTGTGATTGGCCAATCTGTGGCATGGTGGGCTTATTCGTGCCCACTCCCAACGGACACTTTGATTCTTCTGGATATTTTCAGACATTTCGGAAAAGTTGTGATTCTGACGTAAAAAGTCACAATTCCGAGATAAAAGAAATTGCCGTTCTAACTTTATTACTCAAGGTCTGAGATAAAAAAATAAAAAGTATGTATTCAGAGATAGAAAGTCACTATTTTGAGATAAAAAGTCACAATTCTACAATAAAAGGAAATTGCCATTCTAACTTTGTCACTTAAGATCTGAGGTAAAACGTGCATATTTTGAGATAAAATAGTTGACATTCTGAGATAAAAAGTTCCAGTTCTAAGATAAAAAGTTCCAATTCTGAGATGGAAAGTCACCTTTTTGAGACAAAAAGTCACAATTCTATGATAAAAGGAAATTGCCATTCTAACTTTATCACTTAAGATCTGAGGTAAATGTTTCTATTTTGAGATAAAATAGTTGACATTCTGAGATAAAAAGGTCCAATTCTAAGATAACAAGTTGCAATTATGAGCAAAAAAATGTTGTTCTGACTTTATTACTCAAGCTATGAGATGAAAAGTTGTAATTCTGACATAAAAAATTACAACTCAGATAAAAATAAATTTACCATTCTAACTTTATTACTCGAGGTCTGAAATAATAAAAAATAAAATTGCATTTTACCTTTCGGGAAGGAGATCAAATGATACTCTGACACACATATTTAAGTCTATTGTTTGGTCTTCATGACAAAATGTTTTCTTCTGATTATGGATATATGAAATAGATCCATAGATTATTGTTTGTATAGATTATTTTTCAGAGACTAGTTTAGTTTTAAAAGGATGAAAAAAATCACACTCTTTCAAAATTGGGCCTTGGTTCAACATATGGAAATTGCTGCAAAATTACAATGAGTTAATGTGTTTTTACTACTAAAAACTAAATCGTCCGACTCGTGTTTTACGTTGTAGCGTTGAGCGTTTTTCGTTTTTACTTTTTTCTGTAAGCATAACTCCGCCCAAGATGAACAACATAAAAATACTTTTAGTCATACCTCTAATAGTCATAAAATCTTCATATAGTTTATTAGTAAATTTAAATTTTTCTCGATTGGATTAAACGCATTGATGATTAATGATTAGGGATGTTATCAGAATAATAAAGGTGGTTAGTATGTGGTTGGTTAGTGGGATGAGTTTCTACAATGCTGGTCCAGTATAACCCGAATAATATAGACGTCCAATGACGCGCAGAACCAATCGTAGCTGCCGCACCTTATTATTGGAAAATGAAGGTGATTCCTCGTTGTCTTTGTCCCTACACGCAGTCGTTGATGAATCAATCCCATGATGCACTGCCATTGATGATGTTGATTTATGCAAAATGATTTTCAACTTTTTCAATTATCTTCCTCACATGTGCTTTGTGTTGCTAGGCTAAATAATGCCTGTCGTCCTAGTAACGTCAATGGAAATCAATTGAGTCGCAGCGTAACATGCCCCATAAAAGCCAGCGAGCGGGCGTGAATCTGCCTATAAAATAAATGCAGTGTTTTATTCGAAAGGAATGCTTTTTTCTTCACTTTTCCGTTTACAGTGAATTTATGAATTATATTATTGTTTAAAAGCTTTTTATTAACCTGACTGAACCCTCGTTGCACCATTACTTTTAACCACTTTTCTTACTTGCAAAATAATGAATATTTAATTTTTAAAATATTTAAATAATATTTTTAATTTAAAATAACAATAATAACAATTAAAATATATATTACTTGTATTTATTTATACATTATATTTGTATAGCGCCTTTCAGACACTCAAACACCATTTTTTTAAAGCCTCTTTTACATATTCAATCGTTTTCCTATCGGGTCCTATCGTTTAATCTGTTAAACTTTTAATCTAGTCTTTATAAACCCTGCAAAAGTCCAGCTGATTGCATTGTTTTTATCTGACCAGGTTACTTTTTTGTTTTTACAATTTTGTTGTAAAAATGGTTTTTTTTTTGCAAAAAGTGTATTAATTGCAATTCCTGGAACAGAATACTAATTATAATAGTCATTGTTTTAGAAAGCATTAATAAGATATGAATTATGGATAACATTAAAACTCACATTCGTTTTTCATATAGAATAGAATAGAAAAGAATAGAACACCTTTTATTGTCATTGTATCACATGGCTACATTGAAATTGGGAAAGCTACTCCAATTGGTGCAAGAAAAGGGAATGAACAATCAAAATGAAAATCTAAGAATATACATGCTGAGTAAAAATACAGTATAATGTGGATAATACCATATATATATATATATATATATATATATATATATATATATATATATATATATATATATATATCTAAAAATATTAGAAAGGCAAAAGTACAGCTGGTTGTTTCAATACATATACAAAGTATTGAGGCAAGAGTACAAAATACAAAAAGATAAAATATACAATAAAAATATACAGAACCCAGTATGTTGAGGCCGATATTGGACTGTTGGCTTATTGCACAGAGGAATAAAGAAATATAAAAAGTTAAAATATGAAAAGCTATTTGATTTCTACGTCAGAGGCAAAGATATTCCAAAAACAATATATATGAGTGAAAACATTGCAGATTTTTAATTGAATTGAGGTGTTTCAGGGTTAGGAATAATCGACATAACTGAATGCACTTACAGAAACGGCCGTTTTTGACTCATTCATCTCCATCTTGTTCTGGTCTGATTTAACCTCTTGTACCACAGTGATATTCTTTGTTTCACTCCGCAAAACTTTTCATTTTTTTCCGATTTCCTCTCCGTCGCTGTGTTATTGTTTTCTGTAGGCCCTTTAACGGCTGTGCGCTGTATGTTCTTATTACGTTTTATTAACACGTGTCACAACGGAGCGTGACTCGAGTAAGAGACGCCCGATTAAATAGCAGTTGTGCATAGTGACGCTTCCTGTTTAAATTTACAATCCCGAATGGTCTGTTGTGGTACGTATGCAGCAATAATTCAGAAAAAGAATTGTATGTAAAATGTCTATTACGTTTTTTCTGTGTAGACACACACACACACACACACACACACACACACACACACAAATATGTGCTTGTGTGTCTTACCCAAATTATAAAGTCATACGTATCATTGCATTGGCTTGTTGCCAGATTAATAATTCAACAGTGTTCAATCATTCATCAGCCGGTGGTTTCTCAGTAATGTCGGCTTTAATTCGAGAAAACCAAGTGAACTCATCTTCGCCATTTTTGTGGTTGCATTTTATTACCGTATTTACGCGAATATTAGCACCCCAATATAACATTTTTATTTTTGGTTCTTACATTTTTGGTTCAATTACGTTAAAATTCTTGTTAAAATTACAAATTTTTCTTTATTTACCTAAGTTGTCACCATCACTTTTGTATCGTTTTACTTGAATAATAGATGACAAAAAGTCGATTCTAGTGGTCAGAACTTCATTTCCCAAGAGCCTTTGCACCAGTCCGCACAGGCGCAGACCAACTGTGTGAGGCTCATCGAGCTCTTGAGAGAATTGTAGCGAAGGATTATTATCCCCTGTTTAGCAGACAGAGCGTTTTGATTGTGTCTCTTCCTTGGACTTTTTCCTTCATGGCCGTGTTCTTCATTTTTGTCCGTTTAATTTGTGATTGTTCATGACTTGAAATACGTAAAAATGGGTGCTTAAATGGGGGCAGCCCCCAAGTTTTTGAGCGTCGGATATTCGAAAAAAGGGGTGCATTTATTTGCGTCAATACGATATTTTTTTCCACCAACTGAGAAGCAAATGATCATTTTCAAGGTAGAAACCGAGACGTCCTGTTGTTTTTTTTCTACAGAAAGCAACTGTCAGACGGCCGTGGCTAAAGGCTTGATCTCAGGTCTTCTGGAGCTGTACGCAGACTGGCACCGCGGAGATGCCAACCTCAAGAACGTTTCTATCTGCCGAGCCCTGCTGCACTGCCTGCGCTGTGCTGCCCGCTGCCGTGTGGGTAGAGAGGCCTTGGCTGCGCTGAATGGCATTCGTCTCCTTTTCCAAACCACACAGGTGATATTTTAAGCCCAATCTTAGGCTTAATTTTATATATTTGTTTTGGTTTCAGCTCAAATGGACAGTTTAAATGCAAGTGCACGTCGCGTTTCGTTTAATTCTTTCTTCATACTTTAATTCTTATTTTGTCTACCTTGTGACGCATAATTCTTCCACACATGTTTAGGGTGTTTGATGCTCACACATATATTGTAAAAAATCAAATAAAAAAAAAACATTATACAGGCATCTGTTATGCAGCAAAACAAGTGCTTTCTGACATCCGGGAGGAAAAAACTTGATTTATCAGTGACGTCCAGAACCATTAAAGACCACAAAACTGTTCATCAGCTTTGATCAGATGGCGAGAGAACCAGACTTTTATGTTTGCTAAACTCACAATGGAAAGTGTATGTGTCTGAATTCAGATAAGAAGTAGCAAATATGAGATGAGATATGAGGAAAAAGTCGCAATTCTCAGATACATAAGTTGACATTCTGAGATAAAAAGTTCCCATTCTGAGATAAATAGTTGCAAATTTGAGATAAAAAGTTGTAATTCTGTGATGGAAATGCACCCTTTTGAGAAAAAAAAAAGTCACTGTTCTGCAATAAAAGAAAAATGCCATTCTAACTTTATCACTTAAGTTATGGGATAAAAAGTTGAAATTTTGAGATACATTTTGAGTCTACATTCTATGAGAACAAGTTCACATTTTGAAATAAAAAGTGTAAAGTTTGAGATAAATAGTCACAATTCTGTCTTAAAAAAGCGTTGTTCTGACTTTATTACTGAAGTTCGGAGATAAAAAGTTGTAATTCTGAAAATGAAAATTTGTAAATGAAAATTGCCATTCTAACTTTATTACTAAAGATCTGAGATAAAAGAAAAATGCAATTTTAAGATAAAAATTCACAATTCTGAGATTCAGACTTATTCAGCCGTTATCTGATTGAGAGAGCCAATTCTGAGCCGATTGAGAGATAAAACGTTGTAAATCTGAGTTCGTAGCTTGCATTTTTTAGATGAAATGTAGCGGAGATGCATTTTTGTCAGTTGGGTAAAAAATTCCTCACTGAAATATTTTTTCTCTGTTGCTTTTCTCTCCTTAAGACCTGTCTGTCCATCAAAAGCCTGGAATCTCTGGTGGAACCGGCCGTCCAGCTCATGAGGAAGTGTTACCCCAAAGTCCCACTTCCTCTGGCTTCGGATCGGAGCGCCTACAGCTTCCCCATTCCGGGAAGACCTAGCGATTACTGGGACGAGGATTCCGGACTTCACGGTACGTAGAGGTACATTACAGTCCGTTCCCTTATGATACAACACAACCCCACGTTTTGAACGTAAGCACCAGAAATGTCCATTCTTCTCATTGGTCGGGCTCAAAATGGTCAAAATTCCTAATTTGTCCTAAAGCTTCGGGCCAAATTCAATCGGGCACAAGCCATGATAATTCAGAAAAAATCATCTAAATATTTTGATAGCTTTTTGAGTTTATAGCTTCCTGTAGTTCAGTCTGTGAGCTAATGTTCACAACACCAAGACTGAGGGTTTGATTCTGATTGAAAGCATGGCATTGGTTGACTTATGCCCTACATTGTAATTTGTTTTAAATTAAATTATCCAAATACTACATTACTGTAGTTGTTGTTGGTATATGTGTGTACATTTATTCATGTGTTGTTATTATTATTATTTAATATATTGACTATTTGTTTATTTGTTTTAAGCTACAGTGATAAAGCTATATCAAACTAGTATTAATTTAAACACATTGTTTAGTTATTCTTTGAATTTGGAAAGTGATAGACATTAATTAAGTTTTGAGTTTTATATATGTTATAATAACAATAACATAATAATAATAATAAAAATAATAGTAATGCAACACAACAATAATAGTATAACATTATTATAATTTATTATTATTATTATTATTATTATTATTAATAATAATAATAATACTAATAATAATAGTAATGCAGCAAAACAATAATATTATAACTTCATTATTATTATTATTATTATTATTATATGTTATTATTGTTATTATTATTATTGTTGTGATTTATTATTTTTATCATCAATAATAATAATAATAATAATAATAATAATAATAATAATAATAATACATCATTTAGTCTTTTGTGCCTTACAAGACCATATCCAAAAACATCTACGCTGCTTTGGAGATTCAAATCCTGGACAAGAACACAAGATTTTCGAATGAGAAGGTTTTGAATTAATCGGTGTGTTAATCACAGACCTGTGAGCTCAGCATTTACACTTTCCTACTTCCATAAAGTGATCTTAATATGGCATGACAGGATTTATTTCTACACCAATTTCCCAGAATAAACCAGGTTTTAGTTCTCACCTGAAAAACACATTTCGATTGGAGCTCCATTCCAAACCAGAGATCTTTTATGTCGATTTGCTGAGCCACAGATCGGAGCGTTGTTCTTCCCTGACCCTTAATAGTCTGGAGTTGTTTGTGTTTTTTTCCCGCGCTCTGTGGCGTTGCCGTGACAACCCTGGCCAACCACTCCGTGGGCGCCGCATTCGATAGTGTACAGAAGGGTGTTAGTGTGTTTCTGACATGTTCCACAACTCATCTCCACCTCTCCATGAGCTCTTCACAAGCCACGCCCACGAGTCTGCACACGCCTCCCAGACACAGCAACTTATAGATCCAGACGCCTGCAGCTAATGATTTTCCCGTTGCTTTTATCTCACACATGGGATCTGGTCGGCCAGGGAGGCTGAGGAAGTGAATATTCCTTTACCCCAATGAGTCTGACTTCACGTCTGAATCGCCGCCCAATTTGGGTGTAAATAATGCGGCCAAACATTAACGCTAAATAGTTCGGCGGTTTCAGCTAGCAGTGTTTGTTGTCCCTGATTAGCCGCTAATATTAGCAGCAATCTCTTGTTTTTGTGTTTACTTTTTGCTTTTTCTCGACAAACATTTTGCTGAAGTGCATCTCTAATGCTCTGGTCTTTTTTAAATGGCTAAAATTGCTTATATACAATTTTCAAAACCTTTTTGAAAAACCTCATTGCTGGCAGATATGATGCTAAATGCTACAAGTAGCATAAGGCACAGACTAAAGAAGAAGAGTGTTGTTTATCTTAAAGAAGAAAAATTATGAGAGAAGAAACATGTTACAATTTAGCATTTTTTTTTATGCAGATCGAATCATTTTGTTTGTTTTTTGTTCCGATTGATCAACTAATACGTTAATTTATAGAAAACATGGACCAAAGATTAAGTGATGAACAGGCAGACAAACGAATATAGTGATGAATGAAACAATTGATAGCAAATATTCAACAAGTAGTTCTTGGTCTCTCTCCCTCCTTCCCTTCCCTCCTCGCCTCTCTCCATTTCTCTTATTTCTTTATCCTTATTTTCTCTCTCTCTTTCTCCACATCTTTTTTCTTTCTCGCTCTCTCTCTCCCTCCTTTTCATATCTGTGTTTCTTGCTCCTTTCTCTCTTCTCGCCTTTTCTCTCTACCGCTCTCTCTCTCTCTCTCTCTCTCTCTCTCTCTCTCTCTCTCTCTCTCTCTCTCTCTCTCTCTCTCTCTCTCTCTCTTTCTAGCTCTCTCTCTTTCTCTCTCTATCTTTCTGTATCTCTCTCTACACTTAAACTAAAGTGCTGCTAATTAATAAAAAGCAGTAGCGGTTGACGAGAAGGGAAGAAAAAAAAAAAAAAAAAATATATATATATATATATATATATAGAGGTAGTGATAGTTTAGAAAACAAAATGACAGTGTAGCTTAGGATGTGACAACGTATTTTGCCGTTTTACCAGTTGTAAATATTAAATCCGATAACTTCGCCACATTTCCGTCTAATCTTGATAAATCAAAGTCTCATTTTGCTGAACAGATTTCCACCTCGTGGCTTTTTCCAGAATCTATGCTGCCGCTAACAACATTGACATACTTGAACGTACTTTGACATGCAAAAAACGTTGGATGTGCCGTTTTATTAATTTATTTTAACAGTGTAATGCCGCATAACCTATTTTACTTCCCGGAATTATGCGTATGAAATAAAACCTAGACGATTGCTCGGAGCTTTTACTGTCTGGCCCTTTGTATTTACGTGACTCGTGCTGGAACGGCAGATGTGTGTTTTTATGCCAACGCATCAAATGCGGATAATGGAATCGGTTTGGGATTCCGGCGATGTTCCCGCAGATGAACCGCCTGACATTTACGTCGCCGCGTCGCTTGTTGTTTATCCTTTTTTTTTTTTCTGTTCAGATGGCGGTACAGAAGACGACAGCGATGAAGACTCGGAGGATGAAGAGGTTGACAGCCAGGACTACGTGAGTGCTCCTCCTGATGGAGATGCGAGGACACGTTTGCGCGTTGTAATTCCGCCGCCGCCAACAGCTCCGTAAATTTCCCTGATTCATTCAGCCTCCTAAAACGGTGATTGAAGAGCGCAGTCTTCCCCCGACACCGGCCCATCCTGTTCCCACATAACTTCCATAATAAGGCCACTGATTCAGCCATAAATCAGCCAGTCCACAATCCCGTCCTTGCTGAGACGGCTAAACGCTCCGGAAGGATTTTCCGCCGCCGTATCGGAGATGCCACATGTTGCTCACGCGTCATTCGTAATTGCGGCGTCCACCAGACGTAGGATGATTGCGTCAGTCGTTTATTTTACATCGTTCCTACTCTGTTTTAAGTACCGTATTTAGGCGAATATAAGCACCTCTTTTTTTACTTAACAGAGACAAAATAACACTGGAAGTAAGATTAAATTAAATACAGTACAAAAATTTATATCACAACAAACATAGACTACAAACCACGACTGGGTTAGCTTAGCTTAGCACAACTAGCTACAAACAATGTCATCGCAGAAATATTTGAAACAGTCGAAAGTGAAGAACACGGGCAAGAAGTATAAAGAATCCAAGGAACAGACACAATCAAAACGCTCGGTCGCTGCACAGGGGATAATAATCCTTCTTCTTCACACAGCGTCTGATAATGAGAGAGTTTGAAACAGGTCTGAGCTTGAAACAATTACTCTGAGCATGTGCGGACTCTGACTGGAGAGCAAAGGAAATGAAGACTTGACCACTAGAATCGACTTTTTGTTTAAAACGATATCAAAATTATACGAGTCACAAGTTAAAGAAAAAATTGTATTTTTAAGAGATTTGTAACATAATTGAACCAAAAACAATTTAAAAAAAATTGGAATCAGGGGGGTGCTTATATTCGCGTAAACACTGTAATTTATTTTTCTCGTTGCTTTTAAAAAGCTTTTAGTCGAGGCAGAGAACGTGTGAAGATATTTTCTGAAACGCGAACAGACACTTTTAGAAAATGTAAAAAAAACAAACGTTTTTTTTTTCTATCACCATCTTCATTTCACATTTTGCCTACTCTTTACTTTTTCACTCTTTCTCTCACTCTTTACGCTTTCTCTTCTTTTTGATTTTTGACCTCAGTAATACTTTCCTCTTTTGTCTTTTCTCTTTTCTCACTCACTTCCATTTTTCATCCTTTTTGCTTTCCCGCTCTCCTTCTCTCTCTCTCTCTCTCTCTCTCTCTCTCTCTCCTTTCTCTCTCTCTTTCTACACCCAATTTCTCCCTCTTCATTCTTTTTTTTTTTTTTTTTTTTTTTTTTTTTTACTTTACTCAGTCTTTTTTGTTTTTGTCTCTCTTCTACTATTCTTTCACATAGCAGTTCTAAGCTCAATTTTGACACGGTCCCTAGAGGTCATATTAAAATTATCGCTTTACTTTTTCTTTTTTAGTCTTTACTTGAATTTCCCCACTTTTCTCACCCTCACTTGCATCAGTATTTTGACATTTTTTTTCTTTTCTAAATCTCACTTTTTATCCCTCCTTTTCATGTTGTCCCCACTGTCCGATTTCTTTCTCTCTCAGTCTTTGCTTTTCACCTTTCTTCCTCTCTCATAAATTTTTGATGTCAGTACTACGTTCCTTTTTTTTCCAACTCACACCTCTCCCTCTTCATTATTTTCTTTTTACTTTACTCAGTTTTTTTTGTTTTTGTGCCTCTCTTCTACTATTCTTTCACATGGCAGTTCTAAGCACAATTTTGACACGGTCCCTAGTGGTCATATTAAAATTCTTGCTTTACTTTTCACTTTACTTTTTCTTTTTCAGTCTTTGCTTTTTGCATTTGCTTTTCTTTTTTTCCCAGTTTTCTCCCCCACAGTATTTTGACTTTTTCTTTTCTAAATCTCACTTTTTTATCCTTTTTCGTGTTGTCCCCACTGTCTCTCTCAGTCTTTTCTTTTCACCTGTCTTCCTCTCTACAATTTTTATCCCTCTCTTGAATTTAGTCAGCCTTTTTTTTTCATCTTTCTCCTTCTCTTTCACTTTTCGTCTTTTACATTCTTTTTTTTATTTTGCTTTTCTCCCTCCCACTTTCTCACTTTTTTGGTTGTCTCCCTGCCCTGACCATTGCACATATATTTTTTTATCTTTCCTTTTTTGTTTCTCTCTTCTATTTTCCATCGTTTCCTCTTTGTCACTTTTCATTTCTCACTTTACCTCTCCCTGCCACCTCTGTTATCATTCTCCCTCATCACTCTCTTTTTCACTATCACTATCATTTTTTCTCCCCACCCCCTTTTATATCCAGCATTTTTTTCTCATGTTTTTCCTTCTAGGCTTTTTCTTTTTTCCACATTCTCACTCTTCTGTTCCGCTTGTATATATTATTTATATGATGCCGATATGTCAGATAGAAGTTTGAAGCAGATGTCAATGTTTGCTTTGATTTATTGACAATTTTTGTTAAGAAGTTCATCTCTTCTTCCTCACACAGTGTGACTGATCATGGCAGGTGTGTGTGTGTGTGTGTGTGTTATTGAATTGCGTGTGTATTGTCCCCGAGCAGGAAGACGACCTGGAAACCGATGTGAACAAGCTTCAGCCCCGACCAGAACCCGACCGACCCGTGGACCAGTTGGGCCAGTACATGCACTTCTGCCCTGAGCTCCACCACGACTTCCAGGTGAAACACACGTTCTCTTTAGCTCAGGTGAAGAAAACTGTCTCTTATTAGTCTCAGTTTATCTTTTATCTAGATAGATTAAATAGGCAGGTAGCTGGACAGGCAAAGGAATGGACAGACAGACAGACATATGATAGGCTGGTGGGTGGCTAGGCAAATAGATAGAGAGATAGAGAGAGAGAGAGAGAGAGAGATGGATAGATGGATGGATGGATGGATGGATGGATATCTATCTATCTATCTA
>CM051501.1:3650590-3670586 GCA_028031935.1 Paedocypris micromegethes | reverse complement strand
TCTCTCTCTCTCTCTCTCTCTCTCTCTCCCTCTTTCTCTATCTCTCTCTCTCCCATTTTTCAAATAAACTCCAGAGCTACTATTTTTTAAAGATATACTATATTAAAAATGACAGATGCTTATGTGATAAAATATCGATACCGCCTGGACACGAAATATCGTGATATGAATTTTTCACCCACATTACCCACTCCTAACATCCGCTGTATCATTATATACTTTTATAAACATCAACCAAAGGGCAAACAGAACAACTGCTATGTAGAATATTTTCATGTTGCACTCATTACCAAAATTTGATCAGTTATAAAAAAAATCGTGTGTCTGAATTTACCGAGGCTTGCTACGAATTAGGGCCCATTTACAATTATGGCAAAATAATTGATTCATTTCGCAAGTCGAGGTATTTTCCCGAGTGTGTGTGTGTGTGTGTGCGGCGCGGACATTTTAACCGCAGTGAAAATCACAGCACGGCGTCTGGCGTTCCCCTTGATGATGCGCACGGCGCCGGAGATCAGAGGAGCCGATGAGAGACGTTCAGACGCCACGCCAGCAGCTTTCATCCGTACAGTGTTTGCTTTAGTCAGCACATCACGTCCAGCCTGTTCCGCCGGTCATGCAGATGTTCACCTTCCAGACCAGCCCGAGAAGAGGCCACGAGCTCTTTGTCTTCACATTCATGGAGACGTCAAGGCCCGAGTGTGTTTCAGCTCTGCTCCAGAAGCTCCGGAGGCCTCGGCTGTTCCCGTCCTGTTCGCTTTATGCCTGTCAGAGAGCGTAATTGGACGGGCCTGTTTGCCGTCAGTATCGCTCTTTTGAAGTGAGGAGGAAGAGGGAGGTGATGTGCCAGTCTGGGCGTAGCGCTTCTTCGTCGCTTTCTGTTCTGTTTGCTTTCCTCTCTCTGTAGTCTCGCACCGGCTGGTAAACTCTCGCCGATACCTCCGGGGATTCGCCTTTTTTGTGCTTTCGTTGATGATAGAGGTGCGAGGACTGTCTGAAAATCACACTTGAGTTAAAGTATCCAGTGTGAAAAATACTCCATTACAAGTTACAAGTCACCAATTCCAAGAAGAGTTGAGTAATGAGGCTCATAACACCCAAGGAATATGAAAAACAAAAAAACTCGTATTTACGAGGTTTTAATTCCTAATATAGAATTGAAATTTGACACCTCAATGTTTCAAAACGCCAGAACAAAATATATAAAAGAGAAAAAAGTAAGTCTCAGTGAAACTCAAATTAACAGCTCAAATTAACTCTGATAAACAGCATCCAGTACCTTCAGCATCCTTCAGATGGCGATATCACCTCGTTCGCCCAAGAAATTAACCGCGGTAGAAAAAGATGCCGACTTGTCGCACACAATCACAATGTAGCGAGTAACAATAAGTGTCCATTCAAATTTAGTAGAGTAAAGAGTACAATTATTCACTAATGTAGTTAAGTAGAAGGCTTATATATAAGCAACACAAATAGTTGCTTATACTGTTTATTTGATACTCAGTACAAGTACAAAGTAGCAAAAATCTCAAAGTAACAAAAGTCAATTTACTCAAGTACTTTTCACCACTTGTGAATGAAATGTGTTTTATTGTGGGACTTTCTGATGGCTTTTTTCAATTTATATTGTTGAACATCTCATGCGCCATGCTAGTTTCACAATAATTGTATGTACATGACACATTTCAGGTAATCTTGAATTTGAATTTTACTAATTCAATCATAAATCATAAACAGAAGAACTATAAAGAGATTATAAGACGCGTTTCGGCTGCAGAATCGTTTTTTTTGGTGTGTGTCAGTTGAATAAAATATATCATCGCATAATATCAGTTGATAAAATATGAATTATGTGCGGGTTAAAAACAAGATTTCAAAGAATTTCCACATCCTGAACAGATCAATAACAGAAATAAAGAAACGTTAGACACGGCGCAACACTTAACAGAGACAAAATAACACTGGAAGTATGATTAAACTAAATACAGTACAATAATTTATATTACAACAAACAGAGACTACAAACATTGACTGGGTTAGCTTAGCTTAGCACAACTAGCTACAAAGGAGTCCAATGTATCAGAAAGAGACAGAAAAGACAGAGAGAAAGAGTCTAAACAGTGGAAAATGAAGAACACGGGAAAGGAGTAGAAATACAAGGAACAGACACAATCAAAACGCTCGGTTGCTTCACAGGGGATAACAATCCACTATGATTCTCTTCACATGGCGCAGGATGAACAGAGCTTGAACCAATTGCTCTGAGCATGTGCGGAGTCTAACAGGAGCAAAGGATCTTGGGAAATGAAGTTCTGACCACTAGAATCGACTTTTTGTTATGCTTTATTCAAGTAAAACGATATTAAAGTTATACTGAAGAGTCACAAGTTAGGTTTGTTAAATAAAGAAAAACATATTTTTAAGAGAATATTAACATATTTGAACCAGAATAAGTTAATTCAAAATATATATTATTATTTTTGTTTATTTATATTTTCTGCCTGACAAATCAGGGAGGTGCTTATATTAGTGTGAATACGGTATGTCGTTTTTTTCTGTTACATTTTTGCTTTTATAATACAAATCCCGAAGTATTGGCAAACAAAAAATGCACTGTTGCTTTTTTATTCAGCGACTGAAGAATCTGTGTGAAAAACTGGAGGGTCTGTGATTTTTCATCCACTCTGTGGTTCTCAATAAAACACAGAGCGGCCGACCGGGCCTCAGGGAAGCAGAAGAACTTTGACTGATGTTTACTCTAATCTCTCACAGTCTCCCATTGGCGCTTTCTCGGATTTTGTTTTGATGTATGAGTTGCTGATCGGGCCCTTTATAAAAAGATCTGGCATCTTAGAAAGGGCTTAAACTCATCACCCTGACAAAACATGTCTTCCAGGATTTAGATTCCACGGCTGGGGCTGATGAAAGCTCGGATGATGACGGCGCTTCAGAGGGCGAACTCCACCACCGGACGCCATGCGGTCCAGACGAGGACCTTCTCCTGACCAAAGATCTCCATCAACATTGCCTCAACTACTCCAGAAAGAACCACGAGGGCCACTCCAGCAGTGTGGTGGACAGGCTTCTGGAGAAGTACGGCACCCGTGTGGCCCATCACGACCCACGACTCTACGCTGCCTTCGCCTCTCACACCAAGTCGATTGCTGGCTACTCCGTCCTCGCCTTCCCTGACTTCTGGGGACATCTTCCTCCTCCTGGACAGGAGCCAATGGAGAAAAGGCCGATGCATGTGCAGAGGTGAGCACTGGTTAAATATTACTAGTAGGGGTGGGCGATAAGAGGGATAATTCATATCATGGTATTTTCTAGTGTCCAGACGGTATTCGTATTAAATCATAGTATGGGGGGGGGGATTACATTTTAGTAGACCTTAATTACATTACTTGTACACAAAATCTGTATTGTAACGTTATTTAAAGAAATGAGATGCAGGGAGTAACCTGGATAAGCAGCTGCCATTTTTAATACAGTATGTCTTTTAACAGTAGTATTCAAAAAATGAGAGAGAGAGAGAGAGATGGAGAGAGAGAGCGAGAGAGAGAGAGAGGAAGACAAGGGTAGAGAGAGAGAGAGAGACAAAGAGAGACAAAGAAAGACAGAGAAAGAGAGAGGGATAGAGAGAGGTGGTGAGAGTAAGAGGGAACGAGGAAGACAGGGAGAGAAAGCTTGGGTCAAAAAAACAAACGAAAAAAAAAATCGAACGAAAAATCCGTAGCGAAAAAAAAAAAAAAACAAAACGTAAAGATTGCATGCAAAAAAAACCAAACAAACGTAAATGTGAAGCAAATTTGATCGTTTTGTCGAAATTGATGTTTTATATTTTTGGCACTAATCTGATTCCATAGGGAAAAAAATGGCATTCATAATGACATCATCAAATCTGCTTTGACTACCAGAACAATAACGATGGTTGTACCTTTGTGCCTTATTTATTCATATTTAGTTCAAAGTTTTGTTATTGTCATTTGTACACGTTTCTCTATACATTGGAATTTTTACACAGCTTCTCCACAATGAATGCCAGAAACTACACAAAATACACACTTTAACTGTGCACTGTATAGACCGTGTAGACCATCTTTAATCAATAGTCAACTTAGATGGACAAACTCAATTTACAGCAGTTGTTTTACTTTTAAAAGGCATGTATAGTCTTTTTCTATCATCTCTTTCTGTAAAAACATTGAATCTCAGTGGCAAAAACTCCATCCAAACACTTTTAATAATAAATGTCGAATGTTAAGAGACGGCCACTTTTGCAGTAAAGGAACATTTCTGTGGTGTGTTGTCGTTAATAACTTTTATTTTAATGCCCGAAAAAATATGAAAGCTGTGCAAAGATCAAAGTTTGTTTTAGTTGCCAAGCGTCTTTTGAAGATTTGAAATTGAAAAGTTTTAGACACACACACACACCCACACCCACACGCACACACACACACACACACACACACACACACACACACACACACACACACACACAAAGTCAAATAAACTTTATCTGTCCTCCTGGGGCAAATAATAATAAAGATTATTTATTATTATTTGATTATTAAGATTATATGATTATTAAGATAATAAAAATAACAAAAACAACAATTGTTATTATTATTATTATTATTATTATTGTTCTTGTTGTTGTTTTTATTATCTTTATTATTGTTGTTGTTTATTTGTCCGAAAGTTCCAGGATGTCATAATCCTAATAAATGTGTATAAAATTCAGGCCTGAAGGAGGGTAAATATGTAACTCTACACAATTACTTCAAAAGTAAAACTAAATATTAATTTAAATAATAAAAACAACGTGTGTGCATGTCTGTGCAATTTTTTGAAAATCCATTCCAAAAGCATATTTTAATGTCACTTCATGTCAAGTAAAATCACGGGAAGAACAAGCATTCTTTAAGCATTTTCATATGTGGGCGTCATGTATATACTAGTTTATACTTTGTTTATACTTGTTATCAATTTACATCTTGTAAAAAACAGTGTAAGTGTTAATAGGAATATAGTGAAGTTAAAGTTAAACTCGCCTGCAGACGTTCAGCTTTGCGCCAGAGACGCTATATTTTGTATAAATCTGAAGGTAATTACCTCGACCCCCCGTACCGATGAAAAAAAAAAACGTTCCTCCATGTGCGCGAGCGAGATTAAACGCAGCAGCCATTTTTGTCTCCGTCATTTCACATTTTATTGTGTTTCCTCAAGGGTGAGACAAGTTTGTTTTCTCTAAACTTTTCGGAAAGAAGCGTCAAACGTCTGCTGACAGATTTAATTCCAGATCTTTGTGCGCCGCCGTCGTGTTCTGATAAGTCTAGAACATCGCTGTGAAATTTGACATTTCGACTCTGTTGGTTTTTAAAGCGCCTTAAAACACTCGGGACGTTTGTCACACGTTATTCTGTCGATCGCTGCATTAGAGTAACGATCACTTCAGCTTTTCAATGTCATTTATGGACGTTTTTCCAGTTTTTTTTTTTTTTCCATTAAAACACTTTTGGATTGAAGCACCAGACGTTTTATTGTGGGACGTGACCGTCAGTCAATGACTGTTTTTTAAAAAAAAATATGTTTTATTTATATAATTTATCAGTCCTGTGCACATATTAGTTTGTAGCTTTGCTATGACATTTTTTTACAGAAAACAATAGAATTTTTAATACTATTTAGCATTTTTAATAATAGCAATACACATTATTTCGTCCATCTATTCTTCCGAAAACAATACTTAACCCCTTCCATTTACAAATCCCTGTAGTCTTGTTCTCATCCATTTAGGGTTAGTGGTAGGGTTAGGTATAAGCATTCTTTAAGCACTTTTATATGTGGACGTCATTTATACACTATCTTAAAAAAAAAGTGTACTTTTCACCTTGGTTTCTGCACGACTGTAAACACTGGCACATTGAAGTCAGTTTTAATAAGATTATTTCAATAGTTAAATTAAAGTTATGCTATCGCCTGCAGATGTTCAGCTTTTGTCCCAACACTAACCCCAACCCCTAACCCTTACCACTAACCCTAACCCTTAATCCTGACCCCTATCAACTAACCCTAACCTTTAACCCTGACCCCTAACCCTTAACCCCGACCCCTAACACTAACCCTGACCCTTAACCTCTAACCCCAACCCCTAACCCCAACCTCTAACACTGACCCTGATACCTAAAATTAACCCTGACCCCTAACCCTTAACCCTGACTCCTAACCACTAACCCTGACCCCTAACACTAACCCTGACCCCTAACCCTTAACCCTGACTCCTAACCACTAACCCTGACCCCTAACACTAACCCTGACTCCTAACCCTTAACCCTGACTCCTAACCACTAACCCTGACCCCTAACCCTTAACCCTGACTCCTAACCACTAACCCTGACCCCTAAGACTAACCATGACTCCTAACCCTTAACCCTGACTCCTAACCACTAACCCTCACCCCTAACTACTAACCCTGACCCCTAGCCACTAACCCTAACCACTAACCACTTACCCTGACCCCTAACCACTAACCCATACCCATAACTCCTAACCCCAACCTCTAACCCTAAACCCAAACTCCTAACCCGAACTGTGACCCTAAAAAGTTTTTTTTAAGATGGCCTGTGCCCGTGCACCGACTCTTCTGAGTTTTTTAACCCTTCAGACATAACCAAAACCCCAAACTCCTAACCCCAATTGTGACCCTAACCCAGCCTATTATCAAATCTATGTAATCATATATTGCAGTTATTGTTCAAAGCCATTCATGAATTATGCTGTGTGTGTGTGTGTGTGTGTTGTGTGTGAAATGTTCCAGAAAGAAAGTTTTTGAAGACATCCAGCGCCTCATCTGCCCGGAGGACGTCATCAACCAGATTGTTTTTGACATGGATGATCCCAGGTACCGCGTGGCCTTTATGCCAGATAACACGTTTTCATTACATCCTCACACGAGAGGCTCGGGAAGCCGTCGAGATGCCACGCTGATAAATTAAGTCCATTAAGTGCCTTTGATGGATCTTAATGGATCTTCCACGGAAACGGTGAATTGATATCACAGTGGCAACCGCAACAAAGAACCTGATCACTGAAGCCTTCAAGAGGCTCATTTTGTTCTTCAAAAAAAGAGTCGTAATTGCAGCAGTTACACAAAAAAAGCGTCTTGTTTATGAGCCGCGATGGAGTCGCTGGGATCGCACTTCCACCGATGGACGTGTTTATCTTCTCCACGTGCCGGCGGATGTCAGGGGCATTCTGGGAGATAAAGCAGCGAGTGGACATCAGCTCGCCTCCATCGCCGATGCTGACAGACGGCTAATCTTCACACGCCGTTTAGCGTCGTGTACCTTTGGGTTCGCAGATAAAGCTCCAGTTCTACATCACGACGATCTTATTAATCATCTGCGCCGTGATTGGAGTTTATTGACGGCGAATGGTCTGGAATAAATTCCGGGCGAATCGTTGTTGGCGCCGATCGATATTCAGTAATATTGTGGCGATAATTGACTTATTTGTTGAACTAATATGACAATGTTCCGCCATGGCGAAGAAATTGCTCTTTTAAATTGTAAAAGGCTTTTGGTGTTTTTTCTTGCAACCTGTTATTTTTATTTTTGTATTTTTCTCTTACAAAATTTTCACTTACGTATTTTTCCCAAAATGTGTATTTAAAGTAATTATCAGGGAATGTAGCTATGACATAGATATTAATAGCCGCTAAAATGTGACAAATAACATGGGAAATGGTAACTAAAGTAATTTCCAGGTAATTGTAACTATTGCAATGCATTTAAAATAAATAAACTAAAGTAATTATCGGCGAATGTCTAAAAACCTTTCACATTTTTCAAATAACATGGGAAAAAATACCTTAAGTTATCAATTAATTCATAAATTAATTATTAATTTGGGAATTTAACTTTTGTGCGATGTTTAAAAAAAAAATGAAGCTTTAACAAATATCCTGAAAAACAGCAACTATAGCATGTATCAGGGATTGTAACTATGGCAAGGTTTTATTTAAAAATTTAAAAAAACATTCGAAATATGACTAACGATGTGGTAAAAGTTATTATTGGGAAATGTACCCATTGTGGTCATTTTAAAAACGGAGTTGGACAAATAACTAACTCCAAAGATAGTCAATTGGAATCTAACTATTTGTACACATTTCCCACGTTTAAATGACTTTAAAAAACATTTTACATTTTTTACACAAATTGTGAGGAAAAGTCGTTAACTAATTGCCAATAAAGTAGCCATTAAAAAGTCTGTTTCTCGAACAGGATATTTGTTTGCTAAATGTGTTTTGCGTTTGTCTTACAACCCGTTTTATAAATTTTTGTGTTTTTCTCTTAGTTCACAATTTCCCCCCGGAGTGTGTTGCAGTTCTCTTCAGTTCTTCTCCAAATTCGAGAGCGGAAACCTTCGGAAAGCTGTTCAAGTCCGGAGGTGAAGCTTTCCGCATTGCCACGCCACTCACGTACACACACACACACACACACACACACACACACATGCATTACCGCTCAACGAGTGCCCTTGGGTCTCATTTGTAGTGCATTCTCAATCACTTTTCCCGCTCTTATATTTCCACTCTTTCCGCAAGCTTGTCTTTGCGTTGCATGCAATAACAAATCAAAGGCGCCGTGTGCGGAGCAGTTCCGATACGGTTAAGCAACAAAAGCTCTGGCATTATATTCTCCAAATGAAATGCGGCAGGGTAACAACAGATAAGGATGGAGTGAGCAATTCCTCTATCATTTGAGGTTTGCTCTCATCTCCTCGCCATCCATCCGTTTTCCACGTACTGCGTCTACCGTATTTACGTGAATATAAGCACCCCTTTTTCAAATTTTCGACACTCAAAAGCCTGGGGGTCGGAAATTTGCCAATTTCCACGACCGGGTTAGCTTAGCTTAGCGCAACCGGCTACAAACGAGTCCAGTGTGTTGCAGAAAGTCGAAAATGAAGTGAAAAAAAAAATCCAAGGAACAGACACAATCA
The DNA here is from genome assembly GCA_028031935.1 of Paedocypris micromegethes. Classification (NCBI taxonomy): domain Eukaryota; kingdom Metazoa; phylum Chordata; class Actinopteri; order Cypriniformes; genus Paedocypris; species Paedocypris micromegethes. The sequence goes on along the minus strand of CM051501.1, from coordinate 3,661,577 downwards.
AAACGCTGGGTCGCTATTGGTAATGCGTCGAATAAATCGAGATCTTGAAACAGGCCTGAGCTTGAAACAATTGCTCTGCGCATGTGCGAAGAGCAAAGGATCTTGGGAATTGAAGTCCTGACCACTAGAATCGACTTTTTGTTATCTATTATTCAAGTAAAACAATATCAAAACGATACGAGCCACAAGTTAGGTTGGGCCTCAAACTTCTTTACTCCATACAGTACAATCGCTCTTCTTGTATTATGGACAGGGGGCGGGACTAAGCAAACATCTGAGACCAGCCCTTAAACTCGGTTGCTTCCTGTCAGTTATTACACCTAATTAAATCTTTTGTCTTACCAGTGTTTCTCTTCTTTTAACACTTCGCAGTCGTGAGTATGACTTGATCCTCAACGCCGATGTCAACTCCTCCGCCCACAGCCAGTGGTTTTATTTTGAAGTCAGCGGCATGATGGCTGGCGAGCCGTACCGCTTCAACGTCATCAACTGCGAGAAGGGAAACAGCCAGTATAACTACGGTAAGCCACGTACTAGGACGTCCTGATCCTCAATGCTTCTTGGGTAGATGGGAACGTGGGAAAAACTAATTTAGCACGGCCAGCCGATGATGATCCAGAAACTTGTCTTAGTACTTTACCAGTGGTGTAAAGTACTCGAGTAAACGTACTTGCTACTTTACTTGAGTATTTTGGCTACTTTGTACTTGTGCTGAGTATCAACATTATAGGCAACTTTTACTCTCTACTCGACTACATTGGTGATCGAGTATCTGTACTCTTTGCTCCCCTATTTTGAATGATAACGTTACTCGTTACATTGTGATTGTGCGCGACTAGTCGCATCTTTTTCTTCCACGGTTAATTTCTCTTGATCAGCTAAATTGTGCAATTTAGCGGTTTCTCTTTTTTGCACATTTGAGTTTGACTGAGACTGACTTTTTATTCTTTTTTTTTTTATCTGTTTTCAATAATAAAGAGTTTCTTGTTTTGTCCACGTTTCTCAGTATTGTTTTAGACTAAATTCAGTACGAGTAAAATACTTAAGTTCTAATAAAATTGACCACTGTAAGACTTCTACTCAAGTCTCCTTGTAATTCCTGGCTTGTAACTTGTAATGGTGTAATTTTTACAGAAATGTATCCATACTTTTACTCAAGTATAGTATTTTCAGCTACTCTTTACACCTCTGCTTAAATCTGACACTAGCCGCCTCCCACTAGAAAAATTCCGCACTCTGGTGTTCCCAAGCTCCTCCCTCCATAAATTCTCTTCAATAGCCCTTTTTTTGCGTTGTGCTGTTTTATGTCTCCGTATTAAACGAGATGTCCTTCGCTGTTGACCTTTCGAGTTTGAGTAAAACTTGCTCTCTAAAAGCGTCTCTCGAGATTGTTCATCATGTCTTTCTCGAGATATTTGTGCTTGCGGTCGATATAAAGACAATATAGTGAGTTGTCAGGGCTCCGTCCGTTCAGATGGAAGTAAGCGCACAGGGGGAAAAAATCTCAGCTCCGTCACAAAAACAACTCGATTATTCTATAGGGCGACAAAATAGAAAACAAAGCCAATAAATATTCAAAGCATTTGTTTAAAGCAACAAAGTATGTGCTAATTTTGCTTTTGTTTGATGTTTAGCATTTAAATATTTTTAATAATAAATCACACAACACAATGGTTAAAGTTCATTTCAAAATCACAGAGGAGTGAGCAAAGACTGCAACTCATAATCGTTTCCTTCCAGCTTCTCAGCTTCTGTCTCTGTAACACAGTTATAAACTTTATTCACAAAGGGTGACAGGGTGACTCCAGACATAACATGTTGTGAAAAAAATCACCGTATATAGTCATTGGGAGAAAGTAACGAAGAACTTTAGAATGCCGTATAAGGACATGACATGAGGGCAAAGAGACAGTTACGGGAAGTTTGCGAGACGCTTGCTTGCTTCAAGGGTTTAGTACTGAGAAAGTCTGGTTGAACAACACACACGCACACTTAGAAAATATCAACTTAACCTTTTTCATCCGCATTTCAAGAGTACTTAACATTAAACGTTTAAGGCATTTTAAAGCGTATTTTCTTCAACATCAAGCGAAACCTTTATTCACCTAATCAAATGTGATTTAACCATGATCAATTATGCAATGAAAGCATTAACTTGTTGTTTATGATAAATCAATAAAACACTATTTAAATGATGGGAGGGGCTTGTGTCTTCCTATGAGGCTTTGATCAGAACGTGCCTGATCAAAGATCTGAGGAGATCAAAGATGATGGTCCAGAAACGTTGATATTTTCAGTTGTGCTGCTTTTCACTCTACATTCCCGCCGGCTGCTGGTGTGTTTTCAGGGATGCAGCCCGTGTTGTACTCGGTGCGAGAAGCTCTGGAGGGACGACCACACTGGCTGCGATGTGGATCTGAGATCTGCTATTACAGGTGAGGACATGGTCTGCCCGAAAGTAAAAAATAAAGTTTGAATTGCTCAGAAGTGCAGAAGTAGTTTTTTTTAAACTGAACCATTGAACAAAACAGGGAGTGTAACTATTGTTTTACCTAAAAAAATCTTTTTAATTTGACAAATAAATTTGTAATTGAGGTAACTGACAGGGAATGTAAATATTGCTTGCTATTAAAAACAACAAAAATTTGTCAAGCAACGTGAGAAAAAGTAACTAAAGTAATTGTGGGTAATTTTAACTAGCGCGCAACCTGAAAAAAAAAAAAACCTTTGACAAGCAATGTGTAAATAAAGTAGTTAACAGGGAATGCAACAAAAAATGACAAATAACAAAGGAAAAAGTATCTAACGTTTTATTCAGTGAATCAAACTGTTAAGTTACTTTTAAGAAAATTCAAATTTTACAAATAATGTGGAAAAAAAGTACTACAGTATTGCATTGTTTAAAAAAGAAGGATAGCAAAAAATTTGAGATTAAGTCAATTAAATAGGTATGTCTTATTAAATATGGCAAATGTTTCTTGCTCTACCTTTAAAAATCTTTAAAATTTCTCAATTAACATGTGAAAAAATATCTCAAGTAATTATTGGGGAATTTTACTATTGTGCTACTTTTAACAATAAAAAATAGACAAATATCTCGAGAAACAGTACCTATAGTAATTATCAGGGAATGTATCTATGGCACGGAATTTAAAAGACTTTCTAAATGAAAAGTAACTTAAGTAATTATCGGGAGTCATGAACATAATTACCAGTGAAACATCTCTTGAAAAGTGTTTTTCTGTAACAGGAAATTTGTATGCAAAATTGAAAGGGTATTTATAACAATAAATAATAAATGTATCCCTACTAAAAAAGTTATTAGTAGTATTATGAAAAATTGTACTTATTATTTGTTATTATTACCATTGTTGCTGCCACTTAAACGTTTGTGTTTCTCACTATTTAGAAACCATTTTTGCTCCAGAAGCAACAGGAAACGCTCCCTCTACACGCTGACCTTCACTGTAACATTTCGCCACGATGATGACGTTTGCTATTTGGCTTATCACTACCCTTACACCTACACTACTCTCCAGGTAGACCACATCAGACCCTTTATTCTCCAGTTAAAATGGTACATCTCTTTACGAAATTAATTTGTGCCCACAGCAGTTTCGTAAAATCGAAGTTTCGTTAATTTGATAAAAAAAATGACTTTATGACATACGTAAAAGGTCATAAAAACAGTAATAAAAAAAAAACATGTTACATCCGCCATTTTGAATCTTGTGATAACTGTGATGTAGACAGATCAGCCCTGACATCACCAGGATGTTAGCTGAGCGTCTCACTTGGGTTGTACTTTTGTACATAAACATAATAAAATGGCACAGTAATGTCAGCGTTGTTGGCAATACACAAAGGGTTGTCGTGCATCTCCACCTGCATTGTTTTTCTATGCCACTGGGTGTCGCAGTTTAAAAAAAAAACGTTTATGTGGACTAAAGTGACGTCAGCTCGTCCCGCTGGACGCGTGAATGGTTCCGGAAGTAAGATATCCGTACCCGTGTTACTTCTACTATTTGTTTGTTTACTGACGTGCTTGAAGAATAAAAAAAAACATTATGTTTTTTATTTAATTGTTTTCACTTGCATGTTTCACTCAAAAGGTCTCCCTGCATATTAGTGGTAAGAAAAAAAAAATCGCTTAACATTTTTGTCGCTGCACCATTTGGCCTTTTGTATAGTGAAATAATTTCATTAAAACAGACAATATTTTCTCGATGACGTCATTCGTAAAGGGAGGTACCACTGTATAAACCACCACCTTGAAGCTCTCACACGTCACCATTCTTTCCCAGATCCATCTGAAGATGTTAGAGAAATCCGTCGACCCACGAAAAGTTTTCTTCAGGCAGCAGAACCTCTGCGACACACTGATGGGAAACTCCTGTTCCTTAGTCACCATCACGGCCTCTCCGGCTTCCAGAGCCTGGAAACATCTGCACCAGCTGCGTAAGTCTGTCACCGCCACTCCGAATGAGCGTGATTGACTTTTACACACTTCTGAGGCTGCTGTAGAATTCTATTTAGCAGTTTGTGTGCACTGAGGAAGTCTGGCAGATCTTCAAGGCAGCAGGAGCATCTGAGCTCTGACACTTCTGAGGAGTTAAGGAGCTTTGATTCGGTGTGTCTTCAAAACACAGTTGGGTGGGATGTCGGAGCGCAAACCTCTGACTGTACTTTGCTTTAAAACTATTACGTTTAATTGCTTTGATGCATGGAAGAAACATTTTCGCTCTTGGAGAGTCACCTGGTTTTATTTTTAGGCAGGTCTCATTTTTTCCACCTCTAAGTCTAGTTCAGTGGACATTTTGTCGGTTAAAAATACAATTGGTTGCGAATTAGAGCAAGTTGCTGATTTAGAACCACAATTGCTGTGACTTTCAGTTTGTAAGAGGCAGAAACGTGCATCAGATTTGCATCATCTGCTACATTAATTGCTCATGACATAATATGTGGGCGGAGCCACTTTTCTTTCCTTAAAGGCTCATGTTACAATTTACTTATAAATGTAACTACATGTAATCAAATGTAATGTAAGATAAATGTAACTACTCTCTAATGTTAAACAGCTATGAGACACCTGGCCATCCTGCAGCATTCGCAATCACTGTCCCTGGTTCTGAAATGGCCAGGTGTCTCACACAACTCATTATTTATCACAACTTAATCAAGTGAAAATTGCAGTTGCGTAGAAAACCCATGTTTGCTTATTGCTCTAACTTTTTACATCGTTTTACATTTTGTCATTTAATGAAAACACACCTCTGTTAATGAATGAAGTCCAAGTCAATGAAGAAAAATAACTGAGGAAACACTGGAATCTCCATCGTAGTCAAAAGGCATTGTGGGAAATGTAGCTTTTGGTCAACGCACGCTCTTATTTTAATTTGTGGTGTTTAATTTTAGACACTCAATACTTTTAAGCTCTCGCGGGCCACATAAAATGACATAGCGGGCCACATCTGGCCCCCGGGCCTGGAGTTTGAGACATGTGCCCTAGGGTATAAAAACCTATCATTTGAGCACACCTTTGGGAACAAAATGCCAGTAGACACACACACACACACACATTAATATTGGCCAATTTTTTCTTCACGACCACTTGGTGCTGGCGAACAACTTAGAAACTTCTCTGGTCATTTCAAGTTCAAGTTCAAGTTCAAATTTGTATAGCGCTTTTCTTAGTCCAAGACCAACGCAAAGACGCTATGTGGAAAAAAAGTATTTAAAAAGAGAAATGTCGATTAATTTGAGGCCTTATCATCTATTCTGATGGCTGAAGGATGTGGTTAATAAAGTGGTGGAGTTGAGGCGAGGGCAGCGGGTCTGGGAGGAAGTGGATGTGGCAGGTGTGGCCGTCAGTCGCAGGTGAATCGGCAGAGATGGATGAGAGGGTCCGGGGGAGAAGCCCACGGGGACATGCTGACCCAGCTGTGGGCCACTTCCACCGGGTAGCCCGCCTGCCCGCCGCTCACCGCCTCCTGATGAATATGGAGGCGCGACATCTGCAGCCTTGTCCCCGTGGACCCTCGCCGAGCATCTGGCTGGGTTGGCGTCAGGGGGACGGAATGTTCCCATCAAACCTCGGGCTGACAGCTCCCCGACAGCAAAGTGACCCGCCGACAAATCCCAGTGAAGAGAACAAGTTCCTCCAGCTTCGGCTGTTCGGCTTGTTTACACCTGCAGCGCTTGAACTTGGAGAACTTGGGTAGTAGCACACCACATAAGAACAGCTTCTCGTGTTACACCTCACACCTGATGCTATAGGGTTTTGGATATGTGGTGACTGTAAAGTAAACGCCACTAGTCAACAAGTGATTTACTACAAGCTACTCTTGACCAAAGCTCGAATTGGAATTGGCATAAAGGAGTTGGAATGTTGAAGATGGTTGACTCCTTAAAAAAATACTCCCGTTCAATAGTTTGGGGTCACTTTGAAATGCACTTATTTTGGAAAGAAACTGTTTTTGTCAACGGAAATAACTTTAAAATGATCAGAAATACACTCGCTAATGTGGTAAGTAACTACTCTAGCTGTAAATGTCTGGTTTTTGGTGCAATATCTACACAAGTGTATAGAGGCCCATTTCTAGCTACTGTCATTTCAGTGTTTTAATGCTACATCGTGTTTGCTAATTGTGTCAGAAGGATAATGGCTGATTGTATAATTCTAGTTTGATCATGTTAGCACTGCTGGAAACTGTTTAGCTGGTTAAAGAAGCTATAAAACTGACCTTCAGTTGAGCAGGTTGAGAATCTGGAGCAATCAAACCAGAAAATAGCCAGAAATAGAGAACATTCATGTGAAACTCAACAGTCTGTCCTTGTTCTCAAATGAAAGCTATTCCATAAAATAAATAAATAGATAAATTAATTTGCCCCCAAATTATACTACGTTATTTGGCAGACACTTTTATCCTTACAGATTGAGCGGATCAGGTTCAGTGTCTCACTCCAGGAATCCGGGATTCAAACCTGCAACCTATTAGTCACAGCTCACTGCAAAAAATAAATTATTAACAAACTAAAAAAATCTTGAAAATAAATCTTGAAATTTTCTCTTACAAGATAAATTAACTAGGTTAACAAGAGTGACAGATGACTTTACTTATATCAAGAAAATAGGACTTGTATTTTCTTGATTAGAAAAAAATGCTAATTTTGATGATATTTCAAACTAAATCGAGACATTTTTCAAAGTAGACATTGTGTTGTAACACGGAAGTGTAAATTTCTCACCCCATGGCAGATAATTTTACTCTACTTCATTTTTTTTACTCATTTAGTTTTTTGTTTTCTTATTTTTTCACGTGATTTTGTGCAGTGTTACCATTAGGCCACAACAGCCCATTGTTCCAATAAAGCAACATAATCTGGCTCTAATAGGCAACAACAAGCAAATACTGCCTTTTTTTTTTTCTTTCGTGAATGACAATTAAAACTGACCCGAGGCCTGTGAGTGTGACTCTGACCCCGTGAACCGCACACACTGCTGATCATGTGTGTCAGGAAGCGCGGGATTACACCTTAATTAGCTAGTCGGGCATTAGCGGTGTTGGCACGCGGCTTTGCGTTGACTCATTGAGGGATTTTCTTAATCACATTACAATTTCTCTCCGACGTTGCGCTGGCGTTATTGAATTAAAGGCCTTCGATATGATTAGCAGCGACGGCGGCACCACACATCAATCATCGCCCGCAAATGAAGCCGCTTCTATGAGCCAATGATGATTAGAAGGTGGCTCGGGTCACGACTCCATCCAGAGCCAACGCCACTCGCCGTCCCAGTCCCACAAAGAGCCGGTAAAGCAACAAATGTCAGCTTTTGTTTATGTCTAATGGAAACGTAAAGATCAGGCTTCTCAAACGTGATGCGTCCTTCATGCTAATTAGCTCCTGCACCAAACTCTCAAGGATTTTGGCGGGCTAATTAAAGCAGGCCTTTGATAAGTGAAGCCACGTGGTGTAATGGAGCGCTTGTGAAAGTGGCGTTCGCAGCTGGATGGGACGTGGAGGAGTCTGGCTTCCCTCTTCCTGATTCGCTAAAGTCGTGGTGATGCTGAGGAAAACAGGTTCTGGTTTGTTTGCGGCGCCTGAAGGTGTGATGAGGAGGAGGAAGGGTTGGCGGTTTTGAAGTTGGGCGTTTGGGACACATCGGAAGCGTCGTGTGGTTGTGATGGAAAGCATTCCTTTAAAATGGTTGTGTGGATGCACTGAAAAGAACAGCTGGGTGTATGGATGGATGAATGAATGGATGGAAATTACAAAATGGATACATAAATGAATTTGAAAGATGGATGAATAGGTTGATGGATTGATGAATATATGGATGGATGGATGACGGGATAAATGAAATGGTAGTATGGATGTACAGAAATTAACAGCTGGATGGATGGATGGATGAATGGATTAAAGTATAGAGGAATAGCTTGATGGATTGATGGATAGATAGACAAAATTGATATGATTGATAAACGGGTAGAATAATTAGACTGACTTTGATGGATGTATGGGATAGATAGACAGACAGATGAATAGATGGATGGGATAGATTGATGGATGATGGGATGATGGTTGTATAGATGTACTGAAAACAACAGCTGGGTGTATGAATGGATGAATGAATGGATGATTGAATGGATGAAAATGAAAATATGGATACATGAATGAATTTGAAACATGGATGAATAAGTTGATGGATGAATGCATATATGGATGGATGGATGGATGGATGGATGATGGGATAAATGAAATGTACTGAAAAGAGCAACTGTGTGGAAGGATGGATGGATGGATGGATGAATGAATGAGTGGGTTAATGAAAGAATGAATGGATGAATGGTGGATAATTGGAAGGATGAAATTGACAAAAGGGATGCATGGATGCATGAATAGAATTGAAAGATGAATTGATGGATATATAGATAAAATGTATATGATTGATGAACGGGTAGAATAAATAGACTGACTGATGAATGGATGGGATAGACAGAAAGATGGATGGGATAGATGATAGTTGAATAGTTATGGATTGAATTAGTTGAATGGTTGTTCTGAAAAGAACGACTGTGTGGATGGATGAATGAATGATTGAATGCGTGGGTGAATGAATGGATGAATGGTGGATAATTGGATGGGTGAAATTGACAAAATTGATGCATGGATGAATGAATGCAATTGAAAAATGGAGGAATAAATTGATGAGTTGATAAATAGGCAAAATTGATGTATGGGGTAGACGGATGGATGGATGGGATAGATTGAAGGATGATGGCATAGATTAAATGGTTGTATGGATGTTCTGAAAAGAACGGCTGTGTGGATGAATGGATGAATGATTGGATGATTTGAGATGATAATGAGGAAAGCGTTTGTTTAGTTTGAGCGCCTGAAGGTGTGATGAGGAGGACGAGTTTGCGGTTTTGAAGTTGGGCGTTTGGGACACATCGGAAGCGGTTTTTTTTCACCGTATGGAAATAGACTTTGGGTTTCTCTCGTGCAAGGATGGGTAAAAAGCAACTTTCCCAGCGCTCCTCTTGAAAGTCCTTGAGTGTGAATCGCTCGTCTCCCACTAACATTACGCTTCAATAAAACTATCTTGACTTTGACTCGTCCTGTTTTACAAGCGGGAGATTTCATGTTCTAGTTTGTTTATTTTTCACACACAATGTATTTGGTGCGTTGTACCGAGAAAAAAAAACACGGGCTTTGCTTACTTTTATTTAATACGTACTTTTATATCACTGAATTACAACAGATAAATAAAGCTAAAATGTAGCTGCAGGCTGCAATCACAAATAAATGGAAACATGTAATTATATAATATAATATTTTGTTGTCTATTATTCAAGTAAAACGATATCAAAGTCACATGTTAGGTTTGGTAAATAAAGAAAACAAAAATTACTTTTAAGAGAATATTAACGTGATTGAACCAGCAACGTTAATTAAAAAAAAAAAGAAATTCTTTTTAATTTTGTGCCTAAAAAATCAGGGGGTGCTTATATTCGCGTTGTGCTTATATTCACATAAATACGGTATTATTAAGCAATAATAAGAGTCCGAACGACTCAATTGAATATTTCTAGCAGGTATACTGACACCTAATGGCCAATGTTATTCAAATTTGTTCCAAACTGGTAATTCGACCAATACAAACATTAGTTTGAATTCGACTTAATTGAATTCGTTAATTGACCTTCGGCGGATGTTTTTTGATCACTCACATTTCTTTACCAAATATTGTATAGACTATAAATTATTACCCAAATATTTTTGTGTCAAAAATGCTCTGTAACAGTTTATTTTGTTAAAAGAAAATAAACTGTTAATATTTTTAAAAATATTTAAAAAATATTTTTCAAAAGTTCTAGTATTATTCACGGCAGCAATTAACAGTGGGTCATTTTTGACTTACCAGTTGGAGCAAAAGTATTTATTTTTTTTATATTTATTTATAAGGAGACTCTATAGAAAACTGGTTTGAATGGGAAAGGAGAACATCCAATAAGATAAATAAATAAATAAGACCTTCAAGCTAGAACTTCCAAAAATTTAATAAAAGTGGTATCATCAACAGTACCAAAAGATTCAAAAACTATTTACAATAATATATGTTGTATATTATTGTGTATGTGTGTGTCTATGTCTGTACAAACGCACGCACGCACACACACACACACACACGCATTAAGTAGTGTCATTCATTCTGAACTTCGTTGGCAAATAGAATTTTCACTTTTGCCGTGGATGACAAATGTTTCCCAACTGTTGTCAATTTACACAACTGGCCGGAACGCGTGTAATATTATCCATATCTGGAGAAACACAGAGCTGTTATCAGTGAGTTGCACAGGCAGCGTCGGCTACTGACAGTGAATGATAATTCCTATTTGTAACACCTTTCAGCTCACGTTTGACTCTCCATTAACAGTTTGTCCTCTATTGGCAGCTTCCCCGAGGCCGGAATATTTCTTCT
>CM051501.1:3605590-3648090 GCA_028031935.1 Paedocypris micromegethes | reverse complement strand
TCATTTTTGTGGTCTTTACGTCATCGTCCCTATTTTTTAGTGCCTAAAATAGTGACAATGATGTGAAGACAACAAAAAAATGGATACGATGACATGAAGGTGACACAAACATAGTTGTCTACACTTCAACGTCACTATTTTTGGCATCATTTTTGTCAATCTCAAAGTCGCTATGTTTTTGTCGCCTTCATGTCATCGTTTCTATTTTTTTTGTCATTGTTGCTGATCACCAAGTCTCTATTGTTGCTGTTTTTTCATCATCGTCACTATTTTAGTCGTCATTGTTGTCAATATCAAAGTCGCTTTTATTTTGTTGTCTTCACGTCATCGTTACTATTTTTGTCGTCATTGTCATCTCAAAGTGGCTTTTTTTGACGCCTTTCATGTCACTGTCGCGATACTTTTGTGGTCTTTACGTCATCGTCACAATTTCCGGTCATTGTCGTCAATCTCAGGGTCTCTAATTTTTGTCGTCTTTACGTCATCGTCACTATTTTTGTCATCATTGTTGTCAATCTCAAAGTCCCTATTTGTTGTCATCTCTACGTCATCGTCATAATTTTTGTCGTCAACTTTGTCAATATCAAATATTGATGTCGTCTTCGTTTTTTTAACCCATGACTTTGGGTATTTTTTTGTCTTCATGTCATAGTCACAATTTTTTCATTATTGTTGTCAATCTCAAGGTCTCTAATTTTTGGACCCATCAATTTTGGTGTTGGTAGCAACAAGATTTACCAGTGGACCTGTAAAGCCAAAATGTCCTACCTTACAACATTTGCATATACGTTCAAGTAAAGACTGTGTAGGTCTGTGTCTCTCCGCCAAACTGGCTCTTATAACAACCTCGGGAACCATTTTATCCTGCAGGGGACACACAAAAATCGACCACACTCAAGCGACTGCTGTTATGATTCTGCTTTTAGAAGCTCTTTCGTTTGAGCGTCTTAAGTGGCGTTCAGTCGAGGCTCTTAAACTTGTCTATTTAAGCCCTGACGCTCACTGAGAAGAAAGAACGGACACACAAACACACCAGCGGGTTTCTGGTCATCAGCGTGGAGGCTTTACTGTCCTCGTTTACTTCAGCTTCTTTTGTCTTCTTCATCCTCACTCTGCCATATTATTTTTGGTCATTTTGTTTGTTTTTGTGGTCTTCTCGGTTGTCATTTCGCCAACGTATTATAGTTTGTGTTCGTTTCGTTGTTATCGTTATTCGGTTCACGGTCAATATCGTTGTCATCAAACTCAAAGTCCCTGTTTTTTGTCGTCTTCCTGTTATCGTCACTACTTTTGTCGTCATTGCTGTTAATTTCATGGTCGCTTTTTTTTGTCGTCTTCATGTCATCATCACAATTTTTTTGCCCTCTTTACATCATTGTCACTATTTTTGCCGTCATTGGTGTCAGTCTCAAAGTCCCTATTTATGTCGTCTTCACGTCATCGTCATTATTTTTGTCGTCATTGTTGTCAATCTCAAAGTGGCTATTTTTTTGTCGCATTCACGTCATCGTCGCTATTTTTTTGTTGTCTTCACATCAACGTCACTAGTTTTGCATTGTGGTCAATCTTATCGTCGTTATTTTTCTGTTGTCTTCATGTCATCGTCACAATTTTGTCATCATTGCTGTCAATCTCAAGGTCTCTAATCATTGTCATCATTGTTGTCGATCTCATATTTTTGTGTTGCCTTCATGTAATCGTCTCTAATTTTTGTTGTCCTCACGTCATCGTCACTAATTTTGTTGTCAATGTTATCAATATCAAAGTCGCTATTTTTTGTCGCCTTCATGTCCTCGTTGCTATTTTTTGTCATTGTTGTCGATCACCAAGCCTCTATTGTTGCTGTTTTTTCATCATCGTCACTGTTTTAGTCGTCATTGTTGTCATGATCAAAGTCGCTATTTTTTTTGTTGTCTTCACGTCATCGTCACTATTTTTGTCGTCATTGTCATCTCAAAGTGGCTTTGTTTTCTTCTTGTCATCGTCAGAATGATTTCGTCATTGTTGTCAATCTCAAGGTCTCTGAGTTTTGTCGTCTTTACCTCATTCTCACTATTTTTGTTGTCATCATTGTCAATCTCAAAGTGGCAATTTTTTTGTTGCTGTATTTTTTTGTGTGATTTTTTTTTTTACATTGTGATGGTGTGCGACAAGTCGGCATCTTTTTCCACCGCGGTTCATTTGTTGTGTGGACGAGGTGATATTTTCTGACTCCATTAAGTACCGAGAGTAAGAGGGAGTGTGTGCACGAGGCCGTCCTCAAGCTCCTTATGAATTCATCAATACCACAATAACACAAATTAGTTGCCGCGTCTTTTGTGTGCCCGGCCGGCGGGGTTATAATAGTGGGGCTAAATGAAAATGTAATGTGTTTTTGATAAGCTTTGCCCGTCTCTGTTAGCTTCGCCAACTTACTGGGCGAGGTGATGCAGTTTCCCGTCTCGATGAGATGAGTCAAAGTCCAAGAAAAGACCCGGATTGAAATGAGCAGTTAATGCGTTAGATATGACCAGAGGTGTCAAGTAACAAGGTAAAACTACTTCATTACTTTACTTAAGTAGAAATTTGGTTTACTTTTACTTTACTAGAGTAATTATTTTTCCGCTTACTTTATACTTCTACTTCTTTTTTCTTGAAACTGTTGAAGCTGGATTTTCGAACCAAAGACTCCATAATTAGGCCAATATTTCATACGATTTATTTGACAAGAATCTAAAAGTATTACAAAGATATTAAGATTATTACTAAGTTTTTACAGATTTGTCAACCTCCGAGAAGCCAGTTTGATTTTGGAAATCAAAATATGGTGATCTATAGTAAAAGCAAATCTTTTTGCCTATTGGTAAATCTTCGATGCTTGTTCTGTGTGTAAATTATGGTATTTGTTATGTCACTCGAATGAAGGTCGTTGATGACAAGTTTCTGCATTATGACTTTTTTCACCATTACAATGCCAGTCATCATATATTCCACTCTGAAACACGTCAATGCCTAGTAGGGCACATACATGTTTTTTTTTTGTGTAAGGCTAAGCTTTGTAATAAAATGCATTAATAACAATATAGCAATATAACAATATAGTTCTATAATGGCATTTTTTTCTTGCATTATTTATACTGTTATACTCAGTAGTTTTGTCAGTATTAGTAACAGTAATTTTTTTTGAATGGTATAATGGTTTATAATGGTTTTTTAAAAAGGGTTACCCTAATAAAATATCAGGCAGTTGGTTTTACTCCCACAGAAGTATTTTTTAACTCTGGTATCTGTTCTTCTACTTGAGTAACGAAGGTGACTACTTTTGACAGCGCTTGATATGACAGAGACTGATTGTTGATTCCTGCGGTGTAGGAAACCGGCCGTATGTGGTGTTGAGTGCCCGGGTTCACCCAGGAGAGAGCAATGCCAGCTGGGTACTGAAGGGCAGCCTGGAGTTCCTCTGCAGCGACGACCCTGTGGCCGAGAGCCTGAGGGAGGCCTACATCTTCAAGATCATCCCCATGCTCAATCCTGATGGGGTCGTTCATGGCAAGTATGTACACACACACACACACACACACTTGCTTGTATCCCTGGAGATCCACTAAGTTCATGGTCAGTAATACACTGCCACTTGGTCTTTCCAGTGACATGACCACTAGGGGGTGCTGTTCCAAATAGAAAAAAGAGGTTTTCCAGCGGATCCAGAAAAATAGAAAAAAAAATGTCTACTGAAATTTCATATAGGAAGGGTTGTATGGTCGGTTGCGTGACAGCTGTGTGTTAAATTTTTGCTATTTAAATTTTTACCCCTACCTCTAATGCCCGTTGTTGCTGAGGTGATACGCTTAGAATAATATTAAACAAAAAAAAAATGTGGAATTTTTTTTGTCCTTGTTTTATTTTTCAATAAAACGAAAAGTTCAGTGCATTTGTAAACCGCTTTTCACTGTTACAACTGTCTCGAAACAAGACATATTTTTTTTTTAAACAAGCTAATTAATCCTTTACTCTTAATTCTAAAATAATACATTTATCTTGTCTGAAAATAACAAGATTGTGTAATCTCAAGATCTTTTGGCTCGTCAAAGTTAAATTTTTTGGACTTGGACTTGAATTTTTTTAGCTTGGAGAAAAATGCTTAGTGTAATGATACACTAAATCGAGACATTTTTCAAGGTAGACATTATCTTTTAACACAGAACTTCCTGATACAAGAAACGTCAAGTGGAATTTTCTTATTTTAAGAACACAATGTTTATCCATTTAAGAAACAAGCTAATTTTTATATAAAAGCCAATAAAAAAAGAACTGAAATGCATAAACAAATCTATCGTGTAACCAGATTTTTTTAGTCTTGTTTCAAGCCGTCTTACCAAGTAAAAATTTCTCACCCCATTGGCAGATATTTACTTGATTCATTTTTTTTTACTCATTTTTTTTTCTTAATTTTTCACATGGATTTTTTTGCAGTGCATTGTGACATTTCCCAAAGATGTCAAGCCACGTGGAAGCCTGTAGCCTCCAGGTTATGTGTGGAGCTCCATATTATCAGCGTAGGAAGTCCCGATGCTAGAATATTCATGATCGCTCTGGGCGTCAGTAAGCAGGGTCTTTTTCAACCGCTCGAAAGTTCATTCCACGTCTTGTCCAACAGGGACACAAACATTAAGGCAGTCACCCTTTTGCCCTTGGAATTGAGTGGTGGTGGGGGAAAAAAAATCCACATTCCAGTGTGTTTTAATGGCAGATATCACCCTATCTTTCCCGCTGCTATCCTCCAGATAGTATTTACATGTGTAAAACCAATACAGAGGTCGACTCTCTGGCTTTCTCCTTATTTAAAGTGTCTCTCGCAGCCTTATCGAGACGCTATTCACACCCGGGCGAAGATCGATTCTCCTCGCAGCGTTCTCACAACTGTCAATGACCCGGCTTCCTCACCAAGAGCCACCAGGGTCTCCTCCATCCCGCGGCCCTTTCCTCTTTATCTCCAGTCATGTGTGAAGGGAGCAGCTATTGATCATACGTGCCGACTGTATCAGAGTGGACGGCGGGGGAATGGAGGTGTACGTAGATCCGAAGGCGATGAGGATTCATCCCTCCATTCGCCGATTTGTTTTTCCGCCCTTTCAATCTGGCTCTGTAATTGAAGCCTTTCTCCGTTTGTTTCCCCATCAACTTCTACAAATTGCCCTGACAAACTCGGAGGTTGTTTCATCTAAGCATAAACAGACTTTTCGGGGGTTCCGTGCCATGCAGGGGGTCTTAATTATCTGGGTTAATGCATCGTGTTGCTTGGTTGCAGGAAGGAGACGTGTGGGAGAACGTTCCGTGTGGTCTGTGTTTTGCAAGAGCCATAATTAAAATATCCTGTGCATTTAGTTCCGGGCATACATTAGTCAAATACTTTATACTTTGTGCTTGCGGCAATGTGTGAAATCATAAATTGTATAGAATGCTTAGGCAATGTATATAATGCCTTAAACGCAATTGGCAAAGAAAGAAACACCTCCAATTTTACACATTTTTAGACATTCTATACATTGACTGAAAGGTGAACAGGCAGAGTGTGGAATGAGCACATCTCCGCCCTGAAATCTCAAACAAAGCATAAACACACTTTTCGGGGGTTCCATTCTATTCAGGGGGTCTTAATTATCTGGGTTGAAGCGCCGGTTTTCTTGGTTGCAGGAAAGAGAAATATCATTTGTTGTATAGAATGCTTAGGCAATGTATAACATTCTTTAAATATGTTTGACAAAGAATAAAACACGTCAGATTTTACACATTTTCTAGACATTCTATACATTGACTGAAAGGTAACAGGTAGAGTGTGAAATGAGCACATCTCTGCCCGGAAATCTCAAACAAACAAAAGAATTGTAGCATTCAGCAAATGTTAGTAAAGGTTTCAGATGTGCAGAACCCTATCCATGTTAGGCTGATGCCTTTGAGAAAAAAGTAGTTGCTTCAGATTTTTTTTGTTTTCCTGAAAATTCGGAAATTGCAAAAAAACGAAGAAAAAAGTAACCCGAAACACTTTTAGTTAGGTAAAGTAAGCATTTTAGAGCGTTCGAAGAAGCAGAGTCAGTCAACAACTGAAGTTGATTCATGTAGGTGTGCCACTAGTTGCTTTGAACAATATGAAAAAAAAATAGAAGTTTTGACCTGAATCTAAAGTTTTTAATTTTACAATTTGTCTCTCGGGTAACTCAATTCTTATTGGGTGTTACTCTCCCATCATCCCTCCAAACAACAAGGTGTAACTGTGAAAAGCGCCCTACACATGCACTGAACTTGAACTTCTAAACGTAACGTTTTAGCAACTTTCAGAAGTGTCTTGTGTGCTTTAGAGTTCACCTTTCAGATTGGACGTCGTCTTTAAATACAGACAGTTGGGTCAGATTCATTTATATGGTAATGGTTAGTCCAGAGATATAAGCACAGCCGTGTTGTCGGCCCTTTGAAATGGAAATGACAGTGTGCGAAAAGGTCACTATTGCTTCTATTAAAATAATCACTGAACTTTTTTAAAGGAAAATATCTGTATTGCAGGTTGAGGGGTCTGAGATATGTTTAATATCGATATACCGTATTTACGTGAGTATAAGCACTTTTTTTTTTTTAATTTTCGACGCTCAAAAACTTGGGGGTCCTTATAATCGCCGATTGCAAATATGCGTGTAAATATAAGCCTCCATTTTTCCATATTTTAAGTCAGGAAAAATCACAAATAAACGGAATCACGTCTTCTTTATGCTGCTGTGCCAATGTTAAACAATGGTCTGTAGGCAGACGTATGTAGTATAAGCGTTTATTGGCTCAATAACAGAAATAAAGAAACATTAGATACGTTGTGACACCTAACAGAGACAAAATAACACTAGAAGAAGTAAGATTAGACTAAATACAGTACAATAATTCATATTACAACAAACAGAGAATCCAAACCGTCGCTTAGCTTAGTTATACCGGTTAGCTTAGCATAGCACAGCCAGCTACAAACGAGTCCAATGGGTCATCGCAGAAAGAGTCGAAAGAACACAGTTGAGAACAGTTGAAGAACAGGGGCAAGGAGTAAAATCATTCCAAGGAACAGACACAATCAAAATGCTCGGTCACTGCTCAGGGGATAATAATCCACTATGATCCTCTTCACCGGCGGTCGGTGTAGAGTCTGACTGGAAAGCAAAGAATCTTGGGAATCTTGGGAAATGAAGTCCTGACCACTAGTAAAACGAGTCACAAAATTAGGTTTGCCAAGTAATGAAAAAATTGTATTTTTAAGAGAATATTAATCAGGGGGGTGCTTGTATTCGCAGGGTGCTTATACTCATGTAAATACGGTAATAAGTTATGTAACATTAAGGAGTAGTTAAATTTATTTTACATTGCATTTGATTACATTTAGTTACATTTATAAGTCACACCCGGTCTTTTGAGTACAGCCATTATGCTGATGAGTTTGACACCCTTTGTTTATTCCAAATCTGTCTTTTGGAAGGCCAAACTCAGTTTGATTCAACTTTAGTAGTTCTCCAACATCAGAAGCTGGAACGATGGATTTCGGAGGAGAGCACGGCTCTGTCAGATTCATTGGTTTTTGGACGTATCTGACAACTATTCCACACCTTTTTTCTCCAGGCTATTATGAGTTTGGCACATCCCAGGCCATTTAGAGCAATTTTCGTTGTGAAAACGATGTTTGGACAGGATCAGTCCAACAGGCCAGTGCTTTTCCACCCGTGGAACGTCAGCAGAAGAGGTTTCGTCGAAGCTAGCGTTGCTTGTTTGGGCCGTCAGCCCAGATATGGCCTGTAATCGCCTTGTTTGCTTGACTGAGGACTCAACAAATCAGTAAATCACGCTCAGTTTGCTCAAACGTGAGAGGGAGTTTATTACGCCTGAAATTGAATTTGTTTGACCACTGTGACTGGATGGACATTTGAAGGGAGCGTGTTGTAATTTTACTTTCGAGTGTTTAATTGCTCCGATCACAGATTGGTTGCGTAGGTCTTTGGTCAGAGTTGTGGATACACACAACTAGATGTTTGGTTTGTGATGGCTAAGGTTTCTTTTTTTAATAGCTTGAGGAAAGTTTGAGTAGTGTAGCAGAATGGTCCGTCTGGTTTCCTTGCCACTTGATATATCGTACTTCAAAATTGGACTTGAAATGTATTTGCTGTATTCAAGAAGCAACGGATTACAAGGTGCACATTTAATAAATGACTATGTTCTATTTTTTTCCCGCATATTTGACATAAATTTTAATCCTCTGTATTATGAGGCGCAAAGTGAATTTTTAGGTGAAATTAGCGAGTTTGACGCTATGGCCACTAGGGGCAGTATATTCCGAAAATACTGTTAGTGTCAGTGTTTTTCCCAAGAACTCTCCGGACCACAATTAGAACCTGCAACCTCTTGGACAAAAGTCTAATTTTTTACCACAACTGCCAATTTAAATATTTTATAATAATTTAAGTGCACCATACAGTACCTTTTTTTTTTTTAAAGGTTCTTTAAATTGCAATTTGTGCAATTTGTGCAAGTCTTGTTCATTTTCAACTCAAACACCTTTGGAAATGACATGTATATGTACAATGTGTTTCATTATTATTGTTATTTTACTAGTGGCTGTTCCGGAAATTGAATTTCCCCATTGTGGGATCAAGTTTGTTCGTTCATTTGTTTGTTCATTTGTTCGTTCATTTGTTCGTTCGTTTGTTTGTTCATTTGTTTGTTCATTAGTTCCTCTGTTCGTTTCTTCGTTCATTCGTTCCTCTGTTCATTCGTTCATTAGTTCCTCTGTTCGTTTCTTCGTTCAGTCATTTGTTTATTGGTTTGTTCGTTTGTTCGTTCGTTTGTTCTTTTCTTTTGTTTGTTCGTTCCTTCATTTGTTCTTTCCTACAAACAATCTGTATTTCAGCCTTCCTTTCTCACACAAGTGCTAAAACTGCTGTCACACACTCAGACATACATCACACACACACACACACACACACACACACACACACACGCGCGCGCACACACTGTTTTGGGGAACGTTTTGGTTTCTGACACTTATATGCATAATAAAAGACCCCTGGGTCCAATTGACCCTCGGACATCATTAATGTTCCTCCAAAACGAACATAACAGGAGGGTTAATAAAATGAAATAACGATATTCAGCAAGTTAAATCATTACAAAATGTAACGCAAGTACAATAATAAGTAACTGTAATTACAACACCTAAAGATGAACAGTAATTCGTCACATTACTATTTTCACTTTGTAACACGTTACACCAGACGCATGGAAATTCCACGATATAAATTGTATTCCGGAAGCCCAGCAGACTGTGGAATCAGGGAGATAAGCCTCATCGGAATCCTGCAGAAAAGGCCGAGCGTGTTTGTGTGTGTATCCGGCGGCGTTTCCTCTGAATGCTCCTGGAGCGTGAAGTACCCTTGCCCTCCGCAGACAGCAAATATGATTTAACCTGACCCCGTTTAGCTGGCGGTGCTGATGCAGATTTTGGCTTTATCCTGGAGGTATTACCTGCCTGCCTTGCATTTTCCAGCTGGAGATGCGAGGATTGCGTTTCCTCCCGCTGAGAAGAGTGGCCTTGCACTTCCTGTTCTCCGCCATTGATTTATACATGGTGGGATTGGAGCTGTTAAGGTCGTGTGAAATTAACTTTAGTTTAGTCTCTCAGCAGTGCACAACCTATTTTGACAGTTTGTTCCTGTTGCTAGAAACTAAAAGGCAGACGGAAGAAGATTCGGCTCTTTGTTTTGAGGAAACATGGGAAACGGTTTTATAGCTTTGATGATCAACTTAATCTCCAGTTTCTAAAATAAGCAGTTTAAACCAGTCATTTCATCTCCCCAGTCTGGCGTTTATTATTTTAGGGGCAGTTGTGTTCTTGGACTTGCAATTGGTTAATTTCTTGGGCAGATGAGGGGATATCGCCATCTGCAGGATGCTGAAGGTACTGGATGCTGTTTTACAGATAAATCATGTGAATTAGTGGTTGAGCTTTTTTGCACATTTGTGTTTGACTGAGACTGATTTTTTGTTTCGTTATTTTTTGTTGTTTTTTCATCTATTTTGTTGTGCCATTTTGAAAGATGGTGTTATATTTCATTTCTATATTATATATATAATATATATATAAAATAAAACAGAATAAATAAAATGTTTTTATACACATGTTTATATTTTACAACCTTTTAAACATTCTTTGCTGTTTTTTTTGGATCTAAATTCAGTACAAGTAAAATACTTGAAGTTTTTTTTTTTCAGCTTATATTTTTCAACTTTGACTCTGGGTAATACTTGGAATTGGTGACTTGTGACTGATAATGGAGTATTTTTTACAGTAAGGTATCCCCACGTTTACTCAAGTACAGTTTTCAGCTACTCCTTACACCTCTGCCCACCGCTCTGTGTGTGTGCGTGTGTGTGTGTGTGTTCACTGTGTACACACTGCACTGTTCTGATTGGTCAAATCTCAATACTGTAGTTTCAAGAAAACATATCTCAAAACATGGCAAAAAAATGTGTTCGGTCTATTTCACTTGACAAATATTTGAGTCTGTCCAGACGCAAGCACTGACATGTGCAATTGTGGCCTTATTGTTAAAAAGCTGGACTCAAGATTGAGAGGTCGCGGGTTCAAGTCCCAAACGATCTGAAGAGTGTTTCAGCAGGACACTGAACTCAATCTTCTCATTGGGTGAAGGAGCTTATGGCCGAGGGTGTGTGTGTGTGTGTGTGTGTGTGTGTGCACTTCACTGTTTGAATGCGTCAACAGCTCTAAGTTTCTGCCTCTTACAAACCGAAATCTCTTTTAAATCTCATTGTCAAACCTGCACAAAGTTGGTGTTATTTTGTGTGGAACATACATTACATAATGTATTCTCACCTTGACGTGATGTTTTGGCGCTTGAAAGGAAGGCAAAGCATTGATTGATTCTCGGCGTGTCACACACGTATCCAGCTTGACGGTCCGACCCCGGAGACGAGTGGACGCAGCCTGAGCTGTATTAAAATGTTGTGATGCATGGGGGCGGTCCAGGGTGCGACAGTGACATATTGTAAAAGCCCCTTTGGGCTGGAGGCAGACAGGTAGAAGACAAATGGACACGACCACATGCTGTTCATCATTCCGAGGGGCTCGGTGACCATCGCCAAACCCCCACCATCTTTACCGTTTTCTCCTGGCTTTCACCGCCATGGTCACGCACATGCTTTTTAATGTTTGTACCGTTTTGTTTTTTGCCAATTTTGCTGAAAAACCGTAATTGTTATTTTTATTTAATAGAGTAGTATTAGTACTAATATAGTATATTAGTATATACAGTAATAGTATATAATGAAGTATATTTTGTGATATAGTATATCTGCAATCGTGTAGTGTAATTTGTCTAGTGTAATTTTTTTCTTGTAATATATTGTACAGTTTTCTTGTAATATATTTATGTTTAGATTGTTTAGGTAAAAATTCAAAATATTCATTATTCATATATTCAAAACATTGCATTAAAAAATGCAAGTCTCTTAAAGCATACATTGGTTTTGTCATATGGTATCGACCTACTCACACACATGTTCTAAATGTATATACATAGTATATATTTAAAATCTAAAAAAAAAACAGTATTGTATAAAGTGTACTTTTGCTTTATCTTAATAATCAACAAAAGTGATAAAAGAAATGAAATGAAATTGTAGCAGCCTCAGAATGGTGATGCCAAAATATAAAAATAGAATGAGATATTAATAGAGAAATTGTACTAGAATAAAATTGAAAGTTTAGGTAAATGTATCATTTTGTGTAAATGCACATATTACCCATGTTGATATTGCACTTAAATGTTGCATTTAATATAAAAACTTTAAATTATAATTATTATAAAATATACATTAAATTATAAACTTAAAATTTAAATATAAATTCAAAACATAAATTATAAAAATTAACAAATCAATATACATTATTATAAAATACAATTATTTTGATATTCACACTGACTATTGAAAAATAAATCTGTCATAATAAAATCACAAATCGCAAACATACATTTTACTCAGATTTATATTCATTTTTGACTTTAAGCCAATTTAATAACAACAACAACAGCAACAAAATAATGATGATGATGCTGTTGATGATGATGATAATAATAATAATAATAATAATAATACAAAAATTAATAATAATAATGTAATTATAACAATAAAGTGTAACCTAGTTTTCCGTGTTACCCGCCCTAGCAGGTTTCTGATCTTCAAGACCTGGTCATGTGACACAAAAATCAATAGATGTAAAATCCCGCCGGGCCTTTGGGGGCGGGGTCTGGCGGTCGGACGCCTTGGCGGAGGAGTCACAGCGCTGTAATCTCTGAAAGCGTGCGCGGGTGTTCATAAGCTGTGGGGTGTGGCGGTCAGACAGGAACAGCGTGATGGAGAGGAGGTGGAGAGGTCACACGCTCCTGATGAGTCCGGCTGAATGAACGCTTGTGACCCCGAGACATCCATCTCACCGCTGTTCCACAGCCACTGGTGCGTGAAACCACAGGCCGAGAAGATCCAACACGCCAGATTGTCCCTTCAGCCTCGCTTGAAATAGTGCGGCCGTGGACGCCGGCTGATTTATTTGGACAGAGATGTCACAATCTATAATGCGGCGAGTAAATGAAACACAAGCGACGCCTGGTGGGACGGATCCTCCCGAGGGGTTAATGCTGGAGTTAAATTCCACGCCTGACCTTCTGCTTCATAATCTGCCCATTTACGCTCCCAAACCAGCCCGTCCTCCATTATCAGAGCTCTGATGCATGCTGATTGTTTTCTGCCGAGCGGATATAAATTTGCCGTATGGATTATCTATATGTGCTACAGAGAAGCTGTCGATGAGATTGTAATGGCCTCCAAAGAAGCAGCTGTGTTTCTCGTTTGAGACGCCGGTCAAGATCCGTTTATCTGCCAGCAAGGGCCGCGATGCCACTTTTCAACTTCCTGTTTGATATCAATTTTTCTGTTTGACTAATGTAACGTAAAGTGAGAGAGATCGTCCATATGGCCACTAGGGGCTGTATCGAAATTGGATCACATGGATCACTTGAGTCACTTTTTGTTTTTTGCTCATTTTATTGTATTTGTATCTTTTCTTTTCATCTTCATATTTTTTCCTTGTTTTTCTTCATATTTTATCTTTATCTATTTATTTTGTATCATCATTTGTCCATCGCCAAACCCCCACCATCTTTACCGTTTGCTCCTGGCTTTCACCGCCATGGTCACGCACATTCTTTTCAATTTTTGTCCAATTTTTTGCCAATTTTGCCGGAAAACTGTGATCGTTACTTCATTCTAATTTAGTAATAATAAATTATATATAATAATAATATAATATTTATAATATATTATATATATATATATATATATATATATATATATATATATATATATAATTTATAATAATATATTTAGTAATATGGTTTTTTTTGTATTCATGTGGAGTAATTTGCCATTTTTTTTGTAATATATTTATGTTTGGAATGTTTACCTTAGAATTTAAAATATTCATCTAAATAATGCAAGTGTTTTAAAGCATAAAAAGGTGGTTTTGTCAAATACCGGTAGTATATACCTACACACACTTTATATACATACATATATATATATTAGATCTAAAAATTATAAAAACGGTACAGTATACAGTATACTTTTGCTTTATCTTAATAATTAACAAATAATGATATAAGAAATCACAATTTTATTTAATTTTGTTTTTATTTAAATATTTAATTTTTTTCAGAAATCAGAAATCTTTTCACAGAAAAATCACTTTTTATTTTGCTCTTTTTATTGTATTTGTATCTGTCATCTTCATAGTTTTTCCTTTGTTTTTCATACTTTATCTTGACCTCTTTATGTTGTATTTTTAGCTTCTATTTTGTCTGAAGGGTCTAATTGACCCAAACATTATCATTGTAACAAAAACTTGTAGGTGGCGTTACAAATATGTCAACTGTCAACCATTATTTGTTTGTATGTAGATTACACTAACTAAGACAAGCTGAAGAAGTTTCAAAGTGAAACAATACTTTAATTTTAATTTAATTTTTTTTTTTTACTTTTTAACTTAGATCAATTTGACCCGAACAGTATCTTTGTAATATAAACATGTAGCGTGCGTTACAAATATGTGAACAGAACCATTATCTGTTTATGTATTTACACCAGATATGCTAAGCAGGGGAAGTTTCTAAGTGAAAAAATAAAGGTATGTTTTTAAATAATTTTAAACTTTAAAATGGGTCAATTTGACCCAAACAAAATAGGAGGGTTAAGAATGCATTCAGACTCATACAATAGAACCGGATTCTGTGGGTTTAAAAGCTGATTTAGCTCAGCTTATAATTTTAGGGGGATTTTTAATTGAGTTTTGTCAAAAGCTTGTTTTTTTGCGTTTAGATTCATAATGAACAGTGTTGTGGGTTTGATAATCAGGAAATGCATAAAAATGCTGTTTGAAGGCGCATTCATAAACTGAAAGCAAAGGAAGAACATTTGCATAAACTGTCATAATGCATAATGTAAAATGCGTTTTTTGTTGTATATGTTGGAAAGCTATTTTACTCACATTAAAATTGCAGTGATAATTCAAAACATGTCATTACATTTACAAATGCTTTACATTTTAGATTTGCAGAAGACAATTTCTTATCCATATGTAATCGTGAAATGAAGCTCATAATTGTATCCTTCTGTATTTCACAACCTTTAAATTATACTGGCAACTTATTTTGTATATTTCCTCTTTACGTAACAAATTTTCCAGACTACACACCGATTTTTAAACTCTTTGGTCTTTAGCCACAGGACGGTTAATTTATACATCATTGATCATTTGTATGTGCGTATGATCTTAAATCAAACTTATTGGTTTCATGCAAAAATCTAGTTTCATTTTCAAAAAGTTTTGTTTTTCAATACATTTCTTTAGGTTGGATATTTTTGGTATTAATCTGATTTAATACTTCGGCGAACGTTGTTATCTTGGGTTTGAATGATAAATGTCAAATACGTTTTATTGTTTGCCAAAACTACAAATGGTAAGGTATTCAAAAACTGTAGTTTAGTCTGGATGGATGACAGGATGTAGTTTTGGTATGGATGAGAAGGAAGATGTAGACTACGATCAATGATCTATTCAATGATTTTTGTCGTTGAGGTCTAATATATGTTGACATAAACTACATCTATTGACCTGCTGGTGCAGCAAATAAAAGTTGACTTTGCTTTGGACTTGAATGTACAGTGAAAAGATTTGCTTTACGAAAGTTTTCCCTCATGCTGCTCAAAGCCCTCATATCCGTTGAATCAAAGCTGACAGAAGAGATGATGAGAGAACTTTCCCTCAGCTTATCTTTGCCAGAGATGGTCCATTTGTCACCAAGGAAAAAAAGAAGGAAGAAGCGATAAAATTGACGTGCGACTTCTCAAGCGTGGAGATCCTTTATGATTGGCCACAATGCAAGATGGCTTCCACCTTCTTTCTGGCTCACACAGGAAGTGTCGATTGTTAGAGCGTTTCTGTGCAGACTTAATTCTTTCGGCCCACAAGCCCTCGGTTTTTAAAGCTATTTGAGCGTCTTTGGCCGAGGGACCCGCTGTTGGCGTGGAGATTAGAATTGGGCTGGCAGCTCCATTTATTGAGTTTACGCAGGGCTGCGAGGAGAGCAATCGCAGTGATGCCCGTGTAACACATTACATCCTCGGGCAGTTGATCAATCACACTGGCCACGGCATGATGAGATGAGGAATGAGGCTCTTGGGTTTAATCCGTGGACTCTAGTGCCTCCTCTAAGAGTTCTAGTGGGCTTATCCATGTTGAACTTTACCCTTAAAAATTCAAGTCATCGTAGTTACACGAATAAAAGCACCCCCTTGATTTTTCAGGCACAAGATAAAAATACAAAAAAAACCAAAATGTTGCAGAGTAGAGTTTTGCCCTGTGCAGCAGACAGAGCGTTTTGATTGTGTTTGCTCCCTTGTTTTTGCTCCTTGCCTGCGTTCTTCGTTTTCAACTGTTCTCTTTCTGCACTTTCGCCTACTTATAGTCTTCATTTCTAGCGGATAGTTGTTTATAAATTTTGAATGGGAGGGGCATAAAGTTGTTTGTCACAGTCATACCGAATTTGCTGAAAAATTAGTGGAGGCCATCATACGTTTTCCTGTTGTTGTTTTAACCGTGCGGTTATAACTCAAAATTGATTGATGTGCTTACCTGCAATTTTTGTGTAAAAATTTTTTTAGCACTTCAGGCACTTTGGTTGTTATTCTTTTCCTATTTACTTGCTGTACTATTATTTATTACTTATTATTTATATTTTTTACTATTGTTATTCATTTATGTTACGTAGGTAAGTGTTTTTGGCAGTGAGCCATTATGTGTTTTTGATTGAAAAAAATTTTTTTTACTTTCATTAACAGTTTATAATTACGCTAGTAGCATTAAAATAATGGTGTGTGGTGTGTACCGTACTAATAATTTGTAGAATTTAATTTAATGGTCCAAGAACAATCCTCATTTCTCAACTATCACATGATCAACTTCATATCTCGCCAGTAGATATTCGGTTCAGCTGGATCTTCTTATCATTTATAAGACGTGCGGTGACACCGAGGTCTTCATGCTTCACATGTAGAGACCAGCCTGATGAATCCAAAAGCAGTTGCTCTTTCTGCAGCGCTTTCTCTCTCTCAGCCAGCCACATTGCTTGCGTGTTTGGCCGATAAGCACCGGAGAACCGGTTAGAGTAATGTCACGGGAAATTGCAGACGGACGAAGATGTCGGAGGGTCACTACGACAGCACCGAGTCGCTATTCACATTCAAACGTGCTGGAGATTTTATTCATAAGCGACTGGCCTTTTGTCGTCTGTGTGTTGAGGGCTGTGTGAGATGGAGATGTCGTTACTCTGGCGATGTTGGGAACCTCTAGAGGGAATTCGGGATATTATTCATTTACAAAAAACTGAAAAATTACACCCTTGCAGATCTATGATGGTAATTTTACCAAAGTAATGAATATTTGCATATGTAATTTAATGGGTAAAATTAGACTTTAATAAAACCACAGTTTTGAGCAAAGTCGAGTGAGTTTATTGCTAATTTTGACTTTTTTCACATACATCTGGAGATTATTTTTCTTCACGCTTATTTATAATTTTCAAGCAGTCCTGCTTTATATTAGTTTGATTAAGACTTGTTTTACTCGACGAATCCCGGCAGGTTTGACGCCTGCTGTGCTTATTTTTTAGCTAAATTCAAGAGCACATTTGAGCCGTGGCTGTTTTTTTTTTTCTTTAAACATGCAAAACCCAATAATCCGTGATGGTCATAGATCTTTTTACAGCCGTAGCTGATTAATCGACACATATAAAAATCATCATTAATCATACAGCTATAAAATTAAGTGGTAACATTATCTTTCTGTGGACATTCTGTGGCCTTCAGATTTTATGAACAAGCCATTTGTTTCAATGACATAAAAAATATATACGACCTGTCACAGCTCAGCGGTGAAGATTATGTAATTGCAATCTTTACTAAATGATGCTTGATTGTTTGATTTGGTTTACACATAATGTAAAACAAAGCCATCGTGCAATTTCCCAAATCAAATCTGGAAGTCAAGGGCGTCAAACTCATTTACACGAGGGTCTAAAACTCAAAAGTCATTGACCGGGCATTATAAACACTTTTAAAACACAATAAAACTAAAAATTTTTAGACATAAAAAATAAAAATAAAATATAACCGTATAAATGCATAATAATTACACTGACTTTCCCGAAGCCTAATATTATGGTTAAATACTTCTCTTAATTAAAAATTCTTCATTTAACAAATATAACTTGTGACTACTTGAATAATAGATTAAAAAAATTGATTGTTAAATATTATTTCTAAATGTAGTAATCTAAATGGAGTATTTTTCCAGTAGTGCTATGATTCCACTTGCTATGTTTATATATGGGCTTTTTCCGGTTTTCACAGACACAGATAAAGTTCAGACAGACGGAGAATAGAGTTCCCCGTATTATTGTATTTAATGTGTTTTTGTTTTCAGCCAGTGTTATTTAGCCACTGCTAAGTGTCGCTGCATGGAAAAAGCTTGGCTATTTCTCTTATTCAGATTTTATTTTCAGTTTTTTCTTTATTTTAAACTTGGTTGCATGTGAGGTAACGTAGCTTAGCCACTGCTAAGTGTCTCATTGTGACTTTTTTAATTTTATTTATGGAGCCAATAGAAGCATATAGTCATTTCGAAAACCTCCGGAAAGAAAAGAGGACACAACGCAGAATTGCATTGCTGCGTGAAGACGACGTATTGCCGTTTATTTCTGATTGATCGTGTCTTGAAGTGTGTAAAAAGTATGGCCGCTTATATTTACGCTCATATTTGAAGTGTGCAAATATAAGCACCCACAAATGCTCGTGAGCTTCTAAAATTGGAAAAAAGGGGTGCTTATATTCGCGTAAACACAGTAATTGCTTCTTTTTTATGGCAAATTCAACACGCATTTAAAGTAGCTGATGTTTGATGAATTTCAACCCTAAGCGAGGGCTGCCATCTTCGGTTTCTTACTATTGTTTTTAGTCCTCAGTTCACATTTGAATTTCAAGACTACTTAACAAAAAAATAAATAAAACTCTAGCCTGATGACACATGAAAACCCAGAGAGAGATATCCAAATGAAAACAGCCTCCCTTGACACAAAACGCTCTGTTCGTCAGCTTAAGTCTCCCAACTTCACTAAAGCAGCGCCACATATCTGTTTTAGTTCTCAATGCAGCTAGACACATCCTCTTCCTGTCCGGGCAAGATAACACAGAGCAAAGTGTTGCTAAGCAAAGTGAGCAATTCTCTTTATCCTCTTCGGTTTCCCACAACTTTCCGGGGCATAAACCCTGATCCAGTGATTGCCAGGCTCCGAGCGACTGCAGGAGTGCAGCCGGAAGATAAAACTGTCATTTTGGAAAAGGATAGATGTCGCTTAGGTTGCGTTTTCTTTCAGGACTAAATATCGGTTAAGTCCTTCCGCTGGAATTTTGCGCGAGTTGTTTGGATGCTACTTGAATTTAGCGGATGAGTGAAGGAGGAATTATTTCACGCGGCTTTTTCTCTCGGTTTGCTTGATTGAGGATCAGTTTCAAATTATCGTATTGTTGCTGTATTGTTCATTCGTCTCATTTCATAAGCCAGACGGATATGATCGAAACTTGTTAGCCTACCTGAACACACTCTTCTCATTGTCAGTGACTAGAGCTGCACGATTCTGGATGAAATGAGAATTTTTTTTGTGCTTAGAGTAAAGATCACGATTCTTTCTAGACATTTTATTATTTTGAATATTTAACCCTGAAAATCTGCTTGTCAAAAAATCACCATTAAACGTAATAAAAATAAACATTCCAAGGTACAGTGTTATGTACAGTTGAGGATAAAGTGACAAGCTCTGTTTAAAAGCACTTTTGAAACTTTTAACTTTTAAACTTATCAAACAATGCTTATTTTGTAGGCGTGGCTCATAGTTTTGTCCTCGACTGTACTGTAGAGGTTTTCTGTATGTGGTTTGCTACACACACACTTCAGTAACACACTTTAGAATAAAATCCTTTTATTCTGTAAAAAAAAAAAAGAGTCAGTTGAAAAAGAAAAATGTCCATTGTCCATCGTTGTTCAGACTATGGGCTATGACCAAATCTGAGGTAAACCGGGGACATTTGTGCAAAACTGGGTTGTGGATTATCACAGGTTCAATTCTTCCCGATTCTTTACTTATCCGGGGCCAGTCAGGGGCCGACAGGGATGTTCCCGATCCAGACTAGTCATTTGTTCAGCATGTCTGGACTCAATCCTGATGGGACATGGCTGCTGACTGTAATTCTGTTCTTATGGGCTATTTAGAAGCAGATCTGTGGCAGATTAGTATAAAATTCTACTCCTAAACTACAATATTGGTGCACAATGTCTCTTCCAAAAATGTGTTTGGTTTCAAAGCCAAATTGGTGGATACATTCTGCGAGAGTCTATTTGCTCTGTGATTGGCTGGTTGGTGTTGGAGAGATGTTCCCGTCAGCCAATCAGTGGAGTTGCTTAAGCAGATTATTTTGTGCTGCTACAACTTTATGAGGTTTTTATCCGCTGCCTGAATTTGAATGTGGACAGTTTTCTTTTTTTTTTTTTTTTTGACTTTTGAATTTTATCTTTAATGTTTCTGAACAAAACGATGTGTGAATTGCATCAATGACAGATGTGTAAAGAGTACAGAATAAGGAGTAAAAGAACAAATATCTTACTGTAATTATTACTTAAACTACAAGTTGCTAACCACAGAAGACCTGAATAAAAGTCATCAAGTATCCTGTTTTAAAAGAACTTGTGTATTTTATTCACGCTGATTTTAGACTGAAATGTGAAAAGCAACAAACTCTTTATTTGTGAGGTTTTATTTTCTAATATAGAAATGCTATGAATGAAAAAAAATAGATAAAAAAGAACAAAAAGTCAGTCTCAGGCAAACTCAAACGTGCAAAAAAGTACAACAGCTAATTCTCGTTTACTTGATTTAGCTGATCACAATGTAACAAGTAACACTAAGTGCCCAAATGTAGTGGAGTAAAGAGTACAAATACTCACTGATGTAGCCAAGTAGAGAGAGAAAATTGCTTATATTGTAGCCTAAAAATGCTTATGTAAAGTAATAAATTCCATTTACTCAAGTACCAAACCACTGATCATTGTTTTTATTTTGAAGGTGAGTTATTTACATTTGTCGGTCTCTTTTTCTTTGAGACTAAGGGATTGTTTGGAATCTGCAGTGAGAGAATCGGCCTAATGCCAATTCTTGGAAGACTTCTTTTTGAAGATTTCCATCTTCCTTGCGATGGAATGCAATGGAGAAGCAAGCTTTACATTAAAAGCCCGTGGCTATTGAAATGAAGCTGTGTGTGAACTCATTTGAATTTCATAGAGTGTTTATCTGTACAGAGATTATTCCGGAATGTAAAAGACTGAAGTGTGTGAGGTCATGTGTGGTGGTGTGGGGATGTTCCGGGGTCTTATGTAGATGCTGGGAGAAGAGCGGTGGTCTTTGCAGGAAGTATAAGTTATAAAGAGAGACAATTTATGTGCAATATGTCAAAGTGCCTGTCTGTCTGTCTACATGCCTGTCTGTCTGTCTGTCAACTCTTGTTATCTGTCTGATAGAGCGGTGGTGAAATAGGTGGATCGATGGTCAGGCAGACATGCATGGCATACAGATACATGGACATATAGGGCAGACGGATGGATGAATAGATGGATAAACAGACAGTTGGATAGATAGACAGACAGATAGATAGTTGGATGGGTGGATGAATGGATAGACAGACAGACGGTTAGACAGACAAACAGGTGGATAGACGGATGGATAGACAGTTGGATAGATAGACAAACAGATAGATAGTTGGATGGATGGATAGATGGATAGACAGACAGACAGATGTATAGAAAGTTTGATAGATAGATAGACAAGTAGATAGTTGGATGGATGGATGGATGGATGGATGGATAGACGGACGAACGGACGGACGGACGGACGGATGGATGGATAGACAGACAGACAGATGGATAGACAGTTGGATAGATAGACAGACAGTGGGATGGATGGATGGATGGATAGACAGACAGACATACAGATGGATACAGTTTGATAGATAGTTGGATGGATGGATAGACAAACGGACGTATGGTCCGTCAATCATCAATCCACAAAGATTGGAAACTTCAAGAAAAGCAGCTCTGTATCTGTTTTTTCCAACTTCCCATATGTACTCTTCTATATGCTTATATTAGAGTAAATACGGGAAGTTGGAAAAAACGGTTCCCCCTGAATTTTCAGGCACAAAATAAAATTCTAACATAACGCGAAAATAAGAACCTTCTTACTTCCTTGGTGTTCTGACTTTCCCGAAGCCTGATATTCTGCCTAAAGACTTTTCTTAATTAGCAATACTTTATTTAACAAACCTAACTTGTGACTACTTGAAAAATACCAGTCTCACCAAACAACAAGCGGCATCGATCGATTCGCATGGCGACGGCCCTTGCGACGAATCGTGCGCCCTGTCTAAGCGAAACATGAATATTCATGAGGAGGACGTTCCAATCCGTGCGCAGGTGAGAATGCTGCGCTGAGTCATGAATAACTTAACAGGATTATTGATGCGAGAATGAAAGGACATTCATCAAGGCCCGATGAAGAGCACAGGACACTTCTGATAGGCCATCGCCACAAACAGATCAATAACGGGTTAGTTTTAGGGTTTATTATTATGAGGTTTTGTTTTCCTAGCCACTGTATCATTCTAGCTTGCTCTTCTGGTCATAGCCCATAGTCTGAACACCGATGAACAAGAGACATTTTTCTTTTTTTAACTGACTCTTTTTCCTCATTTTTGAAAACAGTTAAATAATGGACATGTTACTTCTTTAAAGACTATTTTTTCCCTAATTCGCATAGTGACTTTGTGTTGGTCTCGAACTAAGAAAAGCGCTTTATAAATAAACGTGAACTTGATTATTAACCCTAACCCTTCTGATAGGCCATCACCACAAACAGAACGATGATAAAAAATAATAAAAATGATAGATGATATCATAAAATTATGTTATCATAAAAGTCATAAAAGATGAAAAAAAAAAATCTCTAGAAAGTCAGTGCGCTGGCACAGGATATCATTAAAATTTAACCGTTACTGTAAAACATCTTTAAAAAAAAAGATCTTTTTTTTTATTTTTTTCAACACAAGCGGTCATTGTGTTGTGTCTAAAAAGCATTTTCCAACAATCACGAAAAATAAAAAAAAAAATGTTAATGAAATAAACTATTACTAATAAGATAAGTGTAAAAATATAATAAAAACAAAGTAAAATATATATTAAAAAAAAATTTAAACAAGATACCACCCCATAAAATAACAGGAGGAGCAGTTCATTAGATTAAAAGCAATAGATTTAAAAATGTGTTACAATTCTGCGTTCCATGGTTAATGGTTATGGTTAGGGTTAGAGTTAGGTTAATGGTTAGAGTTAAGGTTAGAGTTATGTTAATGGTTAGGGTTTGGTAAAGGGTGATAAAAAAAAAAGAGTTGGCGCACTGGCACAGGTTCCTTTAAAAAAAAAAAAAAACACCAATATCGTTATTGATGCTAAGAAACATAAAATGAACCAATATAGCCATTAATTTGAAAAATATGATTCACGTCTGAAAATGATTCTTTTGGGAACAATGCAAACTGAACAATGAGGGGTTAGGGTTAGGTTAATGGTTAGGGTTAGAGTTTATTATTAACCCTAACCCTTCCGATAGGCCATCACCGCAAATAGAAAAATGCCGGACGATGACGGATCATTGACCGTTGATCCGACGAGCGCGTTCATCCCAATGAAGCCATCTTGCGTTGGAAAGCCAAGAGAAGCATACATCACTGTTTACAATGAGCTGTCATGGTTACCGATGGCTTCGTCCTCTAGAACGGCGACATAATGCTCGTGCATGCAAAGTGTTCTGGGAAGCTTGAAGGTCACGTTTAATAAGATGCATCCTGCTCATTTATTCCATGATGTGGATGACAAATATTTTGGGTGATTGAGTCTAAAATGACTGGCAAGAATGTGTCTTATTAAATCTCCTTTTGAGATGTTTCACATTGACTATGGGGGGTTTCTGAATATGGTTTTCATAAAATAGCAAAAATGTTGGCTGATGTGTTAAATGTGAGTAGTGAGTAGATGTGAAAAATGGTGGGAGAAAGAAAAGCGAATTTGTGAGTCATTGAATCACTAGCGAGTCATTTTTAAGTCATACTGAATCATTAGATTCATGAGCGATTCATTTTTTTGCCAAAGTATTTTTAGTCATTTGTGGGTCATTATGAATTATTAGATTTACACATGTCCAAAAATTTCTAGTCCTACTTAATCATTAGATACATAAGTAAATATATATATTTTTTTAAATCAAAATATGTGTAACTTGTAAGTCATGGTGAGTCATTGTAAGTCATTGGTGATTTTCTTGTTACTTCTTGTTTTACTGAGTCATTGTCCTACTGAATAAATAGATTCACAGGCGAGCCATTTTTTAGTCCTGAAACATTCATGAGTGAATTATTTCAGTCCTTAGCGATGTTTTAAGCAATGTTTTTGATCATAAGCAACGATTTTTGTTTTGTCAAAATATTTG
The DNA here is from genome assembly GCA_028031935.1 of Paedocypris micromegethes. Lineage (NCBI taxonomy): Eukaryota > Metazoa > Chordata > Actinopteri > Cypriniformes > Paedocypris > Paedocypris micromegethes. The sequence continues at coordinate 3,623,815 of CM051501.1, read as the reverse complement.
TAACATTTGTGGCCTTTTCAAATCAATTGATTCGTAAGCGAGTCAGTTTTGAGTCATACTGAATCATTAGATTAATGAGCAATTCAAGTATTTTTAATTGTCATTTGTGGGTCATTTTGAATCATTAGATTTGAGAGTGAATACATATTTTTTTTTCAATGGAATCACAAACGAGTCATGTATTTGTCCTTTTGAAACATAAGATTTAGGAGTGAATATTTTACTTAATCAAAAGATTTGTAACTCAAATTTTACGTGAGTCATTAGATTCACAAACGAGTCAAATTTTAGTCCTTCTGTATGATTAGCGACGTTTTAAGCAATGTTTTTTAATTATGAGCAATGTTTTTTTTATCAAAACAATTGTCAGTTGGTCATTTGTGAGTCATTTCCAATCGTTTGATTAATTTTTATTGCTTAGTGGTTAGACAGTTGTTTTGTGTGTGTGTGAATTTGATTCAATATGTCAGATTTTTGGTCATTTGTCGTTTTGAACCAACAGAGAAGAGTCATTTTGAGATTTAAGATATTTTTGAATCATTTTGAACATTAGGTTCACAACAAGTCAGTCTGTCTAGTTCATAATCCAGTCGCCGTGAAGCCTTTGATTTGTGTGAAGTCACTCTGAGTCGTTTCATTCACAAGCGAATCATTTGTTCTTCTGACTCACATGAATCCCAAGAGTCGATTTGGACCATTAGATTCATAATCGAGTCATTTATTACTCCTCCTGAACCATTAGTTTTGAGAGCGAGTTATTTTTCATCATTAAGTTTGTTCTGACGAAATGTGCTGACCTCGCAATCACTAACTGATTTGTTTGTAACTGTCCACCTTTGCATCATTTCATTAGTAGTTTTGAAGTTTTCATCTTTTGTTAGCCTTTTTATATTGTCTTATTCTCTAAAGCTCCAACTTTTATTTTTCCCACTTTCTCTCTTTCTCTCTCTCTCTCTCTCTCTCTCTCTCTCTCTCTCTCTCTCTCTCTCTCTCTCTCTCTTTCTCTCTCTCTCTTTCCTCTCTCTCTTCTTCTCTCTCTCTCTCTCTCTCTCTCTCTCTCTCTCTCTCTCTCTCTTCTCTCTCTCTCTATCATTCTCTGTCTCTGTCATTCGCTCTCTCTCTCTCTCTCTCTCTCTCTCTCTCTCTCTCTCTCTCTCATCTCTCACACACACACACACACACACACCACTCTCTCTCTCTCTTGCTCTCTCTCTTGCACTCTTTTGCTTTCTCTCTCACCCTTCCTTTTTTCTCTCTCTCACTTTCTCTTGCTCTCAATCTCACTTACTCTCTCTTGCTTTCTCTCTCTCTCTATCATTCCGTCTCTCTCTCTCTCTCTCTCTCTCTCTCTCTCTCTCTCTCTCTCTCTCTCTCTCTCTCTCTCTCTCAGCATGAAAATAGATTAGCAAAAAGAATACATGTTAAATATATGGAGATTATTCTCTTAATTTGCCAGAAAATGTTTGGAGTTTTTTTTTTCTTCATTACATTCATAAGCAAAGTTCTTTCTGATTCACAAGGCAAACAAAAGAGTCGCACGAGCCTAGAAGATGGCAAGTTAGTTCTTCTGACGCGATGTGCTGACCACAAACCAGAGCGGGTATTTCTGAACGCTGCTACTGAGGGATATAGATGTTCTCGGCTCGAGGTGAAAGGCACTAAAGTATTTCAGAGCCGCTCTGCAGATTCTCTTCTTGAATCAGACAAAAAACCTGCAGCTTAATCCATTATTGAACGCTGACACACACAAAAACTCTCGGTTCAGAGGTGAAGCAACACACACACACACACACACACACACACACTCCCTCAAGCACGTTGAGTCAGAGAAGTGTGGGAGAAAGACTTGCGTTGTCAGATCTAAGATCTCATAGAGGTTTTTGTCTTTCTTCTCTCCCGTTTTCTGCTGGACACAGTCAACACAGTCAACACTTTTATTCCAGTTTATTTTAGTTTCCCAGGAGCACAAACAACTCAAACCTCTCAAAAAACAACGTTTATTTATCGCAAATAATTTCTATAATTTGCAACACTGGTAGACGTATACGACTGATATATTTGTGACTGTCCATCTTTGCATTTTTTTATTAATAGTTTTGAAGTTTTCATTTTTTCCCCATCATCCTCTCACTCTCTCTCTCTCTCTCTCTCTCTCTCTCTCTCTCTCTCTCTGTCTCGCTTTCTCACACAGTTTCCCTCTTTTTTTCCTCGCAATCTACCTGTTTACCCTTCTCATACTCTCCATCTCTCTCTTTCTCTATTTCTTCCTCATTTTCCCGCCATCCTTTCTCTCTCTCTCTCTCTCTCTCTCTCTCTCTCTCTCTCTCTCTCTCTCTCTCTCTCTCTCTCTCTCTCATCATGAAAATAGAATAACAAAAAGAAAATTTGTTTTCTATCATTTTAATTTTTCTTCTCAATTTGCCAGTAAATGTTTGGAGCAGATATTATCTGCATCTTGTGCTTTCTGTGATTTTTCCAGAGTCTCCATATTCGAAGCATTTGGAAAAATCGCCAGTAGTGAGAGTGTGATTGTGTGGCCCGCTCTGTGATTGGCCGGCCACTAATTTAGGGGGTGTGTCCCTCAGTGTGACTGCTTTTCTGTTTGCAAAATATAGATGGATTGATGTACAGACACACGGACAGTACAAGTGTGAACACCTCGACTTCAGGTTTTTATGATTATTTTTTATTGTATGACACAGCTGAACGTCTCTGTCCTTTCCTGATTCTGACCAAATCAATCATAATCACATTACACGAGCTCTGTATTTATCACTTCCCATAATGCCTTGCTGTAACACTGAAGAGCCATAAAATAGATCCAGGAAGGACAGATGCGAGATGGAGGGTGATAGGATTTTCATAATCGCTCTCCCTTTTTAATGTATGAGCGTTAAAGAAGAACCCAGGCTTGTATCTGGTGGAAGTTTAGAAAAGAAAACGGTTTAAAATAGCCAATGAAACAGCACTTTTATGATGAGGACTGTCAGAATTGTACATTTTCCATTCATGCAACCAATTTTCAATCCACTTTTTCTATTTCTGGGTCATGGGGCATAAAATTGTATACGTATAATTAAAAATATTGCAAGCGACAATTTTACATGTTTTTTTTTTTTTTTTTTAGTTTTTCTCACTTTCAAAGTTATGATGTTTTTAAAGAATTTTTAGTGTTGCTCTTTAGCAATTGTGTATTTTTGCATCAATGTTTATGAGTTTGATTGCCGGAAAATTCCCTTTCCCCCATTAAAAATTTAGTGTAAGTGTTATAATAGAGATAAATTGTTTGTGTAAAGGTAGTTTAAAAATGCGTGTGTTTGTTATGTCAAATACGTGTTCTGTCGTAAAAAATCGTATACGTATTATAAAAAAATATTCTGAAAAAAATCGCGAGCGTTTTTTTTATAAATGTTTTTTATTTGTTTTTTTTTTATGTTTTTTTTTTTATTTTATTTCTTTCTTCATTTTTCTCGCGTTTAAAGACGGTTTCGTCTTATTTTAAGACAATTGTAGGTTTATTGTAGCACATTTAAAAATTTTTAAGAACATTTTCAGTGTTGCTCTTCAGCAATTGAGTATTTTTGCATCATCAGCATTTAGGAGTTTGATTCCCTGAAAATATGATGATTCCCATGGAATGGAATTTCAACTGAGTGCAAAAAATTAGGTGTAAGTGTTATAATAGAGATAAATTATTTGCGTCAAGCGTAAAGGTAGTTTAAAGGTGCGTGTGTTTGTTCTGTCTCGTTTTAGTCTCATTGAGCGTTAATCGCTTCTGTTTGTTTTGGCGTGTGAAGAGTCGAGTGCTAATCGCTTCATTATATCATTTTGGGCGTTAAACATATAAATGCTAATTGTATTATAATCAGTGTGCACTTGAACGGTGCTCTGATTTAAAGCCTTTACTCGCCGTCACCCACCGAGAAGTAAATCTTTCTCAAACGATTAGCAGTCAAGAGCTGCCGCGTGATGTATTTGCTCTCCATGAGAAATTGGAAGTAAATTTATCTATCTGCTGCTTCATTGATCTATCATTTCATCCAACAATTCGTCCATCCGTCTTGCCCATCGTCTGTCGTTCCAGTCGCCTCATGGTTCTTTTTGTAGACTCGTCATTTATAGAAGGACGTTTAGCTTCTGACGTCTTTGGTTGGACGTAAGTGACAATAAGAAGAACAACCCAGGCCTGAGGTGGTCATCTTCAGCGATATATCGGGTTAACAAATGGGTTTTTTTCACCCTGAGTGACCGTCCATCTGTCCAGTTTGGAACAGGCTACTCTAGGATTCTATTGGTTTACCCTTCTAATATGTTCGGGTAAAATTGACCTTAAAATTTACCGGGTAAAATAACTTTAAAGTATTTTTTTTTACTTTGAAACTTCTCCTGCTTATTTTATTTGGTGTAATCATCATATAAAAAAATATAATGATTCAGATCACATATTTGTAACACCACGCTACACCACGTTTAAATTACAAAAATTATGTTCAGGTCAAAAATTGATCCATAATAATACTTAAAAAAAAAAAAATGCTTAAAATTATTTTTTCATTTTGAAATTTCTCCTGCTTGTCTTAGTAAGTAATCTACATACAAACAAAAAACGGTTCAGTTGACATATTTGTGACGCACGCTATATGTCTTTGTTACAAAGATCACACACACACACTGGTTTGACAAACTCTTTAGTTTCTGACAAACTAAATAAAAGATTGTATTGTTCTTTTATTGTTATTAAAAAACAGTATTGATGTTCCTTTGAAACTAACATAATAGGAGGACTAAAACAAATGGTTTGTTCATATAGTTTTTAGCGAATTCCAAATCTAGAACCAAATTTCCGTTACAGTAAAACATTTAAATTGAATTGTTTTCCAAGATCATAATTGTAGTTGAATGTGTCTCTGCAGGACAGAATTGAAAGGGGGAACATCAAGAACTAGACATTTTACTGGAACGTTCGCAGTTTTCCCGAGTCATAAAACGGGACAAAAGAGCGTTCCATCTCTCAGATGTTAACAGAAGAGACGTGGTCATAAATTATTCCCGTACACAACAAAACGGAACCCAAAAGCGAAGAAAAAAACCTCCACAGACGTTGATGTTGTTTGCCGCTCAGCTTCAGTTCGGATCATCAAATATTTACCATCTAAATATCAGACTATGAATTTATAACGACACCGTGAGTTCGAAAACCAGTGAAGAACGTGTTTTCTATGGAGGACAGGTCACGTGCTGATCTTTTATGTCTCCACATGCTTATTTGCCATAAACTATCGACTGCGACAAGAGCAATTTTCTTTGTTTCTTGTTTTCTAGCCCAACACGGACATTAAAAAGGAAACACAGACGCCATCAAAACACAGTCATTTCCTTCTCCAGGCTAGAAATTTTCTTTTTTTTTGTTTTCAGCACCATGGAAAGCTCAGTTTTTTTATTAGATGGACTTGAGGTTCTGCAAAGGGCCGAAGCTTTCTAGCAAACAAATAAAAGTAAATAAATGCATTCAATACATAATTTCATTAAATTTTAAATAAAAAATAAATACAATTTTGCCTTGCTTTTTCGTAGCTTTGCACACGTCGTCTTCAGTTTGTGGCAGTTAAATCCTGTGATGTAAAGTACCTGAGTTTGCTACTTTGTTTTATCCAAATATAAGCAACTTTTACTTCAACTTGACTACAATTGACTACTGTTACTCGTTACATTGTGATTAAGTGCGACAAGTTGGTATCTTTTTTACTTTGCTTTGCTTTACTTCACATAAACTTTACTAGCAGTTGCACTTTCTTGCACCTTTGAGTTTGACTGAGACTGACTTTTTGTCCTTTTATCATCTATTTTGTTCTTCCCTTTCGAAGTATTGAAGTGTTAAATTTCATTTCTTTATTAGGAAATAAAACCTCTTTTTTTTGTTTTTCACATTTTTACAGTGTTTTTTTTTAGCCTATATTAAGTGTGAGTAAAACTGTTTTTATAGGTCCTTTTGTATTTTTAAATAACAACTTTTACTCAAGTCTTCTTGGAATTGGCAACTTGCAATTGAGTACTTTTTACAGTAAGGAATCTCCACTTTTACTCAAGTATGGTTTTCTCTTTACACAATGGACTATTTGAAATTGCAGGCTGAGAAAAGACACTTTTGGATTGATAATACGTGAACAGTTTTGTACAAAAACACCCCAACCGACAAAACGAAATAAACGGTCAGAGATGGAGTAAAACAAAGCACGTCGACTGTGATCAGAGAGCGAAATGTTTAGGCGTTTGAAATGTGCCCTATCAAGTTGCTAATGTTGGAGCATTGTCTCTTATAATTGGCTTTCAGGAAGTCAATATGGTGGAGTTACTGGTCCAAATGCCAGGAGGATGTTATCAGAAGACAAAGCTCCGCCGTTGCCCGCTCTCTAATCAACCGCTTTACCAGATAGCCTTGTTCACCCTGACCTTTCCGTGACCTGTGGAGAAAGATCCAGATACGCTGGCGCTGTAATTCCAGTGTTTTCCGCATTCACACATGCACATGGCGGGAAAGCCGCTTATCTTCTTCTTCGAGTCGGGCGATATGGCATATTCAGTCTTACGATCACAAGCTCCAGCGATTCCAAACTGGACTTTCTGGGATCAATCTATCCTCTGAATTTCTGAATTTTTGAATTTTTGCATTTCAGTAATCGCTGCTCTCTGATCGCCGAGGATCTGAACAGACAGTGGCTGAAACCGGACCCGCGTTTGAGCCCAACGGTTTACCACGCCAAAGGATTCCTCTCTTACCTCAACAGCATCGGCCGGACCCCACTGGTGAGTCCATTAAATCATCTGGTGCACAAAAGGAATGTGCGAGTCATTGATTCACTATTGAGCCACTTTTAGTCTTGCCGATTGAACGATGAAATTGAACGATTCATTTTTTTGTCAAAGTATTTTTAGTCATTTGTGGGTCATTATGAATTATTTGATTTGAAAGCGAGTCCACAAGTGAGTTATTTTTAAAGTTCTACTGAATCATTAGATAATTGAGTGAATCATTTGTTTTAATCAAAGTATTTGTAACTGAGTCATTTGTGAGTCATTTTGAATCATTTGATTCACTTTTTGTTCTATTGAGTCAATTTTGTTCTACTGAATCAATCGATAGATTCACAAGCGAGTGATTTTTTAGTCCTTCTGAAATTTTAGATTCATGAGTGAATTATTTTTTTTTATTCAAAAAGCTTGTAACTCAGTGATTCATTTTAAATCATTTGATTAACATTTTGTCCTATTGAGCCATTTTTTTCTCCTACTAAATGATTAGATTCACAAGCAAGTCATTCTGACTTCTGAAACATTAGATTTGTGAGTGAATTATTATGTGTTTTATGTGTATCAATCATTTCAATCAGTCATTTTTAGTCAGTTGATTCACAAATGAGTCATATGTTTGTTTTTCTGAATCATTAGCGACATTTGAAGCGATGTTTTTGATCATACTGATTTTTTTTTATTTATCAAATCATTTGATTCATTATCAGGAATCAGGAATTCTTTATTCAAAATATTTCATTTTCTGCCTAGCCATCAGTGTAATGTAAAATGCTTTCTTTGATTTAGATTATAAGTTAGTCTTGTAGTTTAAAGTAAATGCATCTCTTGAAGTAAAGTAAAAATGTGGTTTGGAGCAAGAGATGGTGAAGAGAAGATAAGACCTTGTTTTTTGGATGGGCCAATGAGAACTGGCCAATGAGCCAATGAGAAGCTTGCATGTGCTGCACGCAATTTTTTAACTCTTTTAAACTTTAAAATAAATCATAAACACGTTTACATGATCTCGTTTTGTTGTAAAAAGGAGCAATTGAAGCGATTTGTTTTAAAAAATAAGACAATTGGTGTTTAAATAAGGTCATTATGTAAATAACCATCAATGTGGCTCGTTATGTTTGCCATTCCCATAACGAGAGGCGCGGTTGATGCATGTCTGTTAAATGGACCAAAGTGGTGGATAGTTAATTCCCTTCAAAGAAAAAATGGTAAGTTGATCCAAAGTAAAGAGATTAGGGTTTAACAAGTTGACGTTACGTTTTTACTTTGATCAAAAGAGACACTTTTTCGAGTTTAAGCCGAGGAGAAAGCTAACCGCTGCACGGAGGATTCCAATGAGAATTTTGATAAAAATATATATTAATGCAAACACAATGGCCCCATTATGGTTGTCAAAGGATTTCCAGTTTCAAAATGACCTTTAGTTTCATAAAATGGGTTTTTATATCCAGTTCCTGTGAGGTTTCGCTGGAGCCATTATTGCAGGGAAGAAAGCGTCTGTCTGTTTTCTCTCTCTCCACCCCTGCACTACTTAGAAAACGGGCAGCGTGTTACTTTTGCCCTGTGTAAGTCATGTGGGAAGAAAAGCGCGAGGTGTTTAAGAAGGTTCCTCGGCCTTGTGAAAACCAGGATCAGCGACTTGCTGAAAATAAGGCCAGATCTGAATTACAAGCCGCTTTGAAACACAAGGCTCGTTCATTTCGATTTCAGTGCATCGAACGACATGATGACGTTGCATATTAGAGGTTAAATATAACACTTATTTTATAAACAAGAACTAGTCGAGCCTCCAGGATTTCATGCTTTTTGCATTTTTTGCTGAAAAGCATTTTGAATGAGATGTATTTTTGTTATAACTAGAATGAGAGATAGAGATTATAGATATATAGAGATAGATAGATATAATATATAGATTATATATATATATTATATATACATATATAATTTTGTACGGTTATTATTATTATTATTTATTCTACAATTATGTAATTTAATAAAAACTACATTTCTGCAAAAAAAAACAACCACACAAAATCTATCTATCTATCTATCATCTATCTATCTATCTATCTATCTATCTATCTATCTATCTATCTATCTATCTATCTATCTATCTATCTATCTATCTGTCTATCTGTCTATCTGTCTATCTGTCTATCTATCTATCTAATATATCTATCTAATCTATCCTATTCTATCCTATTCTATCTAATGAAAAAAATTAAATCACCAAAGTTTATTCTAGCTTTCTCTCAGTCATGGCTGGTTTCAGGCTTCTACTTTGTCCAATAGTAAAACGTTTAAAAATGTCCCTACGGCCTGTTAATAAAATCTAACAAATATAAAGAGAAGTAGTTTTTCCATCTTATCTCACGGCGTCACGGGCCGTCTGGTCTTCTGCTGGACTTTGCTTTGTCCTTGGCCATTAATCCGGCAAAAGCACACAAACAAAACCGCAGCACATGTCGGATACGCATCTTCAGAAAAGTGCGCTTATCACATTCCGCAGGTGTTCTGCGATTACCACGGTCACTCCAGGAAGAAGAACGTGTTCCTCTACGGCTGCAGTATGAAGGAGACCCTGTGGCAGTCTGGATCTCCCATCAACACGGCGTCTCTGAAAGAAGACCCCGGCTACAGGGTACGTGCACCACTCTCGCCTCAACGGCAAATTGCTCGGAGTGGTTGGATGTTGCATCATCTGTGATGCAACAGTTTTGCGTCAAACTTTGTCGTTAGATCTGATTCTGAACTGGCTAATTGAGATGTGCGCAACTCAAAGGTCACGGACTCGATTTCCAAGAAACTTTGTAATGGAAAATATTGAATGTGTTTTGGACGGAATTCAACGAGAGCTGGCGAATATTTTGTTAGCTGATGCTTTTACATGTACCGTAGTTACGTGAATATAAGCACCCCCTTTTTTCCGATTAGTTTGACCCTCAAAGCTGGGGGGGGAGGTGCTTATAATTGCAGATTTCAAATTTGCGTGTAATTATAAGGCCCCATTTTTTCCGTATTTCAAGTCAGGAACAATCGCAAATAAACGGAAACACGTCGTCTTTATGCAATGGTCCGTAGGCACACATGCTACAATATAAGCTTGCATTGGCTCAATAACAGAAATAAAGAGACGTTATACAAGCTGCGACACAAAATCTAAGGACATGGGCAAGTAGTAAAAAATGAATCCCAGGTATATAAATATATATACATTTATTTTATTTATTTATTTTTTTTATTTTGTTCCTGAAGAATCAGAGGGGGGTCCTTATATTCGCCTAAATACGATAATTCATCAAATCCGTGCTGACTTCATAAATTCGGACAGAACATTTAATGCATGATAACATTTTGGTAATAAATGTAATACTGAAACATGTTACGTAGCAGTTGTTTAGCTTGCCCTTTGGCAGATGTTTATAAAGGCACAGCGTATAATAACATACGGACAATCTCACAGTAACGGTCACCGCCATCTTGAAATAAAGTGCTGCAAATCCCTGAGATTTCCTCGCAATGTGACCAAGCAAAATCACATTTCTTTTTCTTCTGCTAATGTTCAGCACCCCACCCGAGTGCCGTGGAATACAGAAATGTTCTTATAATCCAATTTCACTTTCCTTGTAGACAATGGCCAAGACGCTGGACCGGATAGCCCCGGCCTTCTCCTTCAACAGCTGCAACTACCTGGTGGAGAAATCCCGGGCGTCCACGGCGCGTGTGGTGGTCTGGAGGGAGATCGGAGTCCTGAGGAGCTACACCATGGAAAGCACCTACAACGGCTGCAACCAAGGCGTTTACAAGGTCAGGAGAGAGTTTGGAGCTGCGCGGCTTGTCAGAAGTACTCACATTCCTTACTCAAGTAGAAGTATAGATACTAGAGATAAAAGAAATACTTCAGTGGAAGTAGAAGTATCAACTCGACATTTTTGCTCAAGTGAAAGTGCTGGTTTGAAAAGTAGTTCAGGGGAAAAAATTGCTGTTATAATATATATTTTTATCTTTCAAATATGTGTAATATATTTTAGCGGTATCGGACAAAATTGTCATATTAAAATGTATATAGATAAATGGGTGGATGGGTGGATGGATGGATGGATGGATAGATTCACTCCAGAGTGAACGAGTCATACTATTAAAGAAAATAGCCCTAAAAGTTTAATTTTAAGTAAACTTGAATTGCAGATGAAAAAGGTTAAGCTGACATTTCATTTTCTAAGTGTGCGTGTGTGTTGTTCAACCACATTTTTCCAGAACTAAAACATTGAAGTAAGCAAGCATCTTGAAAACTTCCCGTAACTGTCTCTTTGCTCACATGTCATGTCCTTATACGGCATTCTAAGGTTCTTCTTTACTCTCTCACAATGACTATATATGGTGATGTTTTTCCCAACATGTTATGTCTACAATCACCCTATCTTCCCTCTTTTGAATAAAGTTTATAACTGAGGATCAGAGACAGAAGCTGAGAGATCAGAAGGAAACGGTTATGAGTTGGTCTTGCAGTCTGTGCTCACTCCTCTGTGATTTTGAAATTAACTTCAACCACCATGTTGTGTGATTTATTACTAGAAAGCACAGCAGTTTAGGCAAAGAACCGGCCATAAAAGGACTTAACACATACTGTACGTTGTACAGACGTCCATCCGCCATCTTTACATTCAAATGCTCCATTAAAACCAGCAAGTATTGATCCTCGAAAGTTGGACGTTTTACAGCGAGTCGCCATTTCTACTGATAACTCCTCAAATCAATCATTTTAATTGCAATCAAAAGCTTTGCCATTCGTCTCCATTTCTATGAAGCGTATTTCTTTAGAGAGTCCTCTACGAACACATTTGAACCAGATGAAGTTAACACCAGACTGCCTTTTTTCCCTTCGCTTTAATGATGCCGCCTGAGGGACGGGTCCTCGTTTTCCCAGACATTCATTTCCGACTCGTCCGCTCCCCATCGACCAGTTTAATAATCATTCATTAGGTTCAACTGACATTCTCAGCCACATGTGGTTTTGTAATCGTGGCCTACACACCTGCACGCTGGCTTACATTACCCAGAATTCACCTGTACCTGCTTTTTTTTAATCATCTTTCTCTGTACGCGAGCTGGAATAATCTGCAGTTGGTCGTGCAAATTGAGCTTGTGTTTACTGGTGATAAAAGTTATTAGAACTACTTCAAATTGATTGTTAAAGAGCTTTACGAGTAGGGTTAACTCTTTTAATACCCAAAAATAAGGCGTAATGCAAGGGGCGGGCGATTTGGGTGGGCGTGGCAAACATATAAAATATGTTTTCAGTATGAATGTATGAACACCGAAACATGAAAATGAACTCAAATCATATTTTATTGGGTGGCTAATTTTTTTCATCAATAATTTTCAGTAAAAACTATCCAAACATGAAAACAGCACATATATAAAATAGCTACAAACATTAGCTAGTAAAGTTTTTACAGTATTTAGCCTATTTCTAATGTATAAAAAAAATACAGAAAGATGCCATTTACAAGTTTATTTTAGTTTACATGTAATAGATTAATTATCGTGTGTCTGTCTGACCTTAACAGGCAATATAATAACAATGTATTACATTGGATTATGATCCACTTGCATTGTATTTCCAGAATTTTCAAAAATTACAATTTGTGACACAGTGTGTGAAAACCAGATCAACTGAGATAAAGTTTGATTTTAGCCTTAAATTTCACTGTGCTTTCAGTTGTTGACATGGTTTTACTCAATTAATAAAAAATACATGTGTTTTATTTAACTAGTAGAAAACGGTATTCTACTAGTAGTGACTATCTAGCCATTTCTACCGTTATTTAGCAATTAATTATTTAGTTCAAATAATCACACTGTCATCATCATGTCCGCACAAATCTTTTTGGCCCTAACTTGTCCCATAAAAGACAGATCAAACTAACAATGACGTTGAGTGCTACCCAATCAAAAGTAGAAAAGGAACAGTCTGGGATGATTTACACGAGACGATGAAAATACGGGACAAAACCCGTCCCGTACTGATTCAAAACGGGACACGCAATTACAATCGGAAATACAGGACGATTTCGTATTTCGTGTGGCGACCCTATTTACAAGTAATGCTAGTTAGCCAAACAGCTAGGTTAGTGCTAGCTAGCCCCACCTGGGCGACGCTCACTAACGTAGCATTAGCAATAGTGACAGCAATTTAAGACAGTGGCATTTAGAAACGTTCAGGAGGTAATAAAGCAGATGGACCGCAGCTTTAAAGGTTCCGCAAGTCAGAAAAATGTGATTGTTTTTACCCAGTTGAGGATGAAGGTCTGATAAGAGAATGTCAGCTCTCGAGGGAGATGTTTTATTAGGTTTACAATTGTGTTTGTGGACAAATGGGCTAGTTGGAGATCGAATTTAAGGCGGAGCTTTTCCTGCCTTTTCTGATTGGCTAATGAGATTGTGATGTCGTCATTCGGATTAGGATGGGCTTGCTTTTTGAATAATATAATTTATTTATTTATGTTCAGATGCTGTTTGTGAAATGTCGTTTAACATTGTGGGACAAAAGGGCTGTTGAAATAGATAAAAAATAAAATAATCAGTAGTACTACAGTAGTTTCTCAATACTGTGAAATACTATATAATACTCAGAAATACTCAATAAGGAGAGAAGATGAAGTGATTTTAGTAGAAATTGCAGAGAAACAAATGACTATGAAATCCTCTATAATGCCTGTACGAAGGACTGGGTCTACAAAGTGTGAAACCGGAACACTTTCCGGTATGTTCGGCAAGCATTGATGCCGGTTACGAAGAAGTCAATTAATAACAATGAATTGAAGTCAAACGGCCAAGATAACAATGACGCTGCTAGAAAGCTTGTACATACACACACACACACACACACCTACACACACACGCGCACACACACACACACACACACTTACTATTTGAAATCAGATATTGGATGGATGGACGGACGGACAGAGAGAGAGAGAGAGAGAGAGAGAGAGAGAGAGAGAGAGAGATAGATAGATAGATAGATAGATAGATAGATAGATAGATAGATAGATAGATAGATAGATAGATAGATAGATAGATAGATAGATAGATAGATAGATAGATAGATAGTGTGACGTAATTAACATTTGGAAATGGAACAACTGCTACAGTAGATTGACTTGTAGTACAGTATGCAGTATGATGTCATTCTTCAAAGGCAGCTAGTGTGTTTCCGACTCTCCGGGTTCAGAGTAATCCACATGCTTGTTTGCCAAGCGTGTCGGACAATATGCGGGAAGTGCAGGGTCCTAAACGTGGATAGATTTGAACTAATGGATCAGAAAATCAGACATTCCATCACAAGCGGGGCGCACAAGCGCAGCTGGCAGGCCAGATGTTTTGCTACACGTACTTCTAGCAGCCCGAGAGTCCCTTGATTAGAAAGTCTGTACTGATATTCACTGCCGATGTCAAGAGCCTGGCAGACCATTAGACTGTGCAGCCAATTCCTGTAGACCCTCTCCCGGCTCCGGAGAACCTGGAAAAAAAGAAAGTTCTAGCAAGGGAGCGAGAAAGTGAAGGGAATGGATTGAAACACTCCCTCCGTTCCTTGCTAATTCGTGCTAATTAGCGCCGCAGACAAGCTTTGGGAGTCGGGAAGCGAGTGAAGCTTAATTACCTTCTTAGTAAATCAGAGAGCGGGTGATTCCGAGGAACGCCGTCTATGGAATGCCGTCGCCTTTTGGAAGCCCTGATTAGCCCGACATCCTATTCGGTGGGTTTGGTGAATAGCAGGACCAGGAAGTGATGTAATGGCCGATATCTCTCGCTCCTTCAACGCCGCAGACTGCAGACGTGTAGATTTGGGAAGAGTGTGGGAACCGTCAGTGTCGCTTCTTCTCTGGCGGAGAGTATGACGTGAAGGACTGGAGATGGAGTCAAACTTATCACTTTCCCAGATTGCCAATGACATGGCGAGGGCCTTTCCGACACTTTCTGACTCCAGGCGGAGACGTCTGTGCCAAACCAAGGATAATCTTCAAAAGGAATCTCATTTGCATCACAAAGACCGCGCCTTTAATCACCTGAGCTTTGCAATTTCAGGCTTCGGGATGAAATTTCCTCCGTCGCGTTTACTTCTTTTTCTCCTCTAAACTTAATCGAGCATTGTGGGGTTTTTTTTGTGTGAGAAACGTCGATTGGGATGAAGAAGAACTTTGGTTTGATTGGCCGAGTCTTCTGTCTTCTGGTTTCCTTTAATCGCAGCAAAAATCAATTGTCAGGCTGGAAATTTAACCAATTGTGGTGGAATAACCACAATCATCTAGGACCATCACTAAGCAGGAGAAAAAACTGAAAGTGATTTTGTCAACATGGCCACTAGGGACCGTATCGAAACTGTGCTCTGCACCTGGAGCAGTGGGCAGCCTTAAGCCATAGTTCCGTGGTCATGTGTCTTGCTCATTAAGACAATTCATTTGAATAACCTCTAGGACGGGGACTCAAACCTACTCGGCTTGGGTGGCAGGTCTAACTTCTCACCGCTGGACCGCAACTGCACCTACAAACTAAGTGTTTAAAACATTTTAGATGGACATTCCATTTACACCAATGGGGCCAGTAAAGTGCCACCATTTTGATACAAAGCTTTGAAATAGCCAATTTTCTCGATTTTTGAAACACCAAATCTTGCATCGGGGTTTGATTCCCAGGGGAAAGCCAGAATTTTCTAAATTGTAATTGGTTTGGATAAAAGTGTCTGCTGAATGACTGTAGAGAAAACTAAATTATTAATAATTTATGGTATGTGAACAAGCTGATGATGTCAATGATTTCTCATAAAATATTTGAACTTAAACTTTTGACGTTTATAAAAATGGTGGGTCGTTGTGACACAGTGGCCACCCAAGTATCACAGGTTTGAGTCCCCGATGTTCCCCGGGTGCAACGACAACCCTGGTCCTGGTTTGTGTGTGTTCACTGTGAGTGTAACTTCACTGATGAATAACCTGCTGCCCCTAGTGGCCAAATTTACGACCTCACTTTCTCATTTTAAAAAACTACAGATAGTTTTGCACCTGCAGAAAAGAAGCAGTTCTGGTGTGTTTATTTTCTGTTATCGCAGCAACAGATATCCAAGAATGAACAAACTTTTTTTTTTAATTACTAAAAGAGAACTTGAATATATGACACATCAGCATTCTTATCAGTAAGGGGATCGTATCAGCCCAGAAAATCAAGCTGGACCAATGACTTGAATTAAAGTCCTGAAGTCCTATGGATTTATTTCATATAAAAAACGAAAGATCAAAGTTCATAAAAGTAGTCCAACAAACATCAAGATTTAAAGACTATTTGTTTGGAAAAATGGGCCAGAATCCCCCCAGAGCAATGTAGACGACTGGTCGCTCCATATACACTACGAGCATTTTCTAGTATTTGACGTATTAAATAAATTAAATGTTCGGATTTCTTTATTTGAATTTATTATTTGGCTGGATGGCGACACTTACACTTTGTCATACGTGTTTTGTCACCGATTTCCTCCAACCGGATTGGGCGAATTCCAGGACGTTGAGTTCTGGAGTTTTGACCCAACTGACTTCCAGAAACTTAATTGGATCTCTAAAATAAAAAGACCTTATGATGGCTCCTGCCATTTTGAGGAACACATGCTCGAGAGAGCGGTTTGATGTTTGCAAATTGATTAGAACGCCTCTCATAATACGTGATTAATTTCAAAGGACGTCTTTTAATTATGGACACGGTGGAATTTCTGCTAAGCACAGCGTGTGTCGGACAGAATCTGCCGAGTCTGCAGGACTGACAATCAGCCGAGAGCCGGTAAAGTCGAAGCCAGCGATGAATTTATGTGAAACTTAGTTTGCCCGCACACCTCCTAAACCACTTGTGCTTAGGTTCCTAGAGGTTTTGCTGCATCGGTGCCATATGGTGGAAGCCAGATGAGTTGTCATTGAGAAGATTGGAGCCAATTTGGACTGAAATGGCTCACAAAGTTCTAAAAGCTCAACCATATTATTCCATTTAGATGTTTTCTCTTGTTTTCTTGTCTTGCTGTCGTAGAGAAGGAAATTCCAATCAAACCAAATTTTTTTAAAATGGCGACATAAACAATTTGAGATTGTCCGCTGTAACATGTTTTTATTACATTTGTTACAAATAGTTTATCATATAAAAATGTTTGTCCAAATTTAAGTAGTCTTGTCACAAATTAGCCTTTAAAATGTGGCCCAGCTTACAAAATTTTCATCCAACAAAACGAAAACGAACTTTCGGCATGGATTAATTTTGTAAATCGGGTTTACAAAAGTACTCCGTCAGTGATGTAGTCAAGTAGAGAGTAAAGGTTGCTCATTTTTTGATACTCATTACAAGTACAAAGTAGCCAAAAATACTTAAAAAGTCCATTTACTCAACTACTTTACACCACTAATACTGTGATACATATCATATGTTCAAGATGTCTTGCCTGTAGTAAGAGCGAAAAACACTCTTAATCATTTCTGTAGGTCATTTTGGAAGTGGATATGTTTCTATTCACTATTCATCAGCGTGAGATGGTAAATGATGATGTCAGGCTGGAGCATGAGAGGAAATGTCACTTCTCTGCTCGGTAAAAGGTTTTAGACGAGGGTGTTTTTCAAACTGATGAACTGCATATGGACAATTTTTGGCTTGTTTAGTGCACACACTTACACACACACACGAACATTTTGGAAGTAGATGGTAGAATGTGGGTGGAGCCTGTATTTCTACTTTCTGAAACCACACCCAGCTTGTATTCTGTATTTGTCCATCTACGTATATAGTTGATTTAAACATAGATAGACATATCGTTGTTTGACATATGTTTCACCGGCATATTCTTCAGGTAAATGAACTGTATGTGTATTACTAATAAGGATTACTAAATCACAATTGGTTAATAGACAATCCTATTAACGACACTACATTGCTGCCACTCTAGTAGCCACATCTCTAATGGAGTCTCTAGAAAAAAAGAATAATTTCCCAATAATAATTTAAAAAATTATTAGCAACAAAATTATTAGTTTCTCTATAGCAACTATTTACATAAAATCTTTTTTTCAGCAATAAAGTTTTTAACATTTGGCCATTTGGTGAACTACAGTTTCATCTGGCACATCTGTATCTATTTATTCATAGATTGTTGTTTGTAGATAAATAGGTAGGTGGGTAGGTAGGTAGGTGGGTGGGTGGATGGATGGAGGGAGGGAGAGAGGGAGGGAGAGTGAAAAATAACGATAGAAAGAGAAAGTCAGGGAGAGTGATAAAAAAAGCGAAAAAAGTGGGAGGGAGAGAAAAAAGGTAAAATAAAAATTAGAGAGAGAGAGAGAGAGAGATGAAGAGATAGATGAAGAAAGAGGGAGCGAGAGAGAGAGACTAAGAGAG
>CM051501.1:3583904-3601230 GCA_028031935.1 Paedocypris micromegethes | reverse complement strand
TCTCTCTCTCTCTCTCGCTCTCTCTCCCTCTCTCTCTCTCTCTCTCTCTCACTCTCTCTCCCCCTCTCTCTTTATCTCCATATGTTAAAGGCTCTAAATGACTCTTGTTAAAAAATGAATAAATAAATATTTGATTTCTTTAGCTTCGCAGGCCAATAAACCTCCACATCATTAACATAATAATTACAAAAACGCACAACACACTCACACACACTTTTGAGGCATTTGAGCGGAAGCTAATATTCTGTATTACACAAGAAGACGAAGAAATGACCAGCGCGGATTGGCCCGACACTGAGCATTCTGAGCGTGTGCGGACCACCGTGGCCCCTCCCACCGCCTCAATTATTGAAGAGCGATGCTGCGCTCATACCGAGCAGCTCTCAGCCCCGCCGGCGTGTTTGTGTGTTAGCGGCGGTCTTAGCGCTTAGCGAGTCTCTCCGTCACGTAAAGGTCAGGTGTGGGTGGGGTGGCTGGGTCGCCCCTCGCCCATCATTCACTCCTCTGTAATTTGGCAGCAAACAGAAAACGCCGTCACTGCTTCTCTCTCGGCTTTCATCCATCTAGTCGTCTATTCATTCTTTTTATGACGCGCTATTTTGCTTTTCTTGACGAAAGACTTTTAAAACATATCGGATGAGACACTGGATTTGGTTCGTGTGAAGACTGTACTTTACTACTGTACAGTAACTCACTGTTTAAGCAGTGATGAAAAGTACTTGAGTAAATGTCCATGCATTATTTCATTCATTCGTCCATCAATCCTTCCATTCATCCATCTATCCACCATCACCAACCCTTTTATCGTTCATCCATCCTTGCGTCCATCGTTTCATCATCACTCCATTTAATAACACATCTTTTCTTTCTTCAATATCCATACATATTTTCATCTTTTCAAGTTTTATTTATTTTTTTTATTTATCTCATATTTATTTGAGATAAATAAATAAATAATCATAAATAAATCTTATATTTATTTATCTTTGAGACAGTTAAAACTGTGAAAAGCGCCTTACAAATACTCATTATTATTATTATTATTATTATTATTATTATTATCATCCAATCTTTCATCCATTAATCTAACTACCATCACCCATTCTTTTATCATTCATCCATCGTTTCTTCCATCCTTTCATCATCCTTCCATTTAATAATCCATCCTTTCTTTCATCAATATCATCCATACTTTCATCATCTATCCATACTTTCTTCATTTCTTCCATCTATCTCATCCCATCAATCCTGTCATTCTTCCAACTATCATCCGTTCGTATTTCCATTCATCTATCCTGTCATCATCCTTTCATTTAATAATCCATCCTTTCTTCCATCAACATACATTCCTACTTTCATCATCCTTCCATCCTACCATGTTTTCTTCTATCGATCTCATCCATTCTTTAATCCATCATTCCATCCATCAATCTCCTCTTCCATCCACCTATCCACTATCACTCATCCTTATATCATCCATCCATCCATCCTTCCATCTACCCATCTATCCTTGCATCCATCCATCCTTTCATCATCCTTCATCTATCCATCCATCATCTATTATTTTACCATCCATTCATTCATCCATTTATACTTTCATCCATCCAACCAACCAACCAACCAACCATAAACACATCTTTTCATCCTTCTTCTATTCAATAATCCATCCTATCTTCCTTCAATCTCGACCATTCTTTCATCCATTTTTTCCATCAATTATTTCATCCATTCATCTATCTCTCCATCTGTTTTCATCCATCTAGTCGTCCATTCATTCATTCTTTCGTCCATCTTTCAGACCATCCTTCTATCCTTTCATCCATCCTTCATCCTTTCCATCCATCCATCCATCTACTGTATACATTCTTCCATTCATCATGTATATAGCATGTTTCATTGAATTAGCAGAGTACACATATCGATATTTAGCATCGAGAGAGTATTTTATTAAATGGCGGACAATACAATATGAATCATAATTCTGGATAAGAGTTCCAGCGCCGGACCGTGACTTGTCCAGATGTTTCTGAGTCAGATCACATGACAGTGACCAGCGGCTTCGTCTCGGCCGAGGCTTCGCTCTGGGGATTCGCGGCTTCACTTCCTCTGCGAAGGCGCTAGTATTCTCACGCTAATCACACGCTTGAGCGAGCAAGTGCAGCTGCTCTGGGACAAATAATCTGTAGTCATTATGCTGTTATGACAGGCGTCATGTAACACAAACACCAATCATCCCGGGTCACAACTGACTGTCCTGAGACGGAGGGTTAATATATCGCTGGAATGCTTGAGAATAAAAAGCCTGGATTGCTTCTGGACCATGGGCATTATTCCCATTTTCACATTTTTATTTATTTTTTTTATCATTCTTTTTTTTTTCTATAAATACATAATACAGGATTTTACTCAAATTTGAATGACAAGTTAAAATGTTGCTTGCGGTCTATAAGGACAGGTTAATAATAATTTATTAAAAAGGATTTTTATAATGTGTTCATTTTTCTTAGATAGTATGACCTAATGGTTTCTGTATTAAATGATTCATTTTTTAATGACTATTATTTGTGATGAAACATGAATCTTTATTCATCAATATGTGCACAAACATTTGTAATTTATTTATTTCATGTGTGTGTGTGTGTGTGTGCGTGCGTGCGTGCGTGTGTGTATGTGTGTGTGTGTGTGATTATTTTAAAAAGCAAACTTTTTGTTTGAATGTATGAAATTGTATTATATGTGTAATGTATTGTTTGAAACTTCTATACATTTTGTGTAAAATAAATATTAAACAACACGTGTTTAATTTGTAAATGAAAGACATCACTTATGTTGTTGTGTATAGACACACGTTTTAGAAATTTGAACCCACCCATTTAGAAGTTTACATTTGTAATACTCTGAAAATATATACTAAAAATAATTTTTCTGTAAATACAGAAGTGTGTGTGTGTGTGTTTGTTTCATAAAATTAACATAACCTTACATGTTATGAAAGTACAAATATTACTGTTTCAACTTAATTTATCAGATATTTCTAATACAAACACTTGCAATTTAAATTCATTGACAAAATATATAAAATAACGAGAACACACTTATTTATAAAATATACATTATAAAATATATAAATTAACCAGAACACACTTAACACACAGAATTATGTAATTATTTTAAATAACAAACTTTTTGTTTTATTGTTATTACAATATTGTAGGATCATTTCTATACATTCTGTGTAAAATAAATATTAAACAACAAAAGTGTTTTTTTTTTAATAAATGGAAAAATCACTTTAGTTAACAAATTAGATTTGTTGTGTATAGACAAACATTTTAGAACCGTAACCCATCCATGTAAACATTTTAAAATTTGTAATATTCTTTCAGAAAAGTCAGGAGTGTGTGTGTGTGTGTGTGTGTGTGTAAAGTTTATCTGTGGTCATTCACTGCTGATGGGCTTTTATTTCTGGGTTTGTTCTGCTGAAGCGCTGAAACCACATGAAGATGCTGCAGATTTATTGATTTCTTTTCCTCCCTCTAACCTTTAGTAATCCGCAGCTCATTGCACCGCTCGCTAAGGATTTTATGTTATTGTGGGGTTTTATGAGGATAAAATAACGTGAACACTTCACTGACCGCAGGCTTTGTTTACCAGTGTCTGAGACTATGACAAGCGTCTGCAAATCTGTGATCTGTAGTCGCTTCCGTGTTCAACAAACCTGCTAGAAATCACTTCTATACTTTCATCTATCCATCCATCCATCCATCCATCCACCCATCCTTCCTTCCATTCAATAATTCATCCTTTCTTCCATCAATCTCATCCATTCTTGCATCCATTCTTCCATCAATCCTTTCATTCATTCATACTATCCATCCATCATTCGTTCTTTTTTCATACATCTAGCCTTTCATCCATCTTTCGGACCGTCCTTTCATCATCCATCTATCATTTCTTCCCGTTTTCCATCCACTCATGCATCAAACCAACAAATCAAGATCAATCCATCTTTTCATCTTCCTTCCATTCAACAGTTCATCCTTTCTTCCATCAATCTCATCGATTCTTGCATCCATTCTTCCATCCATCCCTTTTATCCAGGTATCTATTTATTCATCTACCATCCATCTAGTTTTCCATTCACCATTTCTTTAATCCATCTTTCTGACCATCCTATCCTTTCATCAATCCACCCATCCATAATTTTTTCCTTTTTTCTATCCATTCATCCAACAAACAAACAAACAAACAAACTAACCAGCCATCAATCGATCTTTTTATCATCCTTCCATTCAATAATCCATCCTTTCTTCCATCATTTTCATCCATTCTTCTATCAATCATTTTATTCATTCATTCATCTATCAATCCATCCTCCATTCTTTTTCATACTTTCAATCTTGCCTTCCATTCATCCTTTCTTTCAACCTTCTTTGAGACATCTTTTTTATACTTTCATCCATCCATCTCATCTTCCCTTTTTGCATCCCTCCTTCCTTCCATCCAACCTTCAATACATCTTTTCATCATTCTTCTATGTAATAATCCATCTTTTCTTCCATCAATCTCATCCATTCTTCTATCAATCCGTTCATTGATTAATCTATCTATCCATTTATCGTCCATCTTTTTTCATCCATCCATCCATCATGTATAGCTATAGCATGTTTCGTTGAATTAGCAGAGTACACAGTGGAATCAATATTGATATTTAGCTGCGAAAGAGTATTTTATATTTATGTAAATCTCATAACTTTTACAACAAGTGATGCTGGTCAAAACCGATGAGAAGAAACCATTAGATTTACAGCGTTTCTGTTTTTTTTGAGGGCCAGATCTGACCATCAGTGTCCACTTCACAGGGTCTGCAGACTGGTACCCGCGAGCTGGAGGAGATGGGGATGAAGTTTGACCAGAGTCTCCTCGCCCTCAGGAGAAACGCCATCCAGTCTAACAGCCGTCTCATCCACCACGCTGCCGCCATGCTGGACCTGGATGACCGGCTGCTGGACCACAAGTCCACCAAGTGAGTCCAGAATTCTCCAGTCGGTCTTGTGAAGCTTTTTAACACTCTGCTGTACACAAGAACTTGAGTACATGATTTAAATTTTTTTTTTTAACTCTGCTAGAGAAAATTAACTAATTTAGAAATGTATAAATAAAAAATGTAAAAAAAAAAAACTATTTATTATTATTTTTTTTCTTTTCTTTTCTTTTTTTATTTGCGGACTGCTTATATTCGTGTAAATACGGTAATAGTATGTCAGACACAGCAAACAATTATGTCAGACACGCCTTAAAATTAAAGAAGGCATTATTAGTTAAGCACACAACTGAAGGTTTCAAAAGGAAAGCGTGAAATGAAAGCAACATTATGATGAGCCTGAGAACGTGGATGGTCCAGGTGGTGTAACCGTGGTGACGTCATTATTACGGGGCATTTTTAACCTACACTCGACTCCCAGTTGAGGCCGCCATGCTGTTTTGGCCTGTTGAATTTGGACTCGGGCACGGAGACTCTAAGACTTACTATATTTTCGCGAATATAAGCACCCCCCACAAAAAAAAAAACATATATATATTTTTTGTGTCTGGCTAAATTTCTTTAGTTTTCTCTTTAAAATACTGTTTTTTTTTTCTTTTTTTAACAAACCTAACTTGTGACTCGTATCACTTCGATGTTGTTTTACCTTAAAAGAATAAAACAATAATCTATTCTAGTGATCGGAACTACACCTCCCATCATGCTTTGCTGCTCACTGGTTCCCATGAGCCTTTGCGCTGAAAGAGCATAGCAAAAAGCTGACTGGGCTCTGTTTTTGTTAGACGTATAAATTAGACCAGTCTCATTTTTCTCTGTGCAGGAGACAGAGCGATTTTATTGTGTTTGACTCCGATGTTCCTCATTTTGAACTTTTTTTCTGTTTGCTCCGAAGCTTTTGCAGCTGCTGGTCTCGTTAGCCTTTGCTAGCCCGTTAGCCTTTAGCACGACAATCTACCGGATCCAATATGGTCCCTCTGTTCAAATATTAACGATTGTATTTAGTTTAATCTTACATCTTCCAGTGTTAGTTTGTCCCTGTTAAGTGTTGCAACGTTTCTAAAGTGTTTTTATTTCTGTTATTGAGCTAATAATAACAACACATAAGCACGTCTGCCTCCAGAACCATTATTTAAAGAAATGAGCGCTTAGATTTAGGTGAATATTTGAAATCGGCGATTATAAGCACCCCGCAAGTTTTTGAGCTACTAAAATTGGAAAAAAACGAGTATTCACTTATATTCGAGTAAATACGGTATTCACACACATGCCAATCCCAGTTTCAAGTTTTCCAATGGAGCACTGGCGGGATTTCCTGGGAGCATTGCCACTTTCTCTGTTTTTCTTCCGACGTGCTTTTCTTTCCTTCGCACCGTACTCACGCTTCTCCATTCCCCAGCATCCTCCAGTTCGAATTCACTTAGAGTCTTGATTTCTGTCACGGAATGAAATGGAGCAAATCTGGAGCTATTGATTTTGAAGAAGTTCAATTAAATCCCCTTTGTGCGCGTGGTGAATTGTTACATCTTGTCCACACTGGGTGCTGGATGTTCTGAGGAGATTATCCCGCCCTTCTGGCTCCTCCGGGGTATCGGCGCTTTTCTTTTCTTCAGCCCGTCATCTTCTCTTTTCTAAGAGAACGCAGGAAACTCGAGAGGATTGCGTAACGGCGTGATCTGCCACCGCTGCGGAGGATTAGCTGAGAGAGAAACTACATTAGTAATCTGATTTCCTCAACTCCGACACAAACTTGATGACTGGAGGTTCAGCAGAAGTGACTGTGCGCTTTATTCAAATTCAAATTTAAATGTTATTTGTCACATCCACAATTATTTTCCAACAACCTGAAGTAAATGTATTTTGCAATCGTCCAGCATGTTAACATGGGGGGGGGTGACGGAACAAAAAATGTATAATAGGACATAAAAAATTAAACGCAAAAGCAATAAAATACAAGAATACAAAAGCAATAAAATACAATATAAATAGAGAGATAAAATATGAATTAAATTCAAGTGCTAAAAAATACGGGGAGAGAAAATAAGGGAGAGAAATACGGCATAAGAATACAGATAAAATATGAATAAAAAATACAAAAGCTGAAAAAGTGACTCAAGTGATGATTTAAAGTGATATAAAGTGATTTTTTTATTATTTGTTAATTGTTAATAATTTTATGAATTATATGAGTCAAATAAGCTATTCATTACACACACACATTCACAAACATATCTGTCATTACAAAATTACAATTCAAACTTAATAATCTAAATAATGTTATTAATGTACCATAGACAGTGTAGGGCTGTCAAAGTTAACGCTTTAACGCATTAATTTGCGTCCATTATTTTTAGCGCCGTTAATCACAGTTGCAGTTTTTTCATTTTCAGTTTGGTGACATGACATTGAAATGTTCTTGAATGGACTTATTAAACCTCATCTTCAGAAACTGCATATGAGCTGAAGCTTTAGATTCATACGGATTAGATAAACAGACAACAGTGTATTTACTTACACTTTTATTTAAAAACAGACATTCTAAGCTTTATGTAGACATACGTTTCATGTTAGAGTGATTAGTATTTATTAAATTATAGTTCGTTTTCAGCTGACAAAGAGATAACAAAACATGCTTCACATTTTAGTTTCATTATTATTATTTTTTAACACAACATCCTGTTTTTATTAAGAGTGTAACCTGAAGAAATGGGTACTTCAAACTTTTAATCGATGTATAACACTTCTATGTATGACCAAAATTGACTTTTTTTGTGTTTTATCTTGAAAAAAGTGCAACTCGACCTTTAAAAACAAACAATTCAAAACGAATGCAAATTGAAAAAAAAATGATACTAAATGATATTACAGTATCTAAACGAGTGTTTATTTAGTGTTGAGTTTAAATACATTTTCATATTACACCTCAATATCTAATATTACAAGCATTCACAATTAATCGTAAATTAATTGTAAATTAATTTTTTTTCTCTAAAAAGTTATATTATTCTTTACTATATATACAAATATTTCTTTACGTTTCTTAAGCTTCAAAAGACAAAAGAAAAGAGTAAAAGAACCTCTGTAGTTGTAGTCTTCCTGCTGAAGTTTGTAGTCTGGTTCCTGTCAGGCCTGTCAACGACAAGCGATGGATCTCACTTAGGATTCAAAGCCAGTGAGCGGCAGGTATTACGCAAAGTGAATTACCCTCGTCTCTCCTTTCATTCCGCTTCATACAAGTGGAGCCAGGACAGCTGATGACGCCCCGAATCCCAAATCATCCAGACAAAGTCATGCTGATGGTTAATTCAGCTCCAGCTCCAGACACAAAGCAGACGCCGGGCCTTCAGAACTGACAGGATGCCCTTTTTTTGTCTGTGGGGCATCTCGACAGGAAGCCAGTTCGCATTCAAATCCACTTTTTTTTCCCCCTGTCCGACCATTTTGCTCATGTGCTTTCGAATTGAGAGTAGCGTCTCTCAGTACCTGCTGGAAGTCAAAGGAAGCTCAACCGCTCTCAGACGTTCTTCATATTCAGATCCACTCCATCTTTTGTGATCCTGGCCGAGCTCTTTCGCTTTCACGCTCCGAGAAAGCTTCTCCAATTGATTTTCCAATAATAAAGTGAGGCTTTCATCAGAGTTGGGGTTTGAGTTTTAGATCTGACCCATTTTATTTTCCCACTCAGAACATCTTCCCGGAGCTTTCTGATGGCATTTCTCATCGTGTCTAATGAACTCCAATCAATATTTTGGCGCTGGATGTTTTGATGCCAGGCTTCTTGGAGATTACAACCTCTCAGGAGACGTCTTCATGACACCTCACATGTTCTGCTCGCTGTGCCAATGGCCACCATACTTCTCTAGTTCGGAGAGGAAAACCAAATGTGACTTGCTTTGCTTCTTCTCTTGAAAATTTGGATGAGAACTTCCCAAGACTTCCGACAAAGGTGTAATTATCAATCTTTCTTGACAAGAAACATTTGCATGCCAGTCACGAGCATCTTCACTCCATCTTCATCAGAGTCCACGATTGACCACGATAGAGCCGCGAGTGATTCGAACAATGGGAATTGAGCTCCTCCTGTGGAAAGTTATTCCATCAAAAGTTACCACAAACTACATTAACTCACTAATCCGCTCTGAAATGACTGTCGCCCTTCAGGAAACCCAAGAAGGTTGAAGCTTTTCGATTTATTTAGAGCATGTTAGAGTCTTCAGAAAAAAGCAGACATGCATCGTCACCTTTTACAGATTTTGGTTTTGTTGTAGACCTGCTTGCGTGGGTTTCTTTCGGGTCTTCGTTTATTTTTTTCAAAGAGTTCTCGAGAATTGTCCATATGTGTGATTGTGTGTCTGTGTCCCGCTCTGTGATTGGTTGGCTACCAATGTGCCCCGCCTCCAGGCCCAGAGTTTCTGGTATTGGCTACTGACTCAAACTGGGGAAATTCTTCTTATTGATTTGCAGATTCTGGAAGTTTTTCAGAACCTCTTTTTGCAAGATTGTCAAACTTTATGAAGATGAGAAACTTCTCTGTCTGTGCAACTTTCAACGTAATCTTTTTTTTCCCTTTACGTTATCTTTTAACTGTCTCTTTTTTTTACCTTTCCACCTCTCTCTGAAATCTTCCATTTTTGCCCCCATCTTCTCTTATCTTTTATTCAGACATCAAGACTGATTCACATTTCAGATTTGGAGCGTTTGACAAAAACATTTAGTATGTTTTGGTGGGTCATACAAATGCAGATTTGATCCATTACGAGTTGTTATGATTTATTATTTTCTTTATGTCATTAATTTTCACCTTCCGTTTAAAGTGGGAATTATGAAGCAATTACTTATTGTGTGTTTACGTGTCTCTCCAGGTACACTTAACTTAGTTTAAGTGTAATTAAATCACGTTTCTGCGTTAGAAGTGGAAAGTATAAGTAATGTTATTAACAGGAAGTGTCTCATATCTACATATTTAATCGTCTTACCTCTGCATAATTGACATTCAAGTGTGATCTCCTGGTCAGAAGGGACAAAGATTTACTTTTACTCGTATTTTTGAAAAGCTTTTTCCACTTGTAAAAAGTACTTTAAAATGTGGAGCTTTGTGTGGAAAATGACAGAAAGAAGAAAAGAAATTGAGAGAGAAAGCGTAAGACAGTGAGGGTGAAAGGGGGTTGCAGAAATAGAAAAAAATGTGGAGTGATTGAGGCAAGTGAGGTGGGATAAAGAGGGAGGAAAGGAGGTAGAGAGAAGAGCATTGGAGGTGGGATGAAAAATGGAGTCAGAGGAGAAGAAGTGGTTTGAAGAGTGAATGAAGAAGGAGGGAGAGTTTGAAGAGCAAGGGAGAATGATGAGAAGGAGGTGGGACGTGGAGTGACTCGGGCGAGGGTGGTGGAATGAAACGTGAGGAAGGAGAAGGAGAGAGAGAAGCAATGAAAGGAGGATTGTGGAATGATGAGTATTGAAGGAATTTAAAGTAGGATGAAGGAGGGAGTGGGTTGAAAAGTAAAAGAGATGAAGAGGGAGGTAGGTTGAAAATTGAAGCTGGAACGTGGAGTGACTAGAGCGAGGGAGGTGGAATGATGCATGAGGAGAGGGAGAACTAATGGAAGGAGGTGGAGAGGGTTGTGGAATGAAGAGCATTGAAGGAGATGAAGGTGGGATAAAGGTGGAGTCAGAGGAGAGGAATTGGGTTGAATTATGAAAGAGAATAGAGGAAGTGAGAGGAAGAGTGGGGTTGAAAGTGGAAGAAGGTGGTACGTGGAGTGACTAGGCGAGGGAGGTGGAATGAAGCACGAAAAAGATGGAGGAGTGGGAGAAGTAATGAAAGGAGGTAGAGAGGGTTGTGGAAAGAAGAGCTTTGAAGGAGTTGAAAGTGGGATGAAGGTGGAGTCATAGTAGAGGATGTGGGTTGAAAAATGAAAGGATAGGAGGTCAGGTGAGGAGGGAGGGGTGGTGGAAAAAAAGGAGGTGGAACGTAGTGACTAGAGCGAGGGAGGTGGAATGAAGCATGAGGAAGGAGGAGGAGTGAGAGAAGTAAGGAAAGGAGGTGGAGAGGGTTGTGGAAAGAAGAGCATTGAAGGAGAGGGAGGTGGGATGAAGGTGAAGGAAGAGGAGAGGAAGTGGGTTGAAAATTTTAAAAAAGAGGGGAGAAATTAAGTTGAAAATTGGAAAAATTGGGTGGACTGGGAGTGAAAAGTGTGGGAGTCGGATTGATTTATAATGACTTGTAATAACACAATAATAAGACGTCAGTTAACAAGTTACGACACTAAAAAAAAACGCTAAACGTTGTGGTAGTCGTAGGGTAGAATTGCTTAGATTTGCCCTTCTGGATTGTCAACGTCTTGGACTCAATTTTTAACCGGATAACAATGGAACGTTTGACTCGCTCGGACAGGCGGAAAAAAGGGGGAATTTGCATTCAAACGAAACCATTTTTTCATCATTTATTTATTACAAACATGAAACTTGCTGAAAACAGCATAAACGCCCGTGTGATTATCCAGTCTGATTCCACGATAATGAGCACTGTGCTCTGCAGTGCATGAATTTAAATAAAAATGAAATATTAAGTCCAGTCTAGAGACGTTTAGGAACTCGTGATTGTTTGATATTATGGAAACACTTCCTGTCAGAATAATAATGCAATCAAGTGAGTGTGTTTACCGAGAGCGTGGATTGCGGGGTCTCGTATGAGTCACGCTTCCGGTCGGAAAAAAAAAAAACCCTTGTTTGCAATAATAATTTGCATATTACTTGAAGGATGGGTATTTTTTTCTGAGCAACCATCCAGTGGCATTCAGACTTGCCAATCATTTGTGTGCTTGGTATGTCAATCCATCCTTTCTGGAAACTGTGTCCCAGCAACTCTTTGCCTGAAAATAGGACACACCCTTGATTGGTAGCCAACCAATCACAAAGTGGGACACACACTCACACTTACAGGCGATTCTCCAGTTGTAAAGCCCAGTTTTCTGCTTTTCTGGCAATTTTCCAATTTTCTTCCAATTTTCTGGACTGGACTGGAGACCCAAAGGAAACATATGCCGGAACATTTATAAAGTTATTTTCGAAATACGCAGACTTGATCAGACTTATTTTATAATTTTCCACTTCAACGTTCTATTGAAGCTTTCCACTGCGCCACCATGCCACATAATTTTTGGTCTTTTAATCGTTCAGGCTACAGTAAGTGTGAGTAAGCTAAAGCCATCAACCGTTCTTCGCGACTAGTGGTCAACCACAACCTCAAACCGTGATCGATTTCCCGAGTCCGGCGTTGCCTGTGCACAAATTCATTGATTGTGTGACATACTTCCAGTGAATTACAAGAGATGTTTGAGTAATTGAAGTGGCAGGTCGACGTGTCCGTCCACGTTGCGCTTCTCCAGTTTTGATGAAATGGCGTTTGCTCTTACGCCACTAGCCACGTCGCCGTCCTTTATCTCCAGCCGTCTCTTTTGTTCGCCCGAGCCCATCAATTTAAGCTCTTTTGTGCGGTGTGTTTTTATGATGGAGTGCCGAAAGACCAACCTGCTGACTCCCACAAAGATGCCCGGACTGCGTCTAGCCGAGTGGCACAGACTCTCCTTGGCCACTTAAAGTAATTGAAAGCCGACCTGGAGACGTGAAGGGACCAGCTCATCAAGACAGAAAACCTGACTCGCAATTTTCCCGCTCTGGACAAATTGGACTCGCTGCTGGCGGAAGGTGTCGTGTGTTTTTAAACTAATCATTATAAAGTTAATTCTGTTGTGACATCGAATGTTATTGACGCCGCTCCCTGCAGGGACGCCATGAAAGCCAATAATGATGTTGTGTCTCCCGCAGTGCTGTCATAACTCAGTGCCGCGGTTCCTAGAGCTCACATGGTGCTTTTTAAGGACAACGCTGCTTCCAAAATACAGTCCCCGACAAAAGAAAAAAGCTATTATTTATGCATTATTTATTTGCCAATGCTCTACCGGATGGTTAATCCTTTCTGCCCTTTGCAGATGCTTGAAGTTCAACTTTTTTTGCAGCATTTTTTGTCGTGGGCCATCTCATCTTTTCACTTGTGCAGACTAATAAAACGTGAGGAGCAAAAAAACTACAAAACCTAGACAAATCTTACTTAAAGTTCAAGTTTATTTATATACAGCTTGAAGGAAAATTTTCAGGTAGAGTGAGTTTAGGGCTAGATAAACTGGATCTATGAAAATTTTTCGAGCTAATAGCAATTATGAGGCATATAATGAGACACCATGAATATGTTAATGTAGGTTGGAGTGAAGGAAAACAATGTTGGCCATTTTAAGAATTTTTGAAAGAAATTATATAATTTTACAACCATGGGTCTTGCAGGGTTAAAAATATACTGTAGATGGAAACACCAGCTCTAGCACAGCCAAACACTACTTGTCCTTCAACTGTGTGGTACTTTCAAACACCTACATAAAAGTTGTAAGTTCCATACTTAGAGATCTAATGTACATGTAATGCGTGACAAGTCCTTTTATCTAAAATGTTAGGAGCAAGATTTATTGCGTTTTGATGCAGGAGTGAGCAGGATTAGCTTACTTGCTAGCGACATTTGCTAAGCGCTGTAGCCTTTAGCCTGTTAGCATTTGGATGCTGAAATGCTGTTTTTGGGTTTCAGGTATTCTAGATCCGGTTCGTGAATAAAATAGTACCGGGCCACCCAAGAATGGAATCAGATTAGTCGATTTAATCAGATTTATCGAGTTATGAACGTCGATTTATGAACAAATGAACAAAAGTGCTTTAACTTTTTCTGTTTTCGTTTCCGTGGCGACAAGAAGGTTGGAGACTACTGTTCTAGACCGTCTATTGCGCCTATTTTTTGTGAGTCAGTGTTGCGATTTATAAGTCCTACGCCAGCTAACTTCCCAATAACAGTATCTTCTTCGCAACTAAAGAACAACAGGCTAGTCTAGACGAGACTTTCTTCAGAACCTTTCAACAACTCCATAAATACAGGTAATGTCGCTTTTACGAGCAGTTTAAATACCCAGAAGCCCTTGTCACATGGTCTATAAATGCAAAACAGACAGATGCTCCGACCATAAATCAGAGCGTAATATCTCTGCTTGTTATGTGTCTGGGGCTGAATTTGAATGCTTTGTAAAAGCCGGAGAAGATCTCGCACTTGTTGCTGCATCACGGCCGCGGAACAAATTGGTTCATTTTGCGAGTCAAGAGGACGTGATTTGTTTGCCGAACGGAGGCTCCTCCCGCGTCTCATGAGAGTGATCACGCGATTCCTCTTTCAGCCGCGCCGCCGTCTCGTCTCTTTTCCGCGTAATGAAGAGGCAAAAATGCGGTGTTGTTGTTCACTTGCGCCGCAGCAGATGTTATTCTTCTCTTTAATTTCCACCCAGGGCAGAGGAGATGATAAACACAGCTCCACGTGCTCGCATCTGAGGCTCCTCACATCCGCGTTCTCGCCGGGTCCCTGTGGCTTTGATCTGATTAGTGTGACTGACTTTTATGTTTACTGTCAATCAAATCGCAAAGCAAACTCAAGGTCAGCTCATCTTTTGCTGCCGAGCCTGATGCATTTCGGTCGAGATTATTTTCACTGTGACGTGACAAATCGATGGGAGCTTTAAGATAACAGGCGGCAAGAGTTCTTGCTTTTCTGAAAACAAGAGCTAGGGCCTATTTTCAGGGGGCTTTTTTGACTTTTTAATATACTGAAAGGATGAACTTAATATTGACCAATACAGTGGAACGTCTACTTTCTAAAATAATTCGTGCCGAGAGCATGTTTCATAAGACAAAAGTTTCATAAGTAGAGACGCAATTTACATGTACATTCCCTACTCTGTTGAAAGCCGCGCTACATTTTTAAAAATAAAAATAACAGTAATATAAAAGCATGTTACATAACAGTTAATGAAAAAAAAAAACGAAGATTAAACAAATGTTTTTTTTAAAACGCCTGGGCTGTCACGTTTCACACAAAACTGTATGCTAAACAGTTTAATAGAAAAATACTTGCTTAATCTTGCCTCTACAACAACTTACTTGGTGTATTGTGAAATGTTGTAACCAGAAACAATATTTTCTCGAAGGCGCCGATCATAACTTGAAACTTTGTTAGTAGAGACATTCATAAGTTGAGGTATCACTGTTTAAGAATTAGCGCATTGAAACTGCAATCAGTAAACACTTTTTAACTTGCTGTTCACATTTTGATGAAAAAGACATCTGACGTTTTACATTTTGCCTTTTAGCATTTAGCACTTTTGACTTAAAAGAAGCCAAACGATTCAACAGCTGTCACTTTTGTTTACATATCTGGAACTTTTGACTATCAAAACTATTTATGTCTTGATACATATCCAAGTATTGTGTCAAGCCGTTACTCATTTATTATTTTATTTTTTAATCTCATTTAAAACTAATCAACATAAAGTAACACTGTATGTGAAGATTAAACAACCGTTTTTTAAACAACTCCTTCCAAACATGTTTCACACAAAACTGCATGGTAGCTGTAAGACAAATACTTGCTTTCCGTTTAGCCAGTGTAAAATTATTTATTATATTATAATAGTATAATCAGAGGTGTAAAGTACTCAAGTACACTTTAGGAAGTTTTGTACATTTTGCAAATATTGTAAATATTTATTTTATTAGTATTTTTGGCTACTTTGTACTTTGTACTGAGTACCAAACCTAAAAACAACTTTTAAATTCACGCAGTCCCAGTAAATTCGCGCAATCAATAAAGTACAAGTACTAATATATTCTCAGTGTTTCAATGATTACAGAGTTTTTCAGTTTCTTTACGCGTTTGTTGTATTTTTTTTTTTTTTTGATTCAGTTGTATTATACATATATACATGTTGTATTTTTACAAAACTGACACAAATTACTAAAAAGTTTACTCAAGTACTTTACACCACTGAGTATTATACATTTGAAGAGGTTGTGTCACGATCTGGGATGCAGGACACAGGGGCTCAGACCTAATTGCTGAAGCATGACTTTTATTTTAACAAAGAATCAAGACATCCATCCGAAACAAGACAAACCATCCCAAACTGACTTACACCAACAAAACGATCCCACACCAAACAACGGAAAACCCACACTTATATACTAGACAAATCAGACCCAACAAGACACAGGTGAACTAGATAATTAAACAACAGCTCAAATTCAAACATGACACCTGGAAAGACTGACGATTCAACTCAAACACATGGCAAAACAAACAAGGAAATGAACAAAAGTTAAGCACGCAACAACTGAAAACCCTGACAGGTAGCATACATTAGTCATTGCTGTTGATTTCTCCGCAGTTGCTTCGAAGACGATGAGCCGGCGTGTGCGGAGGAGATCGAGTTCTCGTCCTGCTGCGACGCATTAGACGCAAACCAACTGGACGCCGAGGTGAACAGCAACACGACCAGCGAGGAAGAGGATGAAGAGGATGCGGACGGCTGCAGGCGAGGCAGGGCCGGAAAGTCCCGGTTATTTCCTCACTTCCTCCAAGATGGCGCCACTGAGACTCTGTCCATGAAGCGTGGCATTGATCTCAGTCATTGCTAGAGACTTCCCTCAGAAGTTTGTCTTATCTGTTATTTATTTATGTTTTTCCATGTAGAGTAAGAGCTCCTCGGGATTATTTGCAGTGCATGATGGTTCTTCTCAGTGGAGGAATCTTCTACTAACTAAGCCTGTTTCTCACTAAAACTCCAGGAGCTGAAGCCGTAAGTACATACTTGATGTTATATGAGGAAATATAAAGTATAAAGTTTACTGCTCGGGTGTCAATTTTTCTGTCTTAATGGTTAAAAGTGTGGTAAAAGCGGGTGGTAATTCTTCCACGGCCGAACTGAATATACTGCAGTCGGACATTATTTTTATCGATGTGTTTTATCGTGGGAAACGGAGGACGCAGCACTTCTTGTGCATTGACTCGCGGAGTTTCAGCCGTTTAGAAAAACGTAAGTCAGTAATTATTACAGTTTTTTTTTTCTTGTTTTTCTCATTCGGTCTGTCTCTCTTTTGCTTTATTTATTGAGCTGTCTGTCTGTCTGGTTTTTATCCATCTGCTGGTGTCCTTTTTTCCATCTTCTGTGTAATTTCAGACAGAAATTACATGTTATTACTACGACGTGAAGTATTTTTGATGTGTTACAAAAGTAATTGGTTAAAGTGCAACTATCTATCTATCTGTCTGTCTGTCTGTCTGTCCGTCCGTCCGTCCGTCCGTCCGTCCGTCCGTCCATCCATCCATCCATCCATCCATCCATCTATCTATCTATCTATCTATCT
>CM051501.1:3463551-3583883 GCA_028031935.1 Paedocypris micromegethes | reverse complement strand
TAAAGGCTTTTTATAGTTTTTATAGTTAAATTTGATTTTTTTTTTTTTTTCAGACTTTTTTCAAAATGTTAAGCTTTAGCCATTTTTTGCCAGCCAAGTTGAGATCAGCAGTGTGCATTAAAAGTAAGCTTGATAAATTAGCAATTAATTGCAATATCTCAGTTCTTTTCTTTTTTTTTAAGTTCTTAGTTTATACATTTGTTTTGGCTTTTATGTCACACGTGTGAATGAAATATTGGCTGTGTTTTTAATCATGTGAATAAAACTCTTTCAAGAGCTGAAAAGGTCAGAGTCCGAGATTTTGTGAAACACCTTTGATGTTTGATGCAATTTCAACTTATGATGAAAAATAAAAAAAATGTATTTTAAAAATACACATTTGAAATTGATTTGTCGCGAGAACGTTTTTCCTCGTGTTTTTTCTCAGCAGTTGCTCGAAGAGCCGAAGTTGATTCAGATTCTGAGAGCAGGGAAGTTGAACAGACCCTCGGCTTCTCAGTAAATGCCCACAGGACCTGAATGAGAACCAGAAGGGACGATGGCAGTGTTTTCCCCTATAAAAGCGCTATGTGTAATGACTAGATTCTCATTCTCTCCGGGGCTCAGGACTCAATCTAGTGGTGGGTAATGACTTCGCTGTGACCTCCGGACTCGTCTCCACTAACCTGCAGCAAACGTCCTGCTGTCCTGCCCTGTAATCTCATTCCCATTTACAAAGAGATGGTTTAATTAGATCCGGGCAGGCTGGGCTGTGTACCTGAGTGCAGAGAGGTGGGCAGCTCTTCATTGGCATGCTGCGAGGGCCGTGTGTGGCACACACCACTGCTTTTCTTAATTGTGTCTCTCCAGGTCTGTCTGCAGCTCTACCCACGCTTCTGACCTGGGCCGGACCCTCCCTTCCCCTTGACTGACCCTCCAGCAGCAGCCCAGATCATGAGATTCAGAATACGAGGTACAGAACTCAAGATCTAGAACACGGTGTCCAGAACTCGAGGTCTAGAACATGAGGTCCAGAACACGAGCTCCAGAACACAAGGCCCAGATCTCAAGGTTCAGAATACAAGGTCCAGAACTTAAGAACCAGAACACCAGGTCCAGAACTTAAGAATCAGAACTCATGGTTCAGTACTCAAGGTTGAGAACACAATGTCTTGAACATGAGGTCTAGAACTCAAGGTCCATAACTCGAGGACCAGAATTCAAGGTCAAGAACATAAGGTCTGGAACACAAGGTCTAGAACAAGAGATCCAGATCTCAAGGTTCAGAACACGAGGTCCAGAACATGAGGTCTAGACCTCGAGGTCCAGATCTCAAGGTTCAGAACACAAAGTCCAGAACTCCATGTTCAAAACAGCAGGTCTAGAACTCAAGGTCCAGAATTCAAAGTAAAGAAAACGAGGTCCAGAACTTGATGTCCAGAACCCGAGGACCAGAATTCAATGTCAAGAACTCAAGGTCCAGAACACAAGGTAAAGTATTCAAGGTTCAGAACACAAGGTCATAAGGTCCAGAGAACAAAGTCTAGAACACAAAGTTCAAAACTCAAGGTTCAGAACACATCCCAGAACTCGAGGTCAACAAATTGAGATCCTGAACTTGAGGTCTAGAGCTCGAGGTCCAGAACACAAATTCCAGAACTCAAGGTCCTGAACATGAGGTCTAGAACTTGAGGTCCAGAACTCAAGGTTCAGAACACAAGGTCTAGAACATGAGGTTTAGAACGCAAAGTCTAGAACACGAGGTCCAGAACACAAGCCCGATTACTTTGTTTATTCCTAGTCACGGTAATGCACCACCATTAATCTTAAATGTTCTTAATCCAAAAATAAAATGTGCTCCGCCTTCAGTTGCTGATTGGCTCCAGCTCCCCGCGACCTGGAAATAATAGCTTACAGTAGAAATAGCTGTAATAATACCTGTAAATATATCCTGCAGTATCTCAATCAAATCCACCCATGCAACAGTTCTGCCATTTATTCTACTAGAGGAAAATAAGTTTATCATCTGAAGTTTGACTTTAAATATGAATGCTCATGTATAATTTAGCTGAATTGGAAAACCAAAAATTTGATGTGTTATTTTCTCCCCGAGCGCTCGGTTTATTCTCCACGTGAACCACCTGCAGTTTCAGAGCGAATCATTTATTTAGATTTCTTCCTTGATACCGTCTACATTTCATAGAATTGCTGTAATTGAAAAGCACGTGAGTGTTTCTGAATGACACAGAGACACAAAACTCCCTTCTGAGTTGATGAGATTTCGCTTCTTAACTACTGAAACATGCTTACATTGATCATTAAGTTCCCGATTTGTTTTTGCCTCTCAGCGCCATCTGGATATTAATGTCAGATTTTGATTTATGGCTCCTGCGGTTGAAATGCAAGACTAAAAAATCGTAGCTGTCACTTGATAGCATTCTTTTTTGTACCACCTCTGTTCTTCATTTTTTAAAAAAAGTTTTCAACTATATCTATATGCAAATATATGAATATATCTGTCTGTCTGTCTGTCTGTCTAACATCCATCCATCCATCCACCGATCTAGGACCCCCCCTCCCATCTATCTATCTATCTATCTATCTATCTAACATCCATCCATCCATCCATCCATCCATCCACCGATCTAGAATTCCACCCCTCATCTATCTATCTATCTATCTATCTATCTATCTATTTATCTATCTATCCATTTATCCATCCATCCATGTCTCTTTCACACTTAATGTGAAAATACGTAAACATGAATACACAAACAGTTTTCGGTTTCAATCCCAGGAAAGACGTCTTAATGTGTAACTTTTAAAGTAGATAATAAAAGCTGACAATTTGTAATTACGTGTATTAATTATTATTATAAACACGGAGGAAAGGATAATAACTTGTCTTAAACACATGTTCCATCTTTCCTGAATTAAAAACGAGGACATTCCATCACAAAAAACTTCTACATTTATTATTTACCGTGTCTTTTGTGGGGTTTTTTTTTTTTTATTTTTCTTACTGGCTGCAGTTTTTTGAATCCTGGTTTGAAGACGTGGAAACCACCATCCACCTTTTTATTCTCTAAGAAGGAATTCTTTTAGGAACTGACGTCAGGTTTGACTCCGTCATCAATGCCTGGACCATTTTCTTCATAAATCCAGCAGATGTCTAATTTGATCCAACAAATTTGATCTGCAGATCTTTCTGTAGAAAATTGTGATTCAATGTTGAGAAAAGCTCAGATGAAAAGACGCAAACTTCATGTTTCTTGTCATTCCTTGCTTCGGCATCATGACAGATGGATGCCAACAGTATCTAAAACCAATTTGCTTGCCATTTACTTTGAAATGTAGAGTTCAGGTAGTCTTCATCTTAATCAGCATGAGCCCTGACAAACTTTACATGGTTCAACATGTTCAACCAAACATGGTTTGTGCCAATTCTTGAGGAAAAGCTTCTCCTGTCTGCCATTTGAATAAGGTTCAAATCTAACTGTTAAGATGAACTTAGCTGAAGACCTTGTTCTCCAGATTTCACTGTTCCAGATAGAGATCCTCTCTCTAGTCATGAGAAACGTTTTTGATATTACATGCACTGCAAAAATAAATTCTTGACAAGCTAAAAAATCTGGAAATTAGACAATAAATCTTGTGTTTTTTTAAGGATTAAGAGTGAGAGATGACTTTGCTTATTTCAAGAAAATTGGACTTCTTTCTTTCTTAGAAAATGATGCTACAGTAACTTTGATGATGTTTTACACTAAATTGAGACATTTTTCCAAGTAGACATTGTTTTAACAAAACTTCTTGGAACAAGAAATGTCAAGTGAAATTTTCTTATTTTAAGAACACAATGTTTCTCAATTTAAGAAACAAGCTATTTATAATATTAAAGCCAATGTGAACAAGAACTGAAATGCAGAAACGTGTAATATTTTTTGTCTTTGTCTTCAAGCCGCCTCACCCCATTGGCAGATCATTTTACTTGATTACATTCTTTTTACGTTCGTTTTCGAAAATTCGTTTTTGATTTTCTTATTTTTTTCACGTGGATTTTTTGCAGTGTGTGCTTGAATCCATTCGTTTTTGGACTTTTGCAGACTTGAATTTTAGCTTCGGAGATGTTTGAGATGATCAGTCTCACACACACACACATACACTGTGTTGTTAAGCATCTAAAGGGGGAGCGCAGAACACTGACCCCAACAGCAGCACGATCAATACCTGCATCCAGGCAACACAAAACGAAAAGAAAAAAAAAAACATTTCATGGCTGGTTTATTTTTGAAGTCTATATCCGTTCGGTCTTATTTCATTTTTTTCCCTCTTCTTTCTGGCTTTTCCTTGCATGAAAAATCAATCTTTTTTTTTCTCCTCTTAAAAAACCAAACCAAACATAATAACAAATAATCTAAGGGTAAGTCGGCGTTGGTTTTGAGTACAACAGCAAGACTCATAATATCATTTACGCAGCTTCTCTATTATTACGATGTTTTTCCGGCCTCTATTAATAAACCTCTGGTTCTGAACATGCTGTACGTTTCCTCTTCTTCGTCCAATCATCACGGCCTAGTCGCTCTCATCGGAAACGTTTTCTCTGGATTGATTTCATCCTTTAATCGTTTGCTTTTGCTCGACTCCTTGGCTTTTTAAACCCACGGCCTTCCATCGGCCTTCGTGCTGCCGCCATTTCTGCCCCGGCAGCCAATGAAACATGAAATTAAATTAGCGCCTCTATATGTTTTGTGGCCAACGGAGCAACACAAGAGTGATCGTCTGCTCGTGTTCTGCTTCCTGTTCGTAACACTGGAGAAATAACATCTCTCTCCTCCGGCTGTCTGTCTTTCTCGCCTCTGCTCCGCTAATGAAGTTGTCCTGAAGGTTGTGCTTTTTATGTGGTGGTTTAACATCTAGACCAGAGGTGCACACAGATGTTCGGTTTGCCATCTACTTATTGAATGACCTAGTGGAAGCAATCTACTGGCATATACATAATA
Organism: Paedocypris micromegethes; assembly: GCA_028031935.1. Lineage (NCBI taxonomy): Eukaryota > Metazoa > Chordata > Actinopteri > Cypriniformes > Paedocypris > Paedocypris micromegethes. The sequence continues at coordinate 3,578,904 of CM051501.1, read as the reverse complement.
TACATAAAGTATATACATTATTTTTTAAATGCTTTTTTAAAATAATTTTGTCCTCAACTGTAGATGTTTGCTGTATGTGGTTTATCGAGTGTCATATGGTTTGAAACCGCAGTAAACACACACACTTCAGATTAAAATCCTGTTTCGGGTAGTAAAATGTTGATAGCAGACTTACTTTACCGTGTTTTCTTACTCATTCTCCCTGTTTTTTTTTTATGTTTAAACTCGACTGCTGCCTGACTCACATACACTGTTCTAGTGCAGGTAATTAAGCGCATGTTACAGCTGCTGCCCAAAACCGCACACACACACACACACACACACACACACACACAAGCTGATACAGAGACTGCTCATCGGAAATCAGAACGATTGGCAGATTTGTGTAAATGCTGGATTAAGATCGCGATCGCGTTTGAATCGCTTTTTACTTGGTCCAGATTTCCACTCATTTCCGTCTCCTTTCTTACTCACAAGCTTGCTAGAGTTAATAAGCTCGCCATTTTTTTTTTCTGTCTTTTTGCAAACGACGCAATGGTCACCTCAATCTGGACTCTGTTTGTAGAAGTTGTTTGATTGTATTGTTTGATAGTGTGTCATGTTTTGGGATTTGAACCTACGGTCTTTGCTGTTGCCGACGCCACTGTCGAGCTGTAGGAAAGCACAGTAAAATGTAAAAAACAAACAAATATTTGTATTTTTAAAACTTTTTATTTATGCGTTTTATTTCCTGATAGGTCAGTATCAGTCAAACTCAAATGTGCAATAAAGTCCAACTGCTAATTCACATTCACATGTTTCACGTGACAAACAGCGTCCAGTACCTTCAGCATCCTGCAGATGGCGATATCACCTCGTCCGACTAAGAAATTAACCGCGGTAGATAAACAATGTAGATAATTTAAGTTGCTTATATTTTTGAAGCTCAGTACAAGTACAAAGTAATTAAAAAAAATACTTGTAAAGTAATGTACATTTTTAATGATTTGGGAACTTGGGAACTTTGGCAATGGCTGTCAAACTTAGTACATTTGAGAATTTTTCCTTATAAACATGCTGTTCATGGAAATGCCAAGAAAGGATCTTTGATTTCAATTATTTCTTTTGATTTCTTTGATTTCAGCTCATGAACAGAACAGTAGTTTAAAAGTCTGTTTGTTTATCCGTCCATTTTGGCTTGTGTGTGTCACAAGGATCTCTCTTTAAAAACGTGTTTAGTTTCTTGCAGCTGTTAAAACTCACATGAATTCAATCTGACCATCATCATCTTCACACAGCTTTGCCACCTTGATCTCCATCTGTGCCCTGGCAGCCCAAACCCCCAATCACCACAAACGTGGCTGCTATGGCGACATTGATTGGCGCATTGCGAGTTGGAACAGATTGTTGTCTGATCATATTTCGCCCGCAATCACGCCACATCAGCTCAACCTCGAAGACTCGGCACTAAGAATACTCTAACGCAATTGTTGCGACGCAAAATCAAGCTGCGAACAACCCAAGTGTTGTAAACAGCAGCATGGCTTTGCCGAGAACGCGTTTCATCTACATGTCGGAACGAGGGCGATCTGGAATACAAATAGAACGTTTCATTTGTATTCCGTCAAGGGATCGGGACGAAATGCTGGTGTAAATAAATAATGGAGTGTTGCTCAGGATAGACGGCATCAATTTTTAAAAATGCTGCCCAGAAGGAAACACTAGCAAGCAAGACAGATAGGGGGCAGAGCGAAGCTGGGCAGGATTCTGGGCCTTATAGTAAGATTGAATGACTAATGTATTTTTGTGAATAGGCAAGAATGGAGTAAAAAAACAAGCCTGTTATCGTCATTATTTTTGTTCTCATGCGGTTTAGTTCTCTATCCTCAAGAGCTCTTGAGCAGGATTATTATACGTATTGTTAAATGCTCTATAGCCGCGATTCCCAAGCAAATTTGTGCAGTAATTTGGAGAGACAGAGATGCTTGAGTGTGGATGGCGACATCATTTGTTTGATGTCAGTTTGAATTTGGTAAGTGATTAGTTTGTCGATGAACAGTCCTAAAGGATGCGCTACACACGTTTGTTGTTTTTCGTCTAATACAAATGTGACTTTAGTCTAAAAACATTATGAAAAGTTTAGTGTTTCTCCCACAACATGCTTATTTGGTTTTTGTTTGGAAAAGTCTTAGGTATGCACATGGAAAATGTGAAATGCAAAACCAGTTGAATTTTTTTGAATTTTACATGTCATAGATTTAGCTCAGACCTTCATCTCAGACACAACAATGGAAAATCATATTTATGGCTAATTCATGCAAAACTCCACATTTTATCAGTTAGCAACTGGTGCTATTATCTATTATCTGACAGCATCATCACCACTAATGTCACCATCAGCACCACGGACAGCACCATCATCACTAATGTCACCATCAGCACCACGGACAGCATCATCACCACTAATGTCACCATCAGCACCACGGACAGCATCATCACCACTAATGTCACCATCAGCACCACGGACAGCACCATCAGCACCACGGACAGCAGCCTTTTTAATTCTTCGTTTGAGTCCGAGCTTGTTGCTTCTGCAATCCACAGGCCACTAATTGCTGTTTATCTCCAAACAGAATGGGATATATGAATATAATATTTTAATACAATTTTACAATTATTTTGTGCTAAACAATGTCTTTAACTATTGAAGATTGAAGTAATAGTGTAAGTAAAATTCCAGTATTGTAAGTCTGAATTACAAATAATATCTTACTTTTCACCAGAAATTGGTTAACAGTAGCCAAAGGCAAAGTTAATTATCCTGCCACTTTATCTTGAATTGTTCCACTTTTTAAATGGGAGTGAATCCTATTACTAATTTGGTACATTTCAAACAACTTTTGTGTTTTGTGTTGCGTGTTTCTTTTTTTTCCTGAAAAATCTTTGATATACAAAAAGAACTTTGCATATCCTTAGACAGAAAGACAGACATGTACGCACACACACATACAGTACAATCAAATAAAGCAAAACTTGACTTGTTCCCCAGGAGTTTTTCTAGAGTTACAAGAACTGAAGTCATTCATTCCACATTGTACATTCTGTACAGGTTTTTAATCAAGCACACCAGTAAACACTAATGCGCCAAAGGTCTGTCAAAACCACATCTTTTCTCATTTCTATTTTATTACTTATTTTGCGCAGAAATAATTTCATAAGAAAAGTTCCGAACAGTTTCATTTTCAGACGGCGTAACTATATGAGCTTTCTCGCCTGTGGTGTACTTTTTTCTCGCTCATTTGTTTTTGTGTAATATGATGATAAACTAAGTCTTGTAATAAATGAGCTGCTGTGCCAAGCCACTGCGTCTTGGACCTGAGAATGTTCTAGGTCATCGACTGCCGTAATTAAAACGCTGCACAATTTCTCATTAACTGTGTCCTTTTGTGTCACACTTTTAAATGAATGTTTGTAATTGCTAATCATGGACAGATGTACGGAGAGATGGATTAATGGACAGAACGCTAGGGTGTGATTGATGAATGGATGGACAGACAGCTGGATGAACGAGAGGATTGAGTGATGGACTCTAAGATGGATGGACAAGTGAATGGAAGATTAGATAAGCTCACAGACAGACATATAGGATGAAGTATGGAGGGATGGATGGACAAGTACGATGAAAAGAGATGGATACATTTGTGAGTGGACAGACAAACCTATGGAGGAAAAAAATTGTCGAGCTGTGTTGAGCTCAACTGAACTTTGACATTTTCTTTTCTTCTTTGTCACATACAGATGGATGGATGGATGGGAGGAAGGATATATTGGCTGATTGTTAGGGGGAGGAAAACACTGAAGACGAATGGATTGTCAGAAGAATATATAATTTTAAAAAGCTAGACATTTGGATAGATAAATATGCTAATGGATGGGTTAGTGGACAAAGAAATAGGTTTTTTTAGGCATTCTAATGAATAAGCGATAGAAGGCTAGATCAACAGTGTGTGAAGAAAAGTAGAAGGCTGGATGGAAGTTTATAGTAAACGCTTGTGAGTTCCACTTTTTTTATATTTCTCTTCAGTTAGGTGAAGCCGTGTGATTCGGGGTCAGATGGATGGATGATGCAGTCACACCTCTTCCCATGTCAAAGACGACTTCCATCTGCCACAGACAAACTCCTGGGGCTTTAAGAGCTTTGCTGTTATTGACTGAATCTCTTTAGCATCTGCTGATAAAAAGCTTAGATAAGCTCAGTCGCCGAGACAGCGAGAAGAAAAAAAAATACCAGAGTGTGATGTAAAAATCCACACTCCATTTACATCAAAACTGAGCAACTGCAGCAAACGCATTCCTGAAGATGTCTCTTTGATCCAAGTTTGTTTGGCCGTGCACAGAAATGAAAGAGATGTTTGTATGTTTTTCTATTTTTGAAAAGCGACCATCAAACTCCACCAGTAAGACTCCGTATTTATTTATTTTGGTCAGGTTTTTTTTTCCTTCTTCTTCTTCTTCGAGTGACAGACAGCAAACGGAACTGCAGAGAATGAGGAGAACAAAGGGAAGTCCGTGAGAGGAAGCAGTGGAGAGGAAACAACGTTCTATCCTCTTTAATTAGAGCCGCGTGTCTCAGGTGAATTTCTCTCCAATCATACAAAAAAGAGCCAAACTCAAGGACTCGCAAGAACAAGACGATCATGCTGCATTTAATCTTCTTTTCATGAAAAGCTGAAGTTCTCAGCTCCTCTAGGACGTTTTTTCCATTACATTTTCTTTCGATTTTTGGATATTTGTACAAACTGAATACAAATTAAGCCTTTTCAAATTAGGACTCTTTAAATTAGTCAATTGTTGTCTGGTCTATTATATGTTATCTTTTAATGAGTATCCCGTCATGTAAAAACTACAATTGTTGTCTCTTTTATTTAAAAGAAATTAGTCTAGATCAAGACAGCCATTTTTGATCGAAATATATGTGCAAATAAATGTTGTAATACATTTGGGTTTTGCAAAAACCTATAAACAGAGCTATTTACTAGCTAGTCACTTAACTTACTCTTCCTGGGAATTAGACACGATTCTCATGCTGTTAAATACTTTAACGATTCTGTGGGAATAGTCTATCTATCTATCTATCTATCTATCTATCTATCTATCTATCTATCTATCTATCTATCTATCCATCCATCCATCCATCCATCCATCCACCTACACACCCACCCACCATCCATCCATCCATCTATCGATCTATCTATCTATCTATCTATCTATCTATCTATCTATCTATTTATCCATCTATCTATCTACCTACCTACCCATCCATTCATCCATCGATCCATCCATCCATCCATCCATCTATCTATCTATCTATCCATCTATCTATCCATCTACCTACCTATCTAACAGCCTCTATCTATCTATCTATCTATCTATCTATCTATCATCCATCCATCCATCCATCCATCCATCCATCCATCTATCTACACTATCAAACTATCTCTCTCTTTCTCTCTCTCTTTCTCTCTCTCTCTCTCTCTCTCTCTCTCTTATATATACAAAACTAGATACTTAATATACAAACAAATATCATTAAAATCCATAATCACATTGTAGACTCTCCATGTTGTCACAGATTCTCAGACTTGCGTCAGATTGGTTGTGGAAGACTACGCTCCATCACTATTGTTTGTTTAGGGTGTTATTTTCCTCCTCCAACAAACGAAGAGAATGAGCGTCTGTCAGTGTGATAGATGTGAGTCTGACAGACGCGGTGGATGATGGGGAACCGCAGCAGTTCTGCTGAGCTCCACTCTACCTGCTTTCTAATTCTGCTTGTATATTGACTGATGCAGATTGATGGAGGTAAATATGATCATCTAAAGGCATCAGCCATATGTTTGATCATTTTTCACTTGCTGTCACTCCACTTGCCTTTTCCACATGCTTGCAGTTTATTTCGACGTGTTTGCACTTTTGTGTCATTGTGTCATTAATTGTCTTACTGGTAAAATCTACCAATGCGCTGCTTTGATATATGTAGTAGTAGTGAATAGTGTGAAATCCGTGAATGAATCCGTGTTTCGTTCCTTTGTACCAGATCCTATTCAGCATCAGCGGATCTGAATGACACAGTTTGGAGATGAACAACTTAGTCACGTGGACATGTTTTATATCCAAACTGGATTCTGAACTTGAGTAATTGGATGCAGGTTTTGCTTTTCATCTGCTTTCTTTCTTTTTTTCTTTTTTTTTGGCTTTGGGATAAATGGGATTGTGATGTTCTACTGCTCAACGGGTGGTATTGTCTGATCCAGGTCATGTAAACGTGTCCACCACACGTCCTTGCAGATTGTGAGTTGAAGGCGAATTTTCGAGAAAACTTTAGACAACCTATGCTGGTGTTAAACCTCAGCCAAGGTCATTTACTCTGCTTACTGTTATTGTTCAAATTGTGTGAAAAGACGGATCATTCCAACAGGCAGATGGAGAGAGCGATGCGATGGAGGGCAAGATGGAGACAATGATACAAGTATACAAATAAACGGCTGAATGGACAGATGGGAGATTTATCAAGCAGATGTGAATGAATGAGGCGATAGACAAACTGAAAGACTCCATCCAATCATTCATCCATCCATCCCTCAACCCATCCATTCATCCATCCATCATCCCTCTACCCATCCACCCCTCCAATCATTCATTCATCCAATCCATCCCTACACCTGTGCATCCATCCATCCATCCATCCATACATGAATCCCTCCACCAATCCATCTAACCCTCCATCCCTCCACCGATCTCTCCATCAACCCATCCATCCCTCCATCCATCCATCTCTCTCTCTCTTTCTCTCTCTCTCTCCCTGGATTGATTAATATATAGGCAACGTGATCAATCATGAATAGATTAGATGGTTGGTTGGTTGGTTGGTTGGTTGGTTGGTTGGTTGGTTGGTTGGTTGGATGGATGGATGAATGAATAAAAGAATGAATGTATATGTCCAGTAATAATAATGATACAACAATCAATGATACAATAATGTTTAATCGTAGATGGATGGATGGCATGAAACATGATCCATCATTGAAAGATGAAAGAACAATGGATGGATGGACAGATTGAGACTCACAGATCAGGGATGAATATCAGACTTGTGGAACAGAAGACAGGCAGATCTTTAGACTCTGAAGCAATATTATATATCCAGAGTGGAAAAGCAATCACCGTGTGTCTCCATTTTCCTCCAGTTTGTGATCGGCAAAGCCACTTAGTGTCTTGTCACTTAATCTCTCCGAGCTTTTGGAATATATCTGGCCATTAGATCTTCACTCTGAGTCGGATCGGGCCAGTCGCGTGCCCTCAGGTCCAGTCCCAGGATCCAGAGCCGGAGTGATGCGGGATGCTGTGTACTGGCGGGTCCTGTTATCTCCTCAGCATCAGGACCGTGTAACATTAGAGGCGTTATCACAGATACCCGATGCGTCTCCTCGTCCGTCACTGACTGACACATTCTCCACACTTCTCCTTTCTCTCTCCACAGGCGTGTCATTTGAGGAAGCGTCTGGAGAAAGTCACTATCTGGAAGCCATTTAAAGGAACCAATCTTGGCTGAAGCTGGAGGCGTCCCAGAGTTCAACTTGTTTTTTTATTTTTTTTTTCCCTTCTTTAAGGGAAAGTTTTTTTTTCTATCTCATGTTCCTCGGAAACTTTAGACATTTAAATTGTTCCTGTTCATATAGTGATGCTCGACCGTCCAATTAAACACCAACACTTTCAAGGTGAATGGGATACTGGGGAAGTGTGAAGAAAAACGTTATAATTCAATCTCTCTCTCTCTCTCTCTCTCTCTCTCTCTCTCTCTCTCTCTCTCTCTCCACAAGATAATCTATTTCTCTCTCTGTCTCTATCTGATCTCGTTTTCTTTTAATCTGTCTGCCTTCTGTTTATCTTTCTGTCCACCTTCAATTTTCTTTGCATCTTCAATCTCTCTCTCTCCTTTACTCTCTCGCTCTCTCTCTCTCTCACCATTACCCTCTCTCTCTCTCTCTCTCTCTCTCTCTCTCTTTCTCTCTCTTACCCTCTCTTTCTCTCCCCCCTCTCTCTTTTACACTTTCTCTCTCTCTCTTTTACTCTATCTCTCTTTTCCTCTTTTTTACTGTCTCGCTTTCTCTCCATCTCTCTCTCACTCTCTCTATCTCTCTCTCTCTTTTCCTCTGTATCTCTTTTACCCGCTCTTTCTCACTCTCTTTTACCCTCTCTTTCTTTCTTTCTCTCTCTCTCTCTCTCTCTCTCTCTCTCTCTCTCTCTCTCTCTCTCTCTCTCTCTCTCTCTCTTTTACCTCTGTCTCGCTCTCTTTTACCATCTGTCTCTCTCTTTTTCTCTGTGTCATTATCTCTCTTATTTTCATTCTCTCTCTTTCACTTTATCTCTCTCTTTATCTCTCTGTCCATATCACTCTCTCCATCTCGTAATCTCTCTCTCTCTTTCTCTCTCTCACACTCTCTCTTTCACATCAGCCACATTCTATAGCTTCGGCTAGAGACCTCACACCTGTAAACACAAGTGTTGCTAAAAAACAATAGCAGCTTCACCACTCTTGTGAAATATACAGACTCGTTTACACACTCAATTCCTCCGCAGATGTTTAGAACAAACGTACTGACGTGTTTTAGTGTGTGGAAGTGTTTTATAAGGTGAAGCGCTGTCAGAGAGAAAACAAACCCGCATCATAATAAACTCCGCCCATCTCCTGCAGGACCACCGCGCTCCATTACACTGATTAAAGGGAAGTGGGGGTCCGCCAACGACTTTACTGATGCAGAGCCAGTGCGTTTCTCTCTTCAGTTGTGAGGTATTGTCTCATTATTTATTTATTTTTTATTATTTTATTTTGTGTTATTTTGAAGAGATTGCTCCTGAAGGGGCTCAATCATCCTACATGTCATTATTTTCCTTTTTATTTTATTTTATTTATATATTTATGTTATCTGCAAAATAGAGGGGAAAAAAAGAAAAGTTTCTTTGAGAAAAAAAAAACAACTGAATTCCTTGTTGTCACTTGCAACTTGGTCAATAAAGTTGATTCTGATTCTGATCAGACTGTCTGGGAACAGGAAGTGCGTTTTACATTGATATTTCATTGATATAAAACTTGTACACAGTCACTTATTCGTACAGTCACTATTCATATTAGAGAACAAGAAAACGACTGCTCAAGCACAATCGTGTAGGTGAGTTTACAGATATGACCACAAGGGGCAGTATTGTAAATGTCTTCTGCATTTAACCCTTGGAGGTCCATGGTGTCGTCCAATTTTTTGTTAAGATCCGTCAATTTGGAAGTGTTATACATCAATTGAAAGTTTAAAGTGTCTATTTTATTCCATATTCTACTGTTTTTACTTATTTTTACTGATTTTATGTGTTTTTCTTAAAGAACAAAACTAAACTTGTTGAATTAAAATTTAATTAAAAAGAGACTTAAAACAAAAATGCATCCAGCGAAGATACACACACAGTGAAGTGAACACACACGCAAAACTGGAGCAGTGGGCAGCCTTGATATCCCATAAAACCTCTATTTGAACGCCACTTTTATATTAACCCCACCTCTTTTTCTAGACCGCCACCCAGTTGAAAGTATTGAGAATTTGAGCGCCACCCTCTATTTGAAGAACACCTTGAACCGAAGAGAATTCCATAGACCAGGGGTGGGCAAACTTTTTGATTCGCGGGCCACTTTGGGTTCTAACATTTGACAAAGGGGCGGAACTGGGCTTCCTGGTCCAGCAGCTGTCAATCACATTCTCACCAGCCAATCAGAGTACTGGAAGCTGGAGCCAGAATTCTAAAAAAAATTAAACGGACAAAAAAATCTGCAGCAACGCGAAAATAGCACGTACATTATGTCTTTATGCATTAATTGTGTTACATAAAAACATAAAATTAACTTTCGAAACAGATTAGCCGTATTTACATACCATGACAGAAGAGTTGAAAAACGTCCTGACGGTAAAATAAAAGGTTTTACAGGTGTGTGTGTGTGTGTGTGTGTGTGTGTGTGTGTGTGTGTGTGTAGCTCGCTGAAGTCATATTTGTCATAATAATTCTGTTTATACTCTTTAACGGTTTAAACGAAGCTTGATTGCGTTTGAGTCTGAGAGTTAAAAATGCAAATTGCTTTTCCGATTAGACGGAAGGTGCGACGGATTCTAGCAACTCCATTTCTGTTTTAAGCGACGGGGAGAGTTACATCTCTGGTAATTAACGTTCAGTGTGTCTGCGCTCGGGAATCAGTCAGAGCCAACAAACAAATGAATTACACTGAACTGACTGATGGGTGTGTGTGTGTGTGTTTGTTGTTTTTGCACTGATACAATGTGTAATGTATCATCTATGTGTCTATTGGTGTATATGTACATGTGTGTGTTGTTTGTGAATTCTGTGTTTCTCAAGCGTTAGTGTGTGTGTAGTTTGTGTAAAATATATAATGCATATGTCTCAAGCATTTCAGTGTTAGTGTGTGTGCTGTTTGTGTAGAAGTGTAATTTGATTGTTTGTGGTGTGTACTGTATTTATGCATTTGTGTGTGTGTGTGTTTTGACTTTATAGATGTTTAATGTATATTTCTGTGTGTGTGTGTTTTGTTTGTGTAGAAGTGTAATGTAATTGTGTGTAAAGTGTATTTATGCATTTGTGTGTGTGTGTGTGTTTACTGTGTGTAGATGTTTATTGTATGTATCTTGTGTGTGTGTGTGTGTGTGTGTGTGTGTACATGTGTATTTTGTTTGTGTATATATGAATTGTGTGATTCTAAAAAAGTTTTGCGTAAGTGGATGTTTTGTTTATGTAGTGTGTCATGTGATTGTCTGTGATGTGCGTTTATGCATTTCACTCTGTGTTAGTGTGTTAGTGTGTGTGAGTGTGATTACTGCCGTGTGTATTGTACTGTTCTCACACAGATTCATCACGTCTTTAAGCATCTTCTGCTTCTTTCTTCAGCGATGACGAAGCTGCTGACGCGGCCGCTTCTGAAATCCTTTCTGAGTGATTGACACGCCTCCCGATGTTCTGTAAATACGATTAGGTTCGGCTACAGAACAAGACGGATCGTGTAGATCCGGGCAGAACCGCAGAGGATTGACTTCTCGGAGGAAGCTGATGGCGCCGGGTCCTTTAAATCCGCTCCGGCGTCAGTGATTGATGGGGAATCTGCTTTACGTTCTGCAGGAACGGACCTTTAATGATTTTACAAACCAGGAAATTCATGGTAGATGTGCTTTGCATATATTTAAATGAGTTCGTTCATTACATGTAGTGTCAGGAGTTATGGATTGTAATTATACGATGAGAATTACATTACACTTTGCAAGTTCAAGTTCAAGTTTTTTTATACAGCGCATTTTTTAGTTCGAGACCAACGCAAACTCGCTATGCGAATTAGGGACAAAAAATCTAGTCTTTAAAAAGAAAAATGTCCATTATTTATCTGTGTTCAAAAGTTGGGGGAATAGAGTCAGTTAAAACAAAGAAAAATGTCCATTAAAAAAGAAAAATGTCTATTTGCATCTACAAACGTATGTGTGTGTGTACAGTGAGTTCTTTTTATTTTTTAAATGCGCATTTCATTTAACTGTAGTGATTATAACTGACAACCACTTATTAAACTTCTCATCAGAATTGGAATAAAAAGTTCGATTTCCGTGCATTTTTAAATTGATTTTCACAGTTACAGACGCAAATGAAAATAATATATTAAAATAATATTAATTATGGCCCAATAGAATGTTTTTCTTCAGCTAATCATATTTTATGAGGTTCTACGATGTCACAAGCAAGAAGTTGTTGTGTTTGTGTTGGTGCTCATTAATCAATGCACTAATTAGCCTAAAATCTGAACTTATAATCATTTTCTTCATTTTCTAACTTGTCGAGTCAAATATGTATGTGACCCAATGATGCTGTTGTGATATGTAGAGAAAAACTCCATGTATTCGGATTATAGATGAAAACATTCTAGGCTGATCTGTTTAGTCATTGTGTGATGATGTAGCGCAAATGGTCATGATGCTCGACGTGAACTGTTGTTTTTTAAATTCCTGAAAATAACGTGTTTCTTTATCTCAGTACATTCCGTAGAAAAGCTTTAGTATACCTTTAAATAGCATGTAAATAGTAAAGACATTATTATTCAATAAATTCACACAGTCAAGAAAAAAGTATAACAAAAAGTAAATAACTTCAAAAAAAATCAAACGCTGCCATTGCAGCTTGCAGCTATGTATTTTTTATTTAAGAATATATAAATATTGTAGAGTTATGTAATAATATATATATATATATATATATATATATATATATATATATATATATATTGACAATCTCACTCACTGTAAATATACAAAAAAGTTTTCTACTTGAATGCTGACGATGATGATGGTGTTGATGATGATGATGATGATAATGATGACTATGATGAAGAAGATGGTGATGATAATGATGATCCTGATGATGAAGAAGAAGATGGTGATGATGATGAAGAAGTGGTGATGATGATGCTGCTGCTGCTTCGGATGATGATGATAATGATGATGATGACGATGATCTTCTCTAGACCTGTGAGTTTCTTCCAAAGTTTCTCTCGGAATTTACAGTTGTTGTTTTTTATTTATTTTTTTTTTTCCTCGTGTCATTTTTTATAACTTCCAAAAAAAATCTTGAAGGTCAAGTCATCAACAGGCGCTTTAATTCCCGATATCGTCTTAGCCAGTATGAATTTTTAAAGCCTCCTGGAGGATTATGGGTAACGATGATCTGCTTGCAAATGGCTGGTGTTAACACTGCTACTCGGTGAACACTGCAGACCTGGAGAGTAAATATGGATCACGTTACATGTGAGAAACACGACGCTCCAAATCTCTTCACTATCGGCCCATTGTGATGCCACGGGAAATCTAGAAATAGGAGAAGGTTTGATATGAGATTAAGGGGCTCCTACTCTCGCTTTTGGGTTTTGATTTATGGGTTTCCTTTTTTTTTTTTGTAACACGCAGTCGCCCGTGACATCATGACATGCCTCCAGATTCATCGCAGAGATTATTTGCCCCCCATAAAACGTTCAGAAACTAGAAAAGAGTGACCCTGACCATCACTACTGGACATTCAAGGGTCTGTGGGGGTGAAATAAGGTGTTAAATTGTTAAATATAAATTCTGTTTAATGTGTGAATTTCAATTAAGGTGGTTAAAAATAGAACATACATTATAAACATTACCTTACAATTAGCTAATGATAATTACGTCAACACAACACTTTTATTTACTTTACTTTATAGTCGTTTAGCAGACACTGTTTAACAAAGCAACTTACATTTCATTACAATTTTTACAATTACATTAAACATATAGTAGCACATTTATTGCAAAATATTGTATTGGATTATAAAAGTTTCTCTAATTGAGTTCAATTGATAATCAAACATCAGTAATAAGACAATATATTACCACACACATAAACACGCATGCATACATACACACGCTAACACACACACACATACACATGCATTTAGATTAGAATATAGGAAAATGCTAAATAAATTAATTAATATTTGTTACATTTAAATGAATATAAAAATTGTGTATATATATATATATATATATATATTATATATATATATATATATATATACACACATAATTGTAGAAGTAATTACACTTACTTTTAAACCTCTGTCTCCCCCTCTCTGTTCTCTCTCTCTCTCTCACTCACTTTCTGTAGACAGACAGACAGACAGACAGACAGACAGATAGATAAAAATGTGAAGAGTAGAGAGATAGATAGATAGATAGATAGATAGATAGATAGATAGATAGATAGATAGATAGATAGATAGATAGATAGATAGATAGATAGATAGATAGATAGATAGATAGATAGATAGATAGATAGATAGATAGATAGATAGAATGATCGATTGATTATTTATATACTTCATTATATTTATTACAGTAACTATATGTATTCTTTTGCAATTATGTATTTTAGGTGTGAGTCAATGCAATGGAAAAGAGTGTGATTACCCAACACACAGCAGCATTTGCATACATAGTTTAGATTAAAGCAGGACAAAACTTTTTTTTTCTAAATCTGTGTAAAACAGAATCTCTTTTAGTGGGATAAAAGGCTGTGGTGTGAAGCGTGTAGAAGAATCCCACGGCACAAGGCCTTCTGGCCTCAAGGTGGCGTTTTTTGGGGGTTAATTCGGAAAGACAAAGCCGACTGAGAGAGTGATGTCAGGTACCTGCTCTCATGCATATTTGATGCCTTATCAGTGTGTCTGTCCCCAGTGTAGCGGCGTTCCTGATAAGCTGGACATCTCAGACGTGCCCAGCTGCTCCAGCGGTCCTGAGATGGATCAGATGTCCGACCCTGTCCCCCGCCGATGCTGCATGGTCCGGAGAACATCAGATGTGGATGAAGTCCTGACTCTAATAGGTAAGCTCTCAGGCTGCTGCTGCTGCTGCTGCTGCTGCTCGTGAAAAAATCATTTCACACTACTTTAACACAACATGATAATGGCAGCCCGGCATTTCTTATGCTTTATCAGAATGGAGCACAGTCAAACTTCTGAGTCAAAGTCTTCAAAGATTATAACAACAACGGTGAATTGTGTATACCGTATTGTCTGGACAATAGGCCGCTATTTCTTTTCATAGGTTTTGAACTATGCGGCTTATACAAAGGTGCGGCTATTCTGCAGATTTTTTTGATAATGAAGATAAATAGATAGATACGGTAGATACCGTTTATTTTCTCTTTTTTTCTGTCCCATTTTAATCAGCAAAGTTGCTGCCGTGTTAAAATGCAGGTTAGGAAAGGATCTATTTAGTTACACACATGAACATTTACAATTCAAAATCGTTCATAAAGCGGATGCGGCTTATAGTCCAGAAAATACGATATATATTTATTAGGGATGTCAAACGATTCACTTTTTAAAAACTAATTAATCACATTTTCCTAACAGACAGATAGATAGATAGATAGATAGATAGATAGATAGATAGATAGATAGATAGATAGATAGATAGATAGATAGATAGATAGATAGATAGATAGATAGATAGATAGATTGATTGATTGATTGGTTGATGGTTCGCTCATTCTTGACTAAATAATCGCACTTCTGAAGATAAGTTTTAATAAGTCTATTCAAGAACAGTCTTGACACTGCAGACATAGACGAGATGATCATAATGAGTCGCACCTGGTGACACAGCTCTCTTGGGTGTAAAGAAAACTACAACTGTGATTAATGGTGTTAAAAAGAATTGACGCAAGTTAACATTTAAAATGAATTGCATGCGTTAACGCGTTAACTTTGACAGCACTAATCTATATTAAAGAAAATTTTGTATCTTGTAAAATTTTGTAATTTTGTAAGAAAAGATGTAATCCATCTCATCAGTGTATAAAATATAAAAAAAATTAAGAAATAATATCTGGGAGAATAGAAGCTTATTTTATATTTTGCAAGCAAGATCTCTGAAACAACTAGTGTTTTTGTTGTTTTTTTGACATGCAAACTGGATTCTCATCTCCATGCATGGTAGCGGTAGGAAAAAGACGCGCTCCTTTCATATAGCGAAAATATTTTAAAACACGGGATCTTTCGAAATTTTGTTACTCTGATTTTTCGTTATCTGGGGCATTCATAAGTTGGGGCACCACTGTATACAGTTGAGACCAAAATTTTGAGCCTCCCAGACAAGACAGTTTTTGTTTTAAACATTGTTTTAAAACTTTCTTTTAAACAGAACAAAAAAAAAAATGAACGCAGCCTATAAGACATCAGGGTCAAGACATACAGGGTGGCACAGTAGAGGGTGGTACGCTGTATTTTTCGACAAACTTGTTGTTGTGTAGAATTTGTCGTGCTTAGTCATGTCAACGAATCATGTGGCTTTCTGTTTAATTTCTGGAGGTTTGTGTCTTTGTTCTGGGTGAAGCGTGGGAGCAGCGTCAGTCCTTCACCGCAGCCGTGTCCTCTTATGAGGAATCACAGCGTCTAATACCTGGTAATGATGCTCAGAAGTGCATTACCTTCATTCTCTTATCTCAATGCCTGAGAAAACCTTGTCCCTGATTGAACCTTTCCTGCTCACAGACCTCGCAGACGTTATCACGCATAATCACATATGTGTGTACCATTCCCGTCTTTTGTAGAGAAGACACGTCTCAGAAAAGTTCAAGGAATCTGTCTTCATACGTTATCTTTCATATTTCTCTTTTTTGACAGTTCGTGATGAAAATTTTTTCAAACTGAATGATCAACAAATTACAAGGAAATGTTGATTTGACATGGATTTTTTCTGCGGGACTCAAAACTAGCGGCATGTTAGCACTAGCGCAATTTTTCCAATTAGTGACTTTTGCAAAAACTACATTGAAAAAAAATGTATACCTTTGTTATGGTCTTACACTAATGTAAATTTTCATTTTCGAAAATTTGCAGCATATTAGTATATTATTTTGTTGCTATCTAAATATTATTAACATTTATTGTGATTCTATATTATTATTATTATTTTTTTTTTTTTGCCACAAATCATAAAAAAAAACTTTGTTTTAGAGCTTTGCAAATTTGTAAGCCCTTTATCATACTTGGAACAAAAGATCACAAACTGAAAAACTACAAAGAGATTTAAGGATTTTAGGGCAAGTATTTAAGCTACAGAAACGCTTCCTCACATATCTACAGTTCCACTTACACGTATTCTTGGTGAAGCAGAAAATGCATAAAATACAAATTGTCTGTAATTTAACAATAAATTATTAATTCCTTGACCACTGGCATTGGCGATTTGACAGACTTGTTGATTTAGAACTTTATTTCACAGGTTACAAAACATTCTCCCTTTTGCAATATTTCTGGGTTTTGTTTTGCTTGTCCATCATCAAACATCTTTAGTCTACATTATTCTACAGTTTGCGATAAATTGATTCACTTATTTTAATTGTTTCTTGGTTTGTGTTTATTATAAAAAATGCTTTTTTCAGCAATTTATTTGCAATATAACTTCAGGCCCGGAACTTTGCAGGAACTCAAAAAAAATGTTTCGTTAATTGATCGTTCAAAAAAAAAGAGTTTCTGGTTAAATCAGATTGTGGCTCAAGGTCCAGATATTTTTTTCAAATTTAAGGAGTTGTTCAGAATTACAAAGAGAATCAACTTTACTGGCAATATTGGGGTTAAATGAGGGTTAAAAATGTGAACCAAAAGCATTGTGTGTGTCACAGTTATAAAACTGCATCTTAAAACGGTTTATGCTTTTAACAAAAGCTTTTTTTTTATTACACATTATGGAAAAACACAGCTCTTGCACTTCCACCATCACCGTGGGACTCGATCAGCCTCCAGGGCCGCGTGAATTTGAATTCACACCGGGAAGCGGGAAGACGTCTTGCTGAGCGTCTTAATTAAAGCTGGTGTACACAGGTGTGAGGCGTCACAGCTCGAGCAGAGCAAACACTTCCCTAATGCCGGCCCGGATTAAACCGGATCAGCGACTTTATGGGAAAATGTCAGATCTTTGCTATTTTGGACCATTAGCAGTGGTAAACCCCATCGCTTTGTGTTTCAGATGGTTCGGCTAAACATAGAAAACAGTATCAGAGCAATATCAATCCAGCTCGTACTTGGCGCAAACGGCTCCCTCGAAAGATCAATGCGGAGACCAGAAAACGCAGCGCGTGGTCTCAGGAACAAATGACTTTATTTTCTCGCTCTCTCTCTCTGGAGAGAGAAACATGTGAAACAATCTGGTGGAACATCTCAGCTGGATATAGCAAAAATCATCCAGGGCTGTATGTCTATCTTTTTTTTTCTCTTCGTAAAAAAAATGTTGAACAAGTAATACATGGATACATATCATTTAAAGATCATTCCCGCACTTTCCGAAAGACTTTCATATTCCGCAGCGGTATTTTTCCCAAGCTTGGCAGATGTTCCCAATACTCAGTGAGAGAGAATTTAATGTAGAATTCCATGTACTAACCAAAGCTCTGTATATTTTACTTGGTCTTTAGGCCTACATGTTGTGATTAACCCGGAACCAAATAATTGTGTAGGATTGCCTCACCAACTTCCATGAGAGAATTAAGAGTTGTTGTTCATCATCTCAGTGGCCTCGTAATAACTGGCAAATATGGGAAAGTCAGAAGAGAGTTGAAACGTGAACGGAAATGTTCTCCTAATTTGGTCCATCTAAATCCATCCATGTGAAATTAAATCATGAGATTGGTGGCATAAAGTAGGAACAATTTCTCCTACAGGGGACGCTCTCTTTAGAGATGCTTCAGGCCTGAAGGTGCTCTTCCGACTTGACAGAAAACTCTGCTTTGATTAGAAATTGTCAATAAACCTTAGCGTTGACTTCAATCTCGACTCGGCAAATTCATAAAGCCTTTTGGGTCTTAGTGTCCTCATCAGGTTACTGCGCGTCACAGTACCCCCCCCCCCCTCCTGCTGTGTTAACCCCTGATGTGCTAAAACTGATTGACTATGTTGTCGTGGTCTTAGTGCATTCTCTAGTAGTGTTCAATTGTCATAGCGAAAATGGCGGAGAATAGGACGTAATTTCTGTGGGCTGCAGTGTGGGACGCAAGTCCTTACTAAGGAAGCATTTTGTTTTATGAAAAATTGAATGCGAGGTAAGACAAATCCCTTGTGCTAGAACAGGAGAGATAGATGAAAATAAGTAAATATTTAGTAATAACGCAGTTTATTTCACCAACATTAAATCATGTTAAAAAAAAAAGTCATATTCATCGACTAGGGACATGAACTATCTTTCCCATGAGCATTTGTTCCCATCCCACCTTTGCATGTGTTTGCAATCAGTTTGATTGTTGCCACCTGTTCCTCATCTGACTGTGTATTTAAGTCTTCACCTGTGCAATTGTCATCTGTCTGTCATTAATGTTACACATCGTCATTTTCCTCAGTTTTTGTGTGAATACCGTTCTGTATTTCGTCATTTAAATCTTTTCGTCATCCACGGACTCTGGCTTTCCTGCTCTGTACCGGAGTCGCAACAGACGCTTTATTAATACATGTATTGTGCTTCTAAAAGCCCAACAAGCCAAGCAACTGTTAAAAAGAATATAATTTCAGATCTCGGGTCTCGAGGTTAAAGAAAATTCTACCAAATCAGGAACAGTAGACACTAAAATCCCACAAATGAAGAAAGAGCGCCTCCGGTGTTGACACATGAACCTGCAGCCTTCCAATTACTGGTCCAACTCTCCAACCTAGTAGGCGTTGTGATGTGGTTAATAAGACCAATTCTAAGATTCCACTCCATACTTACTGACCCAAGAGCTAAGACTTGTCATCGTCATTCCCGGAATCAGGCCCAGCTCCAGCTTTCTGGAAGAAAAATAACTAGAGAGAAAGCACTCCAGCCATCTGAGCTAATAGATTTGGAGGAGAAGCTAGACTGTGGCGTCTGATGAGGTCATTTCCTGAGCTGGTCTCCACCTGCACTTGCGACTTCCAGATCAAAAGCAGGATACTGGAGTGTCTGGTGGTCTCAGTTATTTCTGATGTTGAGTTTGGCTTCAAAAGATGCTCCATGGCTTGTCCTTGGTCCGTTTTATGTGCTTTGTGTTTAGTGTGTTGTCTTCTTCAAATCAGCACGGAAAATAGCTTCGTTTTGTAGTGTCGGATGTTGGCTAGGGCTTATTTTAGGGTCTGGCTTTTTCAAAGAATATCGGAAATACGGAAAAATTGGTGCAAATATTTACGCTTATATTTGAAATCGACAATTATAGGCACAACATTTTTTGAGCGTTGAATAATCGGAAATAAAGGATCGCTTATATTCGCGTAAATATGGTATATTTAAATATGTTGGGAACAGAGGCCAATGAAGGTCGAGACTAAAACTGCAGCTTAAAATGGTTTAAGCTTATACCAAAAGTTTTTTGTTTTATGTATTAAAGATGAAATTAGCTTCTTAGCACCATAGTGTCAGGATTTTGGCTAGGGCTTATTTTAGGGTCTGGCTTTTTCATCGAATATCCATGTGCATTTTAGTGTCATAATATTTTCTCACCGTTTTCTTTTCGCCGTAGGTAAGACGATATTGTCTGTGCCGTGCGAACGTGTCATGTGGGAACAAGCGGCAGCCGTGAAGATGAAAAAACGAAACGCAAACATATTTCACGAGGGTGAGTTTATCGCTCAAGCCGTATTATATGCACATATTAATCACATTTCAAATTTTCTGTTTTATAATCTGGCTTCTCCTTTATATTTCATCAGATTCCTTTCCTGCCCTTCCAAGCTGTAAAGTGGAGTTTATATATTACCCATAATGCACCTCACTCGAACCCCGTTATTAGATTTATGCTGTTTGAACCGGCTTCTGGGAATGTAAATTAATCGAGGGAAGGGTCTTAAGTCTTGTTTTTGTCCTTCAAGTGTAAGTCCTTGATATGCAAATAGGGTTTTTGCAATTGTATCTGCAGCTAAATACTTTCAAAATCAATAACACGGAGCAGGTTTTTATCCTTCAGAGACAAATAAATATCTCTCTTAATTAAAAGTATATCCAATGAAACTTCTTTTATGCAGCTAAACATGGAATTTCTGAGCAAGCGAAGTAGAATCTGTAATAGAAGTCCGTACTTCAGTGAGTTGCTCATCTATTTTTCTTAGTGCTTTCATTTCTGGGTAATTGAGAGTTGAGTCCAACCTGGTTTACCAAGGACTAAAATTCTGGGCCTCAAATTAATGGCTAATCCACTGGTCTAGTTCTATAGGCATCAATCTATGGAATCAAAGAGCTTAAAATACCGGGCCTCAAACTCATGGTGCATACACAAGCCTGAAATTCTGGCCCTTAAACTCAGAGAGCTCCAAATACTGGGCCTCAAACTCACAAGCATCGAATTCTTGGTTCAAATCTAGGATGCTGGACCTCGAACTCAAACAAGCCTAAAACACTTCCTAAAATTAGACTTAGCTTAAAATCATGTGCCTCAAAGTTTTGCCTTGCAAAATGTACTTCACTCAGATGTGAAGTACTTGAGCAAATGTGTTTATGAATGGATCCCACAGTGGGGAAATTCAATGGACTTTGTTATTTTACGTACGTTTTTTGGCTACTTTTACTGAGTATCAAAAATATAAGCAAAATCTACACTCTACTACATTTGTGACTGAATATCTGTACTACTCCACTATATTTTTAAGGACACTTAACGTTACTCGCTACTTTGTGATTGTGCGCGACAAGTTGGCAATTTTTCCAATGGCATCTTTTGTTAATTCCTTGGATGGATGAGGTGATACAGCCATCTGCAGGATGCTGAAGGTACTGAATGCTGTTTATCAGCTAAATCGCGTGACTGTGAATTAGCGGTTGCACTTTTTGGCACTTTTGAGTTTAACTAAAACTGACTTTTTGTTCTTTTTTATGGTTATTTTTGTTATGTTCCGCCATTCTGAATCGTTCAATCTTATTTCTATATTAGGAAATAAAGCCTCATAAATGAATGGTTTCTTGTTTTTCAGAATTCTTTGTTTGAGCCTAAATTCAGAACGAGTAAAATACTTACATTCGTTAAAAATGGGATACTTTACAAGTCTTTTTGGAATTGCTGACTTTTAACTTGTAATGAAGTCATTTTCACAGTAAGGTATCCGTACTTTTACTCAACCTGGTTTTCAGCTACTATTTTCAGAAAGCTTGACTTCTCGAATTCTGGTCCAAAACTCCGAACTTTGTGTCTTGCACTAGCCCATGCTGCCAAGTCACAGCGCTGCCCACTTATCCATATATATTTAACGCCACTGAATACCATCACCTGAACGATTTACAAGTAAACAAATACCAACGTGGGATCTTCTAAGTAGCACAAATCCATAACACAGACACAACTTAGCCATTGTTAACAGTGAAATGAGCGTCGTGTGGCTTGGCTCCTTAGGGACGTGCTGGATAGTGGATGAGAAACGCCAGCCTCCCTCAGCGTATGCCAGCGGGCCCAAACAGATGCATTACACTGCCGCTGGATTTTTTTTCCTCATATAAAAGCAAGAAAGGCCCATATTGATCCTGGCACTCAGACGGGCTCGGACCTCCCGTCGGGAACGGCGTCTCTCTTTCTCGTCGCTCCCGATAAGAGACGACGCTCTCAGTTGTGAAACACGACAGCACTGAAGAAGCCGTTGAACACTTCGTTTGCGTGCGATGAAGACCAAGCGCTGCCTAGAGATGAAACCCAAGAAGGCGTCTGATCGATATTCTGTAATAACGCCTCATTAGGGAAACTAAGTGACCACTTGGATTAGTCAAACAATATTATGAGGTTCTACATTATTTAATTGATGTTAGTTTGTTGCATTGGGGTCCGATCGATGGCGTAGTAGGTCACTGCTGCTGTGGGTTGGAAACCATTTTTTTTGTGTGTGTGCGTCCAATCCAATTAACCAGTTTAAAATCCAATCCACATTCCAGGAATTTGTCCTCAGTTGATGAACGCAATTGCTTTTGTTACACTAGGACACGTTTCCATCTCAGCCAATCGGCGGCCGGTGGATTTCACAGGTTGATTTTCACAGAGGCGAACGATGCTAGATTAACAGTCACATGGTTTTAATCGAAACGTAATGCACGGCAACACAAACACCACGGTAGACTCTTCTCAATTAAAGTCCATTTTCCATACCAGATTGGCACAGTGAAACCATGCGAGCCTAGTCTGTGTTTTATATATTTGGTGTAAAAGTGGACCTTCATTTCTCTATATGGGATAAAAACTCCCTTCACACTCTTTCAAATGACAGAAATTGGAGCCTTTAAGATTCCGCCAAGTCATTTTGTCAAGCTGCCAAATGAAGCAGTTAAAGTATATGGTAAAAGTAGACCTTTGTTTATCGTGGTACTTATGATTCAAAGCTGAAGCTAAATAGCTTGTTTTAATCACAAGGTTCCAAAGGATTGAAAGGTTGGAAGATGAAGCCACTTACAAACAAGTCACTTTGGTACACTGCTAAATATAGCATACATTGTATAAAATACATTATACATTGTCCTTCACTCTAACAATACATTCCCAAACATCCAGAAATGAATTGATTTAATTATTTAAGACGGAAAAAAAAGGATAAAACACTCTTTTAACTGACAGAGAGGTTCAAAAGAGGAGCCTTTTAGGAAGCGCCAAGCCACTTTGTCAAGCTGCTAATTCTGGCATGTAGACCAGAAAAGTAGACCTTCATTTATCCAGTGCTCGTGTTCCAAAGCCTCCAACAAATTACTCTTTTTTTAAGCCGTTTAAGCCATAAAACCTCCCATCACACTTTTTTGAACCACTGGAGCCATTTACAAACAGCCAAGTTACTTTGTCAAGCTGCCAAAGCGGCTGCTATGTATAAAGGTAGACTGTTGTTTTACATGATGCAAACGCTCCAAGTTAGATTATTACGATACTGCCTGAAGCTAAATTACCGAATTTGCGCGAATATAAGCACCACCCTGATTCTTCAGGCACAAAACAACAAATAAATATATATTAAATTTTCTGGTTAAATTACATTATTATTATTCTCTTGAAAATAAAATGTTCTCTTTTTTTAATAAACCCAATTTGTGACTCATGTTTATATCATAAACATAAAACAAAAAGTCGATTCTAGTGTTCATGACCCAAGATTCTTAGCTCTCCAGTCAGACTCCGCACATGCTCAGAGTAATGTCTGTTTCAAGCTCTC
The DNA here is from genome assembly GCA_028031935.1 of Paedocypris micromegethes. Taxonomy (NCBI): domain Eukaryota; kingdom Metazoa; phylum Chordata; class Actinopteri; order Cypriniformes; genus Paedocypris; species Paedocypris micromegethes. The sequence continues at coordinate 3,555,143 of CM051501.1, read as the reverse complement.
TGTTTATCCGACGCCATAGCGATGGATTATTATCCCCTATGCAGCAACAAAGCGTTTTGACTGTGTCTGTACCTTAGATTATTTTACTCTTTGCCCGACTCCGTCGAAATTACACATTGGACTTGTTTGTAGCTGATTGTGCTAAGCTAAGTGGTCGTGGTATGTAGTCTCTATTTGTTGTAAAATAATGTATTTGGTTTAATCTTACTTCTTCCAGTGTTATTTTGTCTCTGTTAAGTGCAGCGGCGTGTCTAATGTTTCTTTATTTCTGTTATTGAGTCAATTAAAGCTTATACTGTAGCACGTCTGCCTACGAACCATTGTTTAACATTATATAGACGCACACACGCACCGCTGCGTAAATACGACGTGTTTCCATTTATTTGTGATTGTTCTTGACTTGAAATACAGAAAAATGGGGGCTTATACTCGAAATCTGCGATTATAAGCCACCCCCAAGTTTTTGAACATTGAAAATTCGAAAAAGGGAGCTCAAAAAATAAATACAATATTTATTTATGGTTGATATTGAAGCCAGCAAACTTTACTCACACTCTTTATAATGGTTTAGGGTCCAGATTGTGGCGCTTTTAACTTAGTCAAGCTGCCCAATCAGGCCCGGGCCGTGAGGTGAGACGCACTGAAATAAGACTTCCACTTTACAGTCCTGATGATTATACCATTGCGCTGCTTAAAACGTATCTGGCACTCGCCTCCGGTGAAGAATATTTCGAGTATCCGGTGACAGATTTCCAGAAGCCTTGTCCCTGTGTGAAGCTGGTGATGAGCCTGATCTCCGGCAGCACCTGGTGCTCTCATGGATAAATGCGGCGTGTTAAAAGGTACATTAAAGCGCTGCAGAAAATAGCTCACTTTCTGAAATGTTAATGGGACTCGGGTTATGCATTTTTAATCAGTCATAAAGCAGCGGCGTGGTTTGGCTAAAAGAGCCAGGAATTGCCCTGGCCACCTTGATATATAATTTACTCCTTTAAAAATAGTCTCTTTACTCACTGAAACAGCTGTCAGTGTCTTTTAATTGATGCTTTGATGTGGAGCTTCACAAACGAAGTGTGATGGAGGACACGCATTGAGTCGTAATTTAAGATACTGAAACGCAGTGGTTAAAATGTTAGTAGTTAAGTTAAAAGTAGTTAAAAGTCGAGCAGTTTAAATGTATTGTTCTTTTACCTGTGAAGGAACGTGAAAAGATTGGACTGATTGCCAATTGGACATTTATTGATTTCAGTCATCTATTCTATTGTTAAAACATCCATCCATCTTTTTTCTGCTGGACAATCTATCAATTAGTTCATCAACCAATCAATGGATCAACCAATCAACAACCAAATCAAACTAGTTATTAGTTGTTGTTAGTCTTAATAAAATTATCTTTTTTTTATTTTCTCCAATATCCTTTTTTCAATTATTAATTCATAATTCATTCTTTTTATCTGCCCATCTATTCAATAATACATTTCTTTTGTCCATATCACTCTTTTCTTCTCTCTTTATCTCTCTTTTCTCTCTTTTTTCTTTTAATGTTTCCCAAATCCGTCTCACTGTCCTTCATTCTTCTTTGTGTTTATCAATTGTCTTTCCATCCATGCCACCCATTCTCTCTCATATCGATCATATTTTTATCTAGCTGACTCTTTTCTTCTAATAATGTATTATTTCTCTGTCTATCCATTTCTCTATCTGACTTAGTTTCTGTCTCTCTTTCTATTACTCTGTCTATCCATTTGTCTAACTGACTAGTTGTCAGTCTCGTCTTCAGGTTCTCAGTCTATCTCTGTATATTTATCAAGCCCAATCATATGTCTGGATGCTGCAGACTGAAGCCTGTGAGACGTAGGCCGGGATGTTCTTATCAAAATGGTAATAGATGTAGTAATGCGACTGTCTGTCAGATGATGAGCAGGGGAATATTGTGTTAAATTAAATCGTCCATGTGCTTCACGCCGCTGAAGCTTCATCTCCGCACCTCGGTCTCCATCCTGCTTCACCCCGGACGAGCTGCTGGTAAACCAGTCGGGTGAAGACCTCATGTCCTACTGGGAATTAGAACAATTAGAGCAACTAATCGGAGCCAAGAGAAGTTGTCTTTTTCTTCAGTCTCAAATCCCTCAAAAAGTGTCAAAATTTGTTTGGAGGCTCAATCAAGACATTCGTCAATACAATTTTCAGGATTTTGTTGGAAAGATGCTGAGAACAATCTGCAATAACTGTCTTTAGGAGCAAAGTGATGGTTTTGCTTTGAGGCAAAACATCTGTTCAATTAACTTTTCCACCCAAAATCTATTTAAAGATATGGAAAACGAAACTTCCTCTACATCTCTATTTCGCTGTCTATTGGTTTCATATCTCTGTCGGCCTACATTGATGTCCATGAATCAATCAATCAATCAATCAATCAATCAATCAATCAATCAATCAATCAATCAATCAATCAATCAGTCTATCTATCTACCTATCTGTCTGTCTGTCTGTCTTTCCATCCATCCATCCATCCATCCATCCATTCAATATTTTAATTAGCTGTCTGTCTGTCCGTCCACTACCACTATCCATCTTTTTTCCATCTCTCACACATTTTCATTATTCACATCTCTATCCACTTGCTTTGAAATTCTGACAAAATATCCCATCTTATGTATTACAATCTCCATCTATAAATCCACCTACAGTCAAATCAGTAATCTCTCTTTCTTTATCCTTCCATTTTTGCACACCTTGCTATCCTTAGATCCTACAATATCATCTTCCTCTTTTATATCAATCCTCAACTGTTTTTTTTCCCCTCTGCTTGTTTCTTTCCCCGGCACACATCCATCTATACCTGCCTCTTTTTATCTCCGCTTCTCCATCCATATTATGATTTAAGAAAACCTGTCTTTTAGGAGCCCTGAGGCGGTGTAATTTGCTGATGTGTGTCAAGCAAATCCTACAGTCAAAGGTCACGGCTAAAGAGGTCATCGGGCGGGGCACCTCCTCCTTCACTCCGCGAGACACGTGTCACGCGTGTAATATACGACACGGACGGCAGCAGTAGCTATATCATGTTATTTCTCTCAAGGTCAAATGGCAGAGCTGCTAAAGGGGTTTCAGGATCCAGGCCTGTTTGCTCCGATGACTTCAGGCTGTAAAATTGCATTGGGAATGACAGATCACCCGGGATAAATGCCACGCTAGAGCGGTGCAATATAGAAAAGAGCTTTTGTTTTCTATGTACTGTACTTAGCTTTATTAATAAAGCAGCTAAAAATCACCAAAGTTGGCTGTGCACTAAAAAAAAACAGATACGATATATAACGAATTCTACTGAAATTAAACTCCTAGAATATACTAGAATCAACTTTTGAAAAATAAATAAATAATAAACAAAAATAAAACATTTAATGAAAAGCATGTACTATTACTATTGCTACATTATTATTATTACTATATTACTATGTACTATTATTATCATAATTATTGGCAGTAGGAGTAAATTAAAATTATGACAACATTACATTTATGTATTAATATTTTTTTCAATATGTAGTACATTTTGAACAGTAAATGAAGCTATAAGGATTTTTTTTTTCCCATAAGTTACTCAAAATTATTTTCAAAAATATTTTAATGTTTTTATTTGTTTTATTTGAATGTAATATATATATATATATATATATATATATATATATATATATATATATATATATATTAAGCTATGTATTGTATTATTATTTATATATTGTATAATAATTTATATTATAGTATAAATAATATAATAATGATATATACCACATGTATTAATAATAACACACTTTGTGTACACTCAGTTTTATGGCGTATACATTAATCATGTAAATAATGTATACCCTATGAACATTTAAAAAGTGGCAAAACATTGCACATGTGTGATCTGTGTATCATTGAGAATCATAAAGACGAGTGTATTTTTTGCTTTTATTTATAGAATAAGTCTACATAAATCATCATAGGATACATAGTTTGTTACAGCTGCTTCATTTTATAGATGGATAAGTTAACAGAACACAGGTGGATTATGGGTGACGTACAAATAGAGGAACCAGAAACTGCTGTTTTCCCCCTCACACCTACTGGACTTTAGCGAGGGTTCGGACACGACGGTAGAAATCCTCATCGTAGGGAAAACGCTTTACTGAGGGCGTCACAACGTCATCATCTCAAACCGCACACAGCTCGATGGCGATGAAAACACAAAATATCCGCGCACGTAAATATTCAGACATTTGAATAGATGGGCAAGCTCACGTGTCCCGAACGCTTCTCCTACATTAGATGACAAAGACCACACGTGTAAACAAATGCCTCGCTGAAAAGTCTCCCGCGGTGTAATATTGCAACAGATTCGCCTCGCACACACTTCACAGGAAGAGAAATATATTATACATCAGTCGGGATACCATGAGTACAGCGATAGTGACACATACCGATATTGCTAATGTATAATATGAGTCAAACACGTCTTTTGTAATGTACGTCTGTAGACGCCTGAACCAAACGACTGTTTAAAACCAAACAACTTCTCTGTAATATATTTCTCTTCCGCCGCTATCTCGGTGATTGGGAACATCTCATCGCCTCTCCCTGTATTCCAGATCCCAGGCCGGTCTTTACACAAGAGGCCAGGACAATAACGACAAGATCAAGATCTTCCAGATGAAAAGATGCTCAAGACAAGACACGCCGAGCCATTTGAATGAGTTTGAGAGTATGTGTGCACAAATTCCTCCGCCTGCAGACTTCAATAAAGCCGGGGTTGGCTTTTAAAAACCAGGAAATATCACTACCTGCTGTGGATTTTTCCGGCTCGGATTGGGTTTATCGCGAAGGGAGGATGGAGGGTCTTCTACGCTAACGTCTTGTGTGGCGTTATTTAATATATAGATATCTAGATCTAAGCCCCGTTCTCTAGTCTAGTTCATCTCTCCCCTGCGTCAAGCAAAGTAAAAGCTAAATGGGTTTTAGTATTCCGACGACAGAACGGTGCAGACTATATAGTTGTGCAGACGCTCGTCCTAACGTACTTTCTCATATGGCTTTAAATACCCCGTACACTACCTATGGCTTTCATTACACAATTTACACTGAGTGAAATTAAATTTTTCATATAACAATGAAGAATAAACAAGTTTAACTAAGTTATAATTAAGTTATAATAAACATGTTTATATATTTCTAGAATGCTACACGTGTTGCCTAAACAAAAATAAATTGCGTTGTTAGCACGAATTAATTGGAGATTAAATTAAAAAATATATATGATTGGATCTGAGAACATATAGGTTCAGAAATATATAATTTCCCTCTTTGTTGACATATTATTAAAATAAAAATTTTAAAATTAAAAAGTTCCTTGCGTTAGCTTTCCTAAATGCATTTTTAAAAAATGGACAGAGAAATGACGGATTGTGGTTCTGTTGTATTTTATCTAGCTTGTAAATCTCCAGAAGTAATGTCTGATTCATTTTTTTTTTAAAAGCTTTTAACCAATTGAAAAATAGATAACAACATGGAGAATCCAAAAACTTGCTGCGTTACTATCATTGTTATATCTACGTAGTAACAGCAGTGTATAGCGTCCTGTTAGCATCACTGCTAATGAAGCAATTCGCAGCAGTATGGGAATGAGAAATTGAGGCTTGTTAGCTGGTCTTGGGTTCGAGGTTAATGTGAAGTCAGATAAACTGGACTAGCAAACCAAAAAGTCTAGCGAAATACACATTTCTATTTGAAACTAAGCTAAAAAAGAACAAACTGTGATCTGCAATCCTCTTAGAAAATATGAAGCAAGTTCTTAGCTGTTTGGTTAGCTTATTAGCATATGGAGTGTTGAAATCTCTGTAGCCGTAAATGATCATCAATCTGCTTCATAAAAAAATAATAAAATCACATTGTCTCAAGTAAGAAACTGATCTAGAATCCGTAGTTTATATAGGAAACTCAACTCTCTTTGTTAGCCATATAGTCCTGACAGAAGGCTGAGTAATTCTAAACGAAGTACGGACTCATAGCTCTTCATTCCTCTTTTGTCTTGATTGACACGTATTCTTCTGTGGAACAATGGCCTGTTGGTTCTACGAGGAAATGCTAAAACGAAAAACCCAAAAGGCTTAATGAAATGAGGCTGAACATGTTCAGACAGAGCTACCTGCTTCCTCGTCATCTTGCCTTTCCTTAAACTTGAGGGAAAGGGACCAGAATAACATCCCTTACAGCTTAGATTCCACTTCCCTTTCACACAAGGAACACGGCGCACCGGGGAACCTTTGGAAAAGAAGATCTGGGATGCGTCTTGCATCCCAATGAGAGCCTGTCAGCACGCTCATAGCAGTAAGGTTAATCTAGATGTCAAAGTCTGCTGACAGTGCAGGAGATTGCGGGACGTCAAAGCACTGCCTCAAATTTAACTTCCCTCTTGGATGAAAACCAGCCAGGTTATCCGAGTTAAATGCACCGATGTCCTTGTGTAGCTAAAGCAGGGGTATGGCTCTTCCCACAGCTTAGGAAGCCTTTTAGCTTAAACCAAAGACCATTTGAGGCTCTGGATCCACATGCTGGTGTATTTGCACACTTGCTTGGGGCTATGAAGCTTCAGCAATCGCGGGGTACAACCGATTTGGACTTGGAGCCTTTTGACAGCGAATTGACCAAGCATTAAGTGCGAGTCTTAAGCTGCACTAGATGTAGATAAGGACTTGTTCTGCACATCTCGCTTGTAATTTAGTAGTAGGGAGTTTCGAAAAACAGATACGGATCTTTAATTAAATGTTTTGAAGGTGATGAAAAGCGGCGCTACGCTGCAGGCCAAAAAAGGGAAGATTCAATCCGAGTGATTTCCAGCGACTGCATTGCTGACTCCAGGTGGCCATGCTAACGGGTTTTTCTCTAGGAAAAAAAAGTGTCGCTGAACTGAAACAATGGAAGCTGGTTTCCGAAGAAGACATCTGGATCACCACAAGTTTCTAGTCCAGGTACAGAGTGTACGTTTCTGGGGAACCTGGTAGAAGGGGTCCAAAGAGGTCATATAGACAGAAGGCTCTACGTGCCAGTAGGTGAATGGTACCCAGCCATTTACTATCCAAAATTAGCAACATGTGAATTTTAAAAAAAATGGGTGGTTGTTCTTTGCCAAAATGTGGTTCTTTTTTTTGCTTGATAAAGTGTTCGACAAACCCATTGGATTTGAAGCGAGTCAGCTTCTCGTCACTGCAAATTCTACTACTCACTTTGCCCACGGCTAGCCGTCGTGAACGTAGAGGATTGTGTGCGAATCTGGAGCCCATTTATCAAAAACCAAAAGGTGAACATGACATGCTGCTGACAAAGTCTTGTTTAGGCATTATGCTTCACCCCAGTAAGGCGGTCTTGCATGTGTTAAACGCTTTGGTGAATCGGGCCCACTGAAGGTGGGATAAATGATTGAGAGGGGAGCTGATCTGAGATCAGCAGTGAAGCGTGACGGCGCCGAGGTTTCTGCAGGGTTATGAGGTTCTGAAAGAGAGCTCATTCCTGCCGTAATGTTCCAGCTTCCTGCCTCGCTTCTCCTTCTCGTGATTAAGGTCTTAAACCTCTCATCAATCGCCATGCACGTGTTCGGAGCGAGAGAGCGGGATTGTGCTGGTCTCTCTGCTCAGAATACTTAACTCGAGTCTGTTAGCCTGCCAACAGACAGCGCTGTGGCTCTTCTATCCACTCTGCTAGTGTGACCTTCATTGATTCATCTCTCATCCCTTTTTTTTCCCTCTCTCTCACACACACCAACCTCTTCGCTGCCTCGAGGGGATTACCGAAAGACTGGCCATCATATTTAAGGGATATCTAAAAGCCTGGGCCAAAAACTCATTTCATTGGTAATTTCCACCCATTTCTGCAAGGTGAAGTCATTAGAGTCACCGCAACCCCTGGAGCTGGCCTACTGTCACCCTGCTGTCACACTTCCCCACTCCTGATCCTCTTCGCCAAACCACGTCGATTACAGAAACGACTAATTCGGCCGCAGCAGTTCTCCAAACTTCAGGTTGCTGAGGATACGGCCTTGGCTCGTGGAGTTTGTGTAATCCACCTTTCACAGGTCATTGAACAACGATTGGTCTCGGTGAGTAAAACGTGGAGAAAATGTTTGACTCCTTCAACCCTGTTAGTCACAGTTATGTAGCCAATGACTCAGATAATCTTCAGTAACTGCTGCTTCAAACAACTCGCAACAAAAGCCACAAGCCTTTGACATTGTGGCAATGATAGTGAGGAGCAAACTGAAGGCGCATTTTCAAATAGGACGGAAACTTGACTTGGAGAAAACGGTGTGGGAAATTGAGAAAGTTGAAGATGATCTGGTAGAAATAAAAGCCCAATTGTTTGCCAATCGCAAGAGATTGGAGTCATTCAAGAACAACCTGTGTGAGACTCAAGTTCAAGGCCCAGTTGGGTTTTTTTGTTTGAGGGTTTACATGTTCTCATGCTGGCGTGGCTTTCCTCCGGGCCTCCAGCTTTCTCCAACATTCCAAAAACATGCTGGAAAAATGATCCATGTGTAAATGTGAATAGTCCCGCTCTGTGATTGGTTGGCTAGAAGAGTGTGTTCTGACTTCAAGCCCAGAGTTTCTGCAATTGGATCCCGCTATTCCTCACCCAGAAATGGAAAAGGGTTTCAAAAAATTGATGGACAAATGTAACATACCAATGCAGTGAAATGAATAAAACAGTGACTTTTTGTAAGAAACAGTGACTTTTTCCTCAAAGAAAGAAAAAGCACATGGCTCCGTTTTGCCTTCGAGTTTGATTCGCCAGAATAAATACAATTGCGCAGAGCAAACTTAGATGGGAATTGGACAGTGTAGGGAATAACAGTTCTTCATTGGCGGTTAACACATGAAAAGTTAACTTTTCTGAAAACATGTGGTCATTTACTTCCAATTGAAACCCAATTCAGCATGAAAGCCCACCGTGTACCAAAGCCCGCTTCGCCAAATCATTGTGAAAATTACAACCAGCAACAGCTTGCTAATAAAAACCAAACGCTGGGTTTATTCTGGACGTGCCTGTTTACTTGACCTCCAATCGTCTGGATTTGGATCCAATGCGCCAAGGTAAAGCTGCACTTTTGCATGCCAGTCGGTTTGTGGAGTCGGAGGAAATTGTAAAGTCGCTAAATTGCTGTAGCGATGAGAAAATCAAATCGAGAAGCGTCTTATCACACGCGAGCACATCACTGGCTGTGTTCGGGAATGACTTTTGCAATTTCCCCCTTGTCACATATTTGGAGAGAATCATTTGGCCACTACCGGATGCAGAAAGAAACAACACCACAAGCTGAACAAATGTTCACTTCCTCTTTGCCAGGATTTTTTTTCCCCTCTGATGTGAAGAGTGAGATTATGTCCTACAGTGATGGGAAGTTTGCTGATGGAAAAAGCTCTTCTGTTCTGATCATAGCTGGTGAGTGAACCTCGACAAGATAATACCCAACGTACCTTGCTCGTACCAAACCACTTATATAAAGCTAGGTGGAATACATAGCAGAGCATCACTGCGCTAACAAGCTCCTGGATAAACCTGGCTTTCACTTCTAAAATAGCAATAAAAAAAGGCAAGAACTAATCATTTTGAACATGAAAAGCATGAAGTAAAAAAAAAAAGCCATGTATGGAAAAAACGTTGTGATGCTTCAATGCAATGACAAGATTAAATCTCCACATGCTAGTTAGTTTAGCTAGCACAACCTCCTGCCTTTTTTTACTAAGGGAAACGATGTATCGGGTTTATGAAATAGCATAGTAGCAATAGCATAATAGCAAAGCGAATGCACTTTTGACAGCCATTTTCGATTCTGGTCTGGAATACAAGGAGCGAGGCAACACCTTCCACATTCAATTGCGAAAACACTAACTGCATTCAACGAAAAAATGAGATCAACTAAGACTGGTTGGTTAAAACCGTACGGTTAATGGTAACGCTTTGGAAAAGGAAAATCAAAATGTATCAAAAAGTTTGGAACTCACTCAGCAAAACAGCACACCAGGAAACTAAAATGGTCTAACCCGGAAATGAAATAAGTTAACATGTTGCTTGTGACACAAAAATTTACATTATATACATTTTTTTTCTTAATTTGTTTTTAAATAAACTCCTTTGTGTTGGTTGGCGGCTCCTTCGCTCCAAATAAATCCACTCTATAAAAAGCTCCTTGAAAGATTTAAAAGCCCTGTTGAAAACTTCCTGTAGAGTCTAAGAGAAGATTCAGCCAATCAGAGCACAGTAAGGCTTTTGTTGTTGTTGTTGTTGTTGTTTTTCAGACCAAAAAAAGAAAAAAAAAATCAGATCTTTGCCAGTGGTAAGCAGTCATATCCAAAAGGCGACATCCCCGCTGCAGAAACATGGCAGACATCCACGCTCCAAAAAAAAAAGAAAATAAATAAAAATATATATTTATAAAACGAGAAACCGCATGGTTCTGTCAAGCAGTCAGGAAACGAACCAAAAAGGCCTATATCGAAGAGAGTTTATTTTTTTCCCCTCCACGTTCCCGTTAAAACTCTAAGAAGGAGGTGGATCCTATGAAAACAGAAAACACGGAGCTCCTCGCCTGTACATCATCTTATGGTATGCAGGTAAACAAAATGCAAAAGTGCTTTTTAGAGACATATCCAGTGTATCGAAATGAGTTGCAGGCACTTAAGTCCATCCCCATGTAGTAGGTGTCTGACAGTGGAGTTGTAAGGTACGAGTCGTCTGGAGCAAATCCCAGCTTCTGCGAATCAAAGCCGCCGTTGGATCGATGCAGAGCCTTCGCCGTATTCCCAACAAGCACTAGCCGAGAATATCCAGGTAGACGGGTGTGGCTTTGCCCAAGGCATAAAGGATTTTCTGGATGTCTTTGATGTTCAACCTCTGCTGTGGTTCCCTCTGCCAGCATCCCAGCATCATGTCGTACACTTCCTTGGGACAGAGCCGTGGCCTCTCCAGCACACGTCCTTGTGTGATGCATTCGATTACCTGCCGAGAGAAGTCCATCGAACAATTAGGAGCAATTGGTGGACACATTTCATGGAAATAATAAAATGTCTACATATGTCAAAAATATGACCAAAATGCAAAATTGGATGCTTTACGACTTTTACATAAGTCTTCTTGGAATTGGTGACTTGTAGCGTGTCATTAAGTAATTTTTACAGTAAGGCATCCGTACTTTTACTCAAGTATGCTCAGGTGTAAAGTACTTGAGTAAATGGTTACTTGCGTGAAGACAAAACTGTTACTTTACTTAAGTACGTTTTCTGCTACTGTGTACTTAAAAACAATCTGAGTATGAAGATTGAAGATCTGAGACTTTCACTCTACCTCTTCCACTACATTTCTGATGGAGTATCTGTACTTTTTACTCCACTACATTTGAATGTGATGATAGAGGAGAAATGGAGTGAGACAGATAGAGAGGTGATAGTTGGGACGAGTGAGACTGAAAAAAACCAAGAGGTTTAATTAAAAAACAAAAGACCAAGTGGTTAAGTTAATTTTCATTCTTATTATTTGGTATATTTAGGTTCAGGTATTTAATAATCACGAAGCATCAAATAACATGTTTTACTCATAATTTAAACTTTCTCTTACAAGTACTGTATGCAATTCAAAAACCGAATATTGCAAATCGCAATACGAAAAATCGCAATTAGGTTTTTCTCAAAATCGCGCAGCCCTAGTGTGTGTGTGTGTGTGTGTGTGTGTGTGTGTGTGTGTATGTGTGTGCTTGGGCCCTGTGAAAAGCGGATGTCTCAGTCACAGTCCTGAACCTAGAAAACCAAAGTTGTTCCGTTCCTAAACTGCCATTTTCTTTTTCCATTTTGGATATGCATCCCATATGGAGCCCATCGAGGGTCAGAATCGGCCCGGGGGTCCTTGTTGGTGCATCTCATCTCTGAAAGCATCCTTCATATGTCATCAAGACGCTCTGGGAATCAAGAACCTGAAGACACTATTTTCTCATTTTACAAGTGGCCATTTCTGTGGGAAAACCATCTAAGGCCCGGCTGATATAAACAAAATGGAGCCATCGCATGAAATTGGAGAGGTTTGCCTCTGCGGATGGCTGTGTATTGACTTCAAAAGAGACAGATGATTGTTCATTGTCCCCGAGGTCCGCCGCACTGACTTCTGTCGCTGTTCTGTTGACTGAAAGTTTAATTTAGATTCGCTCACTGGCTGAAATGACGCCACACTTCTGCACTACGGCCGTCACTAGCCTTCTGGCAATAGAATATGGTGGCCATTCGGGCTTGAATGATTCTCAATGCAAACACACACCCTTGCATAAATAACCCGCCACCTATACTGTAGATTACCCTTGCCTGAATTGATTTGGATAATCGCAGAGCTCAAAGCTCCTGCCACTTCAGAAGATCTGCGCTGTATGGAAAGGCTTTTTATCACTATTCACTGTTTGGGAACATCGAGTGAGGAATGAAATCTGTTCACTAGAGTTTCCAAAGAAGTGGATAAAAGGCACATTTCTCTGCCTCTGTCGGAGATGGATCGAACACAAGTTCAATATTTGAGCAAAAGGACGGAGATGGTTGGTCAACTGGTACTCAACGACAAGTGGGCAGGAAACAGAGTTTTTTATTTTGTAGTTTTTGACGCTGATGCTAAATCAATAAAGTACTTAAGTAAATGAAGGTTGCTAAAGTATTATTTTGGCTTCTTTGTACTGAGTATCATAAATATAAGCAGCTTTTACTCTCTACTAGACTACGTTTGTGATTGAGTATCTGTACTCTATCTTCACTCCACTACATTTGAACACTTATTGTTACTCGTTACTTTGTGATTGTACACAACAAGTGGGCATCTTTTCCTACCGCGGTACATTTCTTGGGCGAATGAGGTAATATTGCCACCTGCAGGATGCTGAAGGTACTGGACATTATTTATTAGCTAAATCACGTGAAGGTGAAATAGCAGTTGCACTTTATTGCACATTTGAGTTAGACCAAGACTGCCTCTTTGTTCTATTATTATCTATTTTGTTCTGCCATTTTGAAAATGTTTTTTTAGTGTTAAATTTAATTTCTATATTAAAAAATTATACCCTTCCCAATTCTTGGTGATTCTTTGGCCTAAAAATTCAGTAGGAGTAAAATACTTTTTTTGTATTCGTAAAAAAAGCTATTTTGAAATCGAATACTTTATGACTTTTACTCAAGTCTGGAATTGGTGCTTTTGTAACATGAAACAGAGTCATTTTTACAGTAAGGCATCCGCACTTTTGCTCAAGTATGGTTTTCAGCTACTCTTTACACCTCTGATGACACTCCTCTGCTTGTCTCCTTACACTGACTACCAGTTTCTGCTAGAATCAAGTTCAAAGTTCTAACTCACAGGTTTATTCTCCATCACACCTCCTTCACTCTTGATTGCTGCCGATTTCATGAGCATTGGGGTGTGCTTAGTTTTGTGAGCATTAGTTTCAAGCTTTCACTCAAAAAAGTTGATCCCTAACTTTTTTACGCATTCTTCATTTCATTTGTGAAAGGTCTGACAACACTACTCCTCATCTCTGTTCATTGTTTGTCACTTATCAGATGGTAAAAACTATTAAACGCTATTGTTTCAAACGCACACTAGATGTTAGCAGCACTGGTGAAGCTTTGGAGTTTTTTCAAGCCTTGTGAAATGTTACAGACAACAACAATAGCTGAAAACCGAGCATGGAGTTTCCTCATTAACACGGCTCACGGGGGAAATGAGTGTTTGATGAAAACGCTAACAGCGTGACATTTACACATGTGCGAGGATTTCCTGTTTGTTTCTTGTTCAAAAGGGAAATCGTGCGCAAAACGAGACTGTGAAATGAGTTATTAAGTCATTCAATTTTGCCCTTTCATCACTCTCGACTAAATTATGGTAGCTTGCACTGACTAGCCATTGGGTGAAATGCTCTAAAATCCCATTTAAAAACGCTTTTCTGTTTCTCTGCACACTAATATATTCTGCTTTTATGGTGACAACCTACTTTTAGCGGAAAGCTACGGTTCTACATACCTCGTTGTTCGCTAACTGGAACCATGGCTGTTTCCCGTAGGTGAAGATCTCCCAGAGAATGACTCCGAAGCTCCACACATCACTTTCCGTGGTGAACTTCCGGTACATGATGCTTTCTGGAGGCATCCAGCGAATCGGCAGCATGGTGTGTCCTCCCACCTGTCGGACCACCGAAACAATCCAGATTAAGTACAGCTTTCCTAGAGCTTTCCATTTTCTGTGGCATATCACAACAACATCCACATATTGTGTCGCAAAATTAAACTCAACCGATTCAAGAGATTTAGTGAAAAAAAATTAAAGCTTCAAGTCCGAAAGCCCTGAATCCCCATGAACAATTTATGCTAGGCTAATTAGCGCAATATTACACCTATATACATACACACACACATATATATATATATATTAAGGCTGTAAAATGATTAATTAGTTTTAACTAATTAATTAGTTTTAACTAATTAATCGCAATTCCCTGACCAAATTAATTGTGATTAATCGCAATTAAATGACTGAAGTTTGTATACTTGGATATTTAGGTGTAATTTGTCAATTAATATAAACTCAACACTAAATAAACACTCGTTTAAATACAGTAATAAAATTTGCAATATATTTTCTTTGTTTTTTAACATTTATTAAAAACAACGCAAAATAACATGATAACATGAGAAAATGAATTGCATGTGTTAACGCATTAACTTTGACAGCCCTAATATATATATATATATATATATATATATATATATATATATATATATATATATATATATATATTAGGGTTCCATGTCTACAAGTAGCAAAACAAAGTTGATTATGTCTCAAGTAAGATCCTTTGAATGATCCATAATATAAAAAATATAAATATTAAATCTAAAAAAAATAAAAGAATTTAATTATCAAACAATCAATCAACCAACTTAGATGACTAGGTGTTACTTTTAGAGTCTTTTAGAGAGACACATTCAACAGAGCAACATGAAAAATACAAGGCCTTATTTTCCAAGTAGGCCTTATAGAAGTCAAACCCACAAATAAAGATTTTTCTATTCCTCGATGGGCAAACAGTCGGCAGGATTTCTTGGCAAAAAGGACGTTGCACGTGTCCTTAAAAGCCGAGCAAAACAACATCAATTTAGGAATTAGAAGAAATCACCTGCTTTCTCGTTCCGCAATGAATAAATCATTGTTTATCAAACAGACAAGCGAACACATCTCCGAGCAGAGTTCTTATCCGCACGGGGCACGAGTCGCTGCAAATTATAAATGACTCGGAAAAACGAGGGCAAAAACGCGAGCGTCTGAAGAGCCGGCTCGTGATTAAGAAACTTTAGAGTCGTGGAAATGTTCTGTAATTAAAGGTCTAGAATGTTTTTTTTTCTCCCTTTTTTTGGCTTTTCACGTTGGCAATGACATGACAGTATAAGACTCTGCATGTTAATCAGCCTCGCTTCTCCTTTGCTTCTCAGTTGGTCTGAGGCTCCAGTCACGTGAAGCAAATTTCTCTCTTTCCTTGGCTTGCCCCGTTTAGGAAGTGTAAGCAATATGCCAGTCCTATGCCAGTCGTGGCGCGGTCAAACAACACTCCGCTAGCACGTGAACTGCTCATCGTGGACACGCTGAGTTAGCACGCCAAGCGTTAGCACAGAATTCCGGCCAGGAAAATCGCCCCAGGATCAGAAAGGTGTGATTACTGTAATTAGTGTTAATGTAAACAGTGCTGGACTGAAATTAATGTACTCTAGATTTATACAGATTTAACCTATTATATGAGGCCTGTTTATCTTCTTGTTTAAAAAATGTCTGAATCTGCCCAACTGGTTGATTATTTTTATTTATGTTTTTATTTATTTTTAATAAATGTGATGCAGCTTATAAGAAAGTTAACAATAGAGAGAGGATGGACACAAATATATATATATATATATATATATATATATATATATATATATATATATATATATACTGTAGATTGTGAGATAGTGAGAGTGAGAGAGAGAGAGACGGACGGACGGACGAACAGACAGACAGAGAGAGAAAGAGAGCGAGACAGACAGACAGACATAGAGAAAGAGAGAGACAGAAAGAGAGAAAGAAAGTGAGAGAGACAGATAGACAGACAGACAGACAGACAGAGAGAGAGAGAGACAGACAGAGAGAGACATAGAGAGAAAGTGAGAGAGAGAGAGACAGACAGACAGACAGACAGACAGACAGACAGAGAGAGAGAGAGAGAGAGAAAAACAGAGACAGAGAGCAAGACAGACATTATTTAAAAAAGACATTAAAAAAAGAGGAAGAGTAGAAAAACAGAAACAGACAGAAGGAAAAAAGATAAATGTGAGAGAGACAGACAAACAGACGAAAGAAAGAAGACAGCTAAAAAGGTGGCTGTATAATATCCAGGAAAGATGGGATGGATGGATGGATGGATGGAAGGATGGATAGATAGATAGAAAGATGGATAACAGAAGACAAAAAGAGAAAGGGTAAGGTAGTCAGAATGACAGAGAGTAAGATCATTTATATAGAAAGACGGACAGACAAG
This sequence comes from Paedocypris micromegethes, assembly GCA_028031935.1. Taxonomy (NCBI): domain Eukaryota; kingdom Metazoa; phylum Chordata; class Actinopteri; order Cypriniformes; genus Paedocypris; species Paedocypris micromegethes. Next base: position 3,538,528 of record CM051501.1, on the reverse strand, counting down.
GTAATTATTTTCATTTCTTTTCGGAATGATAAGTGCCGTCCACTTAAGCACAGGCTGGCGTTCAGACGCACAGAAAAAAAAAAAAGAGTGTGTTAGTATGCAAATCCAAAAACAGTGTTTGCGTTGAGTGCAGACGCTCGTGCTGAAGTGTTTGGGAAATTGAATCGATTGCATTGATTGAATCTCCATATCTGAATAGCTTCTCCCCGCCATCTTTCCCTGAGCGGAACCGTGAGACGCCGGACGCATGTGAATCGGTCTGCGGAGAGACGGGAATGAGAACTGGCAGGGTGGTGACAAAGACGCCAACGCAATCTAAAAGGCCACCGATGAAAGGCAACACAATTAGAGATTCGGGGGGAGGACGGGCGTAACATGGAGGTAATTAATGCATATTAAATTCAGTCGCATGTTTGTTCACATTAGCTGCTTACATGAGGTGACATCACAGGAACACTCTTTTCCCGGTTTTCCAGCTGTTTGAACTAAAAAGGGTGGGTGTGGCCTAGTGGGAATCAGTTGGACTTGCAACAAGACGATTGCAGGTTCGAATCCTGACTGGCATCAACCACCGATTTCACTGATGAATGATGTTCTTTTTTTTTTATTTGACACTTTTTTTCCCCCTAATTCCGCGTAGTGGCTATATAAATAAACTTGATATGAAATAAACTATATACCACCTATTGCAGAAACTATATACAGTACAATGAATGAAATAAACTATATACAAACTATAGCTTACCACCTCTTAATACTGAAACCAATAAGTTTAATTTTGACCACTGTGACACTTTTTCTAATGTGTCTAATACCACAATATTCATAAAATCGCCATTTTTTTACTAATAACTTTTTTTTTTCCCAAACTTTGACTGTGTGCCTTAGAATTGGCAGGCTTGCGACAATTATAAATGGTCAAATTGAACATTTCAATTTGGAGCTAAAATGGCATACGAATTGTTTTTTTTTTTTTAAATAAACTAGATGCAGCTTATAAGAAAATTAACAATAGATAGTGTACGGATACAGATCTTGGAGAATTGTATAGTTAATACTATCTGGAAATACAGATAGTTACATACAATGAGACAATGGGAAGACTGACAAACAGACTAAGATGGATAGATAGATAGAGAGGGGGAGGGGTGGACAGACAGACAAATAGAGAGAGAGAGAGAGAGAGAGAGAGAGAGAGAGAGAGAGAGAGAGAGAGAAAGACAGACAGACAGACAGACAGACAGACGAATAGACAGATATACGTAGATGGATAGATGGATGGAGAAAAGAAGAAGATTAGAATAAATGGACAGACATTGATATATTAAAGAAGAATTAATGCATCGGTTTAATTTTGATTTGATTTAATTCTGCTTCTGCAACTAAGTGTCCTTGGGCAAGACCCTAAACTCCAAATGTCCCCCGGGCCATTTTCTTTTTCATTGAGGACACTAACGTTGAAGAATATAATGTATTTGTGTACATTCGAATAATGTTAAGTTCGTTTGCAAAAGTTTTGTTTTGTTTCATGCTTTTTGAGCCTGGATTCAATATGAATAAAATTCTTTTTTAAGTTTTAATCAATCAATCCATTCACCCACCCACCCATCCATCCATCCATCCATCCATCCATCTATCTACCTACCTACCCCCCTACCTACCTACCCCTACCTATCTTTGTCTGTCTGTCCATCAGTTTGTCCGTCTGTCCATTCTTTCATCCATCCATCCATCCATCTATCTATCCCACAGAATTTGCCCTGTGAGATATCTATGATCTACAGTAAACCCCCTCCACACACACACACACACACACAGTGATTTCCGAATTAGTTTTTCCACTTGTTCCTCGCCGAGTAAAATTCTCATTTCATCTGCGGCGCCTGTAAAACGAGTCCCATTTACAGTGATGAGACGAACAATCTTGTTCAAATCAACTTCATCTCGAGCAGCTCCGCAGCTTCGGCCTTCACCTCCTCCATCCTCCTGACGACTCCTTTACGGCCGAATCAAGCCAGAGACGCATGTCGGTGTCAAGCCAGACACGATTTTGATTGAGAATGTTCTGTAAATGACTGCGCAGCACAAATGGGCTCGGAGCGCATAATTAAGCTGGAATGAATCCGAATGGCAGATAACAGTCGGACTGACATTTTATCTTTAATAGCCGGTCCAGAAATGGGATTTTCTCGGCCTCGTGTGGCTTCGAGCTCATTTCCATGGAGTTTGTATCGCTTTGGCTGCGCTTAGTTTGGTTTGGAAATATCACGGATGTAGAATGTGTGAATCAACCGATTGTTTTATACAGCCATTTATATTGCGCCAAGTTGTCAGTTCCATATTTGTTTGCTGTGTGTGTTTAGTCACGTAAGAGTGTTTGTGTTTATTCAGAATCTGATATTTGTCTTTTTTTTTTCTGTTGTTCAAATACTGCAATTGTTTGTGTGTGTTTGTTTATTCATAATTGAGTGTTTGTTTTGTGTTTTTGTAATTGGTTTTGTTATCCACACATGGAAGCTTGTTTAGTTGTTTATTTATAAAACACAAACTAATAATTCAACAAATTAGTTATAAAACAAATTAAGTTTTTAGTTGTGCTTATTTATTTGTGTGTTACTGTTTGGTGTGTATGTTTATTCAAGGGTTTGTTGTCTGTGTGTGTCTGTGTATATTCGGACAAGAGTGTTGATTTTTTATATATGTTTATGTAATATAAATGTTGAGTGTTTATACTCACTTGCACATGTTTGTGTGTGTCGTGCGTGTGTTTATGTTTATGTTCGCATGAGTGTTTGTTGAGTGTTTTCTTTCATATATGAGTGATTTTTGAGTGTGTTTGTTTTTGTATATGCGAGTTTGTTGACTGTGTTTGTTTTCATATATAGTGTTTTTGCTGAGTGTGTTTGTTTTCAAATGAGTGGTTTTTGAGTGTGTTTGTCTTCATATATGAATGTTTGTTGAGTGTGTTTGTTTTTGTATATGAGTGTTTGTTGAGTGTGTTTGTTTTCATATATAGATTTTTGCTGAGTGTGTTTGTTTTCATATATGGGTTTTTGCTAAATGTGTTTGTTTTCATAGTAGTGTTTGTTGAGTGTGTTTGTTTTTGTATATGAGTGTCTGTTAAGTGTGTTTCTTTTCATATATTTGTGTTTGTTGAGTTTGTTTTTTCATATATTAGTGATATTTGTTGAGTGTGTTTGTTTTTGTACATGCGTGTATTTTCCCTAAATTACCGTCTGATGTGTGTGCGTATATTTTAGTGTGCATGTGTTTGTTGTGTGTGTGAGTGTTTGAATACGATATTTGTTAATATTCCTATATGACCGTGTTTTGACCGCGTTTATCCTTTTTTTGTACCTCATATGTGATGAGAAATTCAGCGTTTGTAAACCGTTTGTTACAACCGTCTCAACGCCGACAAACTCATGAAGACGATTGGTTGCTGATCACGATGACAAACAATCAAGAAAACGCGGAAAATGCAGAAAACGATAATGGTCACTTACGCGGTAATAGTCAGTGCTGTAGATGTCCCGGGACATTCCGAAGTCTCCGATCTTGACCAGCAGACCGTTGCCCACCAGACAGTTGCGAGTGGCCAGATCTCGGTGCACAAAGTGCTGCGACGCCAGGTAAACCATCCCCGCGGCGATCTGAGAGGCGATGTGCAGCATCTGAGAGAGACCCAGCTCACCATTGGTCTGCAGAGGCTGACCGTCCACCAGGATCGTAGCGTCCGGCCCGTGAGCTCTACACACACACACACACACACACATTTATAGGTATTGTTAGGCACATGTATAGATTGTTTGTTGAGTGTGTTTGTTTTTGTATATGATTGTTTGTTTACGTTTGAGTGCTTGTTGAGTGTGTTTGTTTTCATTTATAAGTGTTTGCTGAGTGTGTTTGTTTTTGTATATGCGTGTTTGTTTACGTTTGAGTGCTTGTTGAGTGTGTTAGTTTTTGTATGTGACTGTTTGTTGAGTGTGGTTGTTTTTGTATAAGAGTGTGTTTGTTTTTCATATGCGTGTTTGTTGAGTGTGTTGGTTTTTGCATATGCGAGTTTGTTTGAGCCCGTTTGTTTTCATACATGAGTGTTTGTTGATTGTGTTTGTTTTCCTAAATGATTGTTTGTGGAGTGCGTCTGTTTATTATATGATAGTTTGTTGAGTGTGTTTGTTTTCATATGAGTGTGTTTTGAGTATGTGTGTTTTTGTATATGAATGTTTGTTGAGTGCATATATACCTATGTGATGGAAATCAACATTCCTCACTTTGACACTTTATCAAAGCCAACGCGTGTTTCGCTTTGTTTAACTCATGTTATACATTCATTTTCACGTTTTCCTCATTTCCCCAGGAATTTGAAGCCACGACCTTGGTGTCACCATCAAATGATAAACCCACACACACATTTGTTTCTTCACTTTAAGCTTTACAATCACTCGAAGACTCTTCACGAACACTTCGTTACCACTTTTTCCAATTCAATCCATAGAAAACGCACAATTTCAATATTTAAGTTGAGCAAGGTCACCAATGACCAAATAATTGAGTCGTTATCACTTAATTATTGATAACAAACACATGATTATCACAAATACATGATTGGATTTTTTTTTTTATTTATTTACTTTGACATATTTAATCAATCCAAATTTTTTTCATATTTTCCGTAATACCGGAATTCTGACTGAAAGGCCCGGCACTTTTCCCTCTCAGGAGCGGCGGTCTGATTATGTCGGACGCGGTTTGACGGAAGGTCTTATCCACCCTGATCTTCCTCTGTGGACCGGAGACGTCATCTCGCCTCTTGACAGGGTTTTGTCAGAAACCGTGTTCACTTTTGTATCCGCCTCGCTTCTCTTGTTCTGGCTGTGCGGATGGTTGTAACCCATCAATCAAAGTCGGAAAAGCCGAGCGGCATCACAACGGCGTTACAAACAGCTCGGTTTAGTCACAACATTGTGCGTATGTGTATATATATATTCAATATTTCAAGTCGGTTTGATTTTAACAGTCTGTATTTTAAATGATTTTCACATTTTATACAATGCCTTGTGTTTTCAGGCAAAGTGTGGAATGCTTTGTAAAGAATTATATAGGCACTTTTTACGCACAAGTGTGAACTGTCTTGGATATTGACCAACTTCTGTTTCTTATTTAGCTGTCTCTATTTCCCTAATATTGTTTTGCCTATAGTAACATGTTTTTATCTATTTTACCGTTCCAAACAGCTGGGTTTAGTTAATATTGTATTGTGTGTGTGTACATATATTCAAACATAAAATTCGATTTGATTTTACGTGTCTATATTTTAAATTATTGTCATATTTTATAGAATGCCTAGTGTTTTCATTCTATAAAATATGACAATATTTGTTTGCGATCTTGAACTCGTTGAACTTTAGACTTTGTTTTTGTATATGAGTTTTTGTTGACGTGTTTGTTAAGTGTGTTTGTATTTGAACATACATGTTTGTTTGTTGAGTGTGTTTGTTTTTTAACGTACATGTTTGTTTGTTGAGTGTGTTTGTTTGTGTACGCACATGTTTGTTTAGTGTGTTTGTTTTGTATATGAGTGTTTGTTGAGTGTGTTTGCTTTTGTATGTGACTGTTTGTTTGAGCGGGTTTGTTTTTGTATATGCATGTTTGTTGAGTGAGTTTGTTGTTGTATATGAGTGTTTGTTGAGTGTGTTAGTTTTTGTACAAGCTTGTTTGTAGAGTGTGTATAACATAACTTTAAAAACGAAACAAAAAACATGAAGCGCTGGTATTTCTTGTGGCGTCATTGTAATCGTTGAAGTTTACTGACTTCTTTTTCCGACAAATTAACCACAAACATTACGCAAATTTCACTCGTATATGTACAAATAATAATCAATGACTTTTTTAGGCCCTGAGCTGATCACACACCTCAGGAACTTGTTGAGGTCTCCGTGCTTCATGTACTCGAACACCATGATGAGCGGGTCGCCATCCACGCAGACGCCGTAGAACTTGACGATGTGCTCGTGCTGGAGGTTGGTCAGTAGCTCCGCCTCCCGCTGGAAGTCTTTCCTGGCCGCGAGAGTCGGGTCCTTCAGGGTCTGCAACACACAACCACTATCACTACTAAATCCTCACAAACACATATATATGCATATACAGTCAACTCTGCTTAAGTGCAAGTCGCTTAAGTGCAAGATTCGCACGTCAGTCTTGGGGTTCTGTTTTTAATCCCATTCAAAAGATGGGAAAGCTGCTCCGTTTAAGCGCAAATCTTTTTGAATGTCACCCAAAGGCTTCGTTTTGATGATTTGAAATATAGTCTGTAGGTGTAGTACGTAGTTTAAAAAGAAGTGGGAGCTTTAGCGTCCACTCCTGATTAGTGCACGCTCCACTTAAGTGCAAGTTCATGTTTAGTCTCCAGGTTGTGCACTTATCAGGAGTCGACTGTCAAAGTCAATAATATTCACATAAAATATTTTTTATATGATTGCCCCGCCCTACAAATTAGTCTAACGTATTTCAGAAATACTTATAAACAAAGCAAACCAATTTTTTTAGACAGTAACTAGGATGTCTAATAGAATTTCTTTATTTATTTTTTGCTCTCTTTAAAATCACTTTTGAAAAACTTTAATGACTATTTTGTAATAATTATGTCCTCAACTATAGCTTTCAATTTGTATATAATTACACAATCTTACATCGACATCATTACAAAAAGTAAAAGCATGTCAAGTTTGGCAGAAGACGTTACAATAAATATTTTAGTTTTTAAATACAATTAAAATAAATTTGAATTAATTAAAATTAAATCCTTTTTTGGCTATTGTTAATTAAATATACATTTTTATCAGATGTATGTGCTATTATTAATTAATCAGAGCATGTGAGCATTTTGAATTGACTTGTTTAAAATTATATATGTGTGATACATGCTTTCATAATGTGTGTGTGTGTGTGTGTGTGTGTGTGTGTGTGTGTGTGTGTGTGTGTGTGTGTGTGTGTGTGTGTGTGTGTGTGTGTGTGTGTGTGTGTGGATGTAAGTACACACACACACACACTCAACAGTTTGCTCTCAGGCAACTATACGAAAAACCTTTTAGTTTCACTTAATTTACATCTGAAATGAACATTTTTAATAAAACTCGTTTGAATACCTTTAACCACACTCTTAGTCACATTTTCATATGGCGGTGATTTGTGACCACGCTCTTGTCCCAGCTCTCCAAGTCACCGCGGTGTTTGTGAAGAATCGCTCCTTCAATTACGTTATAATTGCATTTCTCCATCAGAGCTAGCGGTTTAATTTTAATTAGAGCTAGCGTGGGTTAATCCATATCGGGAATCGCAAAGAGGTTGGTGCGGCGGAGATGGATGGGAGAAGCGATTCACAGATGGCAAGGTATCTCTTCCCATCCATAATGCTTTATTACCCATGTGTGGCTAAATTGGCCACCCGCACAGGTAGGAGCGATCGGGGGGGCAAACCCAGTGCCACCTGGGGGGCTGTCGCTTGTGATAAGGCTCCGGGGGGCTTGGGCATCAGGTGGAAGTGGCCAAGATTAAAAATACAAGAGAGACACTGGCAGCTCTTTGACGAAAACTGACCCCTGAGTGAAGGTCGTTCAAGCCACAGCTGGTCTGACGGAGCGGCACCGAGCAATGTGCCATCCCGTCAAGTGGCGTGTGGCATCGAGGAGCCATAATTGAGCTCTCGTTTGGGTCAATTTGCTCCCAGATCTGACGTTTCTCCCTTTCTACCCGACTGATAAGCAGCAGTGCAGGCTCACGTTGTTCTGGCCGTGAGAATCTTCCGCAGAAATTGTCACGAGTCTCTTAAACCAAATCTCAGCGCCATCATTCTTGATCACACCATCTACAGAATAAAGTGCTTTTGCCGGATGATAAACTATCACCAGCAGACAGTGTTATTGCTGGAGATTTATCTTTCCACCAATTCTGGTCTAAAGCCTCCACGCTATGATAGCCAACGTCATCGCTCAGATGAATGAAGCAATACAATTATGGAACTGATTAGAAACCTGGTCATGGACTGACTGTGGGTACATGAAAAAGATTGATAAAAGATGCTTTTTTCCCCACATAATATTTTAGAATTGAGCTGAATACTGTATTTACGCGAATATAAGCACCACCTTTTTTTTTATTTTTGAGGCTCAAAAAATTGGGGGGTGCTTATGATCGATGATTTCAATTATGCCCGTAAATATAAGCCCTCATTTGTACGTATTTCAAGTCAGGAGCAATCACATATAAACAGAAACACGTCGACTGGAAGAAGAAATATTAAACTAAATACAGTACAATTAGCTTAGCGCAAATGGCTACAAATGAGTCCAATGTATTTCAAAAGAGTCGAAACAGTCGAAAATGAAGAACACGGGCAAGAAGTAAAAAAATAAAAAGCAACAGACACAATCGAAACGCTTGGTTGCTGCACAGGGGATAATAATCCTTCTTCTTCACACGGCTTGGGATAAACAGAGAGCTTGAAACAGGCCTGAGCTTGAAACAATTGCTCTGAGCATGTGCAGAGTCTGACTGCAGAGCAAAGGATCTTGGGAAATGAAGTCCTGACCACTAGTTGATCGACTTTTTGTTTTCTGTGATTCAAGCAAAACAATATCAAAATGATACAAGTCACAAGTTTTGAAGTCACTCTATTGAAACCCGTCCACTCACTCAATGTGGTGCTTTGACCTTGGTGAATGCTCCAATATGTGGTAAACCTTCTTAAAACCTTATCCAGGAACCGTCTGCCATTAGCAGTGACTCATTCCACTCTGAGTTATGGAGCCCGACCATTTTGCAGAGTAATATCTCAAACCTTACATCAATGCCAAAAACCCACCAGGGCTGTAGCAGATCTCTCCTATGGGCGCAGCAGAGCTTTCTCTATCATTGATCCTAGTCAACAAATCCTCCACCGCCTGAACGTCTCGCTGTCGTTCCCCTGAAAGCAACCCTTCTCTAGCGAACACGAGGGGATCAGCTTTATATGTCAAGCGAGCAGGACTGGAAAAGGGGCTTGACCTTTCGAGTGAATCCAGTGTAACGGGAGAGCGAGATGGTCCTGCTGGAATGGAGAGATCATCTCTTACCTTGACAGCCACCAGCATCTTGTCCTTAGTGGGGCTTAGGTTGTAGCACTCTGCCAGGAAAACCTTCCCAAAGGCCCCTTCGCCCAGTTCCCTTTTCAGCACGATGTCTCGCCGCTTAATGTGCTGAACATCTAGAAGGAAACAAAGACGGGAAGACGTTTCGTGAACTCAACTTCGAGGGGTGATTCGGTGTCTAGAACAGCACAATCGAATGCTTTGAAATATTTTATAGAATATTCTCAGAATTCAGGGGTGTAAGGTACTTGAGTAAATGTACTTTGTTACTTTACTTAAGTATGTTTTTGGCTAAAGCGTATAGTATAAAAAATATAAGCAACTTTTACTCTCTACTCCACTGCATTTGTGATCGAGTACTTTTCGCTCCACTACATTTAGATGAATACTTATCGCTACTCGTTACATTGTAACTGTGCGCGACAAGCCGGAATCAATTTATACCGCGGTTAATTTCTTGGGCAAACGAGGCGAATATCGCCATCTTTAGGCTGCTGAAGGTAATGAACGCTATTTGTGAATTAGAAACCACAAGAACGCGAATTAGGGGCGTAAAAATGTGTTTTACAAATGTTATTATATAATATATAACTTTATATAATACATAGAATATATAATTTACTAATCAGATTAATCAGGTTAAATTCTGTTTCTGTCTTTGAAAACAATAGTTTGTTTTCACGTTTCTTTTTTTGTTTGTGCCTATATTGAGCACGAATAAAAATACTTCTTAATACTTAAGTTCTTTTAAAATGGGATACTTTGCTACTTTGACTCAAGTCTTTTTGAAATTGGTGACTTGTTACTTGTATTGGAGTAAGTTTTTACAGTAAGTATCTGTACTTTTACTCATGTATGGCTGTCCTGTACATCCCTGTCAGAATTTGAGGTGGGCTGCCCCTCGGCTGGGTGCACAGACGAGGCGAGACACAAAGGGTTAAACAGTCTTTCAGGGATCAAATTCAAAATCAACGTCAGGAAGTACAGGGCATCAGAACAAAAAGGGTAATCAAACAGGTAGTCAAAATAGAGCAATGGTCAAAACTGGCAAGACTAGATAAACAAACACGAACTAGGCAAGACATGAACTAGACAATGCACAAAATTTAACGGCTAGACGACAACAAATGAACTCTGACAATTTGGCAAGGAAACAGGTGACACACTGGTGCTTAAATACATGACGTAATTACATAAGTGATAACAGCTGAAATCAATAACGACTGTGAGGAACCAGGAAGTAAAACCGAAAACCCGGAAGTGTCAAAATAATAGTTTGCTTTGACTAAAAACCAGAATATGTCAAAATAAAAGTCCCAATAAACAGAAAGCTTGCCAAGACCACATGAAGTTTTTATTTCATCATTTTCAAATTTAAAGTTCTTAATTGCAAATGTGCACTTTTATTTTGTTAAATTACACGACTAAAGTTGTTAGCAGTCAATTTAAATCACGTTTTTTTATTAAGTACTTGTTATGAATTTTGTACTGAAATCCTGAAGTCCTCGTACTCGTTTTCCAAAAAAGTGGTATCAGTGCATCCCTAATTCACTCAGCTCTCCACTAGCTTATTCAAGAGTTTGAGCGTTAAAGGAGAATGAGGTACATTTCACGATTATTAAAGTACAAATAAAGTTCCGTTAAACACAAAGTAAATGTGCCTTTATGCATTTCCTAAACTACCCACAATTTGCAATCTGAGCATCGCTGTGGTCCGATCATACATGGAATGTAATGAGGTAAAGTGGGGAAAGTCCTAAACAAAAGCGATAAGGTGGGTTTCCCCTCATAAAGAGATGAAGGAGTTCAGGCTTGGTCCAGTGGGCAGGGTAATGGTCCACTGCCAGCTGAAGTCCCCACTGAGTTCTGCCCCGTGAGTGAGGAGAGCAACCTCAGACCCCTTCATCAGCAGTCCATCATCTACAGTGTACACAATCCCTCTACGTTAGCTACAACTTTGATCGATAATCATAAGCTGTTGAGACAGCAAGCAGAAGAGCAGAAGTCATGAGAGGTCAGTTCTTGGAGTTGACTTTCGAAAATAAAAAGAAAAAAACCAATTGGATTTATGCGAATTGAATATCAGCACCGCCCAGATGTTTTTCCACGCAAAATAAAAATTCCAAGCTTTGATCAATATAGGGTGACCAATCGTCTGCTTTCATCCGGACATCTTTGTACGTCCTGGGCGTCTGGGCGGAATTTATAAAAATGTTATTTATATAAAATATTATATGTTATATTATTCAAAAATCACAAACATGTCAGATTTTCACATTTTTTTAAAGAACCATCAGGTGTGTACGAAAATGTACCTGCACTTTGCACACAAAACACACACAAATTGTCAGCTTCACAAATGGATTTAAAAAAAAAGTCTGTCTGTCTTAATAAAAGTGTTGGAGAACTCAAAGCTCACGTAGACACTGAAAAACATTTGTTTAAGTTGATATCTTTGTGAAACTCTTCTATTATTCTTCTTATCAAGAGATGCGTATATTGTTGAAGCTGACTTTTCTGAAGTTGAAGCTGAAGTAAACAGAAAAGTTGATATTAAGAACATTGATTGGTATTATTAAGACTTATGTAGTTACAAATTTTTACAGATTTACTTTTGTTTTATTACAGAAGTACATTTTGGCAGCGCCGATTATCCTCTTTTTTTGGAAATCAGAATCTGGTCACCCTAGATCTACGCCTCTTATTCAGTACGTCGTCTCTGTTTGTACAATAATCATTATGATACTTAGTATATTTTAATCCGAAACACTTTATTTAGCCACACGCTTTGTGGCTAACGAGTCTTTATTTCTGTTAGTAAGGCAATACAAGCATTATTTAAAGAAAGAAAGTGCACCGCTGCATAAAGACAATGTATTTCCACGTATTTGTGATTGCTCTTGAAAAATTATCATTTATACTTACACACATTTTCGAAATATGCACATATAAAAAAAATACGAAATATTCTCCCACCCATGTTTTGAGTGTCTACAATTGGGGAAAAAATACAGTATATCATATTTCTAACTAGGAGTGTGTGGACAACCTGAAATTTTTGAAACTTCATTAGTGGACAATTGAACGAGCCCTCAAAAATTACACGAATATAACCATCAAACCGAGCAGATTGTCAGGCGGCTATGCGAGCGTGGCTTATGATGCACGGCGGCCTGTTCGAGTCTTTAATCTCTGTACCTTCTTCATTCCTCTATTCCCACTTGCCGGTCTGCGAGCTCCATATGGCCCAGCACAGCGGCATCTGGTATTTACTCCCAACAGAAGTTTGAGACGAACCATCACCCAGCATCAACACTTACTACAGGCAGCGCCGTTTCGCCATTTTACTCCCAGTAGCAGGACGGCTAATTCCACGAGACGAGGGAGGGAAAACAAATATTGATGAATGGACAGCACTCAGGAAAAAGCTTTTGTATTAGCTGGCAAACGCCCCGTTCCCTTTTCCAAGCCGAGGTTCTAATCAGCAGGAACATATTAGGCACAATTTCATTTAGGCTGCCGAGGCGATTGCTCTACGTGGCAGACATCCAAAGATGGTGGAAAATATTTCACTCTTAACCATGAGCCTACTCGATGTTATGAGTCTCCTCGGTGCAGGATTTTTTGTGTCTTTTCCCCCCTACAAAGACACTAGGTTTAAGAGAACACATATTAGTTCCAAACTTCCATATTTACACAAATGTAAGCACTCCTTTTTTCAAAAATTTGACGCTCAAAATCTTGGGGCGCAAAAAACTCATTTTGTGTTACAAAATAACACTGGAAGAAGTAAGACTAAACTATGTACAATCCTTAATATTACAACAAACAGAAACTACAAGCCACAAACAGTTAGCTTAGCATTAACAAACGTGTCCAATTTGTAATCACAGAAAGAATCGAAACTTGAAGTTGAAATTGAAGAACACGGTAAAAAATCCAAGGAACAGACACAATCAAAACGCTAGGTCTGCTAAATAGGGGATAATAATCCTCCGCTTCGATTCTCTTCAGTGTCGGAAAAACAGATCTTGACAGGCCTCCCGCAGTTGCTCTGCACATGCAACTGGTGCAAAGACTCTTGGGAAATGAAGTTCTGATCACTAGAATCGACTTTTTGTTATGTAATATTCAAGTAAAACTATATCAAAATGATACGAGTCACAAGATAGGTTTGTTAAATCAAGAGAATATAGTATGTTATGGGGAATATTACCATAAATGAACAAAAAATGTATTATTATGTATTTAATTTTTTATTGTGCCTGAAAAATCAAGGGAAAATACACAAATTCGCGAAAATACAGTAATAAAACTGCTCTTATTTAACCAGAGCTGGAGGCGAAAAGACACTGCAAAAATTGAGTTCCGCTCTCCATTTACATCAAGTTCTTGAATAGTATGTGACACTTTTTTTTAACTTAAAATGCAATTAAGAAAGTTTCAAATCTCAAAAATTTCAAAGCTGATTGTCTTGTAACGCCAAACTGTGGATAGCGCGGGAGCTGGTGGGGCGAGGTCGATCACGCAACACCACGAGCAGATGGGAATACACAACATTCACTTCTGCCTAATTAGGCTGGATGTTTTCCCCGTATTTGCTCCAGCAGATGTTTGCTCCGTCTTGTAGAAATGACACTAAAGCTGATTGGAGTTCAAACATATACGAGTCTGCATGAAAACAGGCTTGGACCTTCTCCGTGATTCGCACCAGCAACACCATCACTCATCGAGTCCAAAATCAATCCATGAATCAATGAAACCAACACATTACACTGGGAAAAAAAATCTGGACAAGTTAAATAAAATCTTGAAATTAGACTGTAGACAGACTTTTCTTGCTTGGAAAAAAATGCTAATTTGAATGATATTTTTACTGAACTTCCTAAAACAATAAATGTCACGTGGAATGTTCTTATTTTAAACACAATGTTTCCCAATTTAAAAAAGTAGCTACTTTAAAGCCAATGACAACAAGAACAGAAATAAAGAAAGAAATTTGTCTTGTTTTAGTCTGTCCTGCCAAATTTTCTCACCCCATTGGCAGATGGTTTTACTTGATTACATTTTTTTACTCATTTAGTTTTTTTATTTTCTTATTTTTTCAGGCGGAATTTTTGCAGTGTAAAAATAATGGTTTAAATAAAAAACCCTAACCCTAAATATTATTATCAATTTTCTACTTCTCACTCCATTTCTGGGTCACGGGGAGCTGGAGCCAATCATGTACTCTGAAACGGTGGCCAACCAATCACAGAGCAGTACACAGAAGCCCACACACATTCACACTCTCACTCACATCTATGGCCATTTATCCAAATCCAATTAATCTGAAACATGTTTTTGGACAGTTGGACGATAAGTGGAGACCCGGAGGAAACCCACGCAAACATGGGGATAAAAGGCCCAGACCAGGTCCTAAACTCACACCTCATAAACGTGTTCTTCTTGCTGTGAGACAACAGTGCTACCCACTGCTCCATCATGCCACACAGAAACTCAATACACAGGTATATCTATAAATTGTACACTCAATACAAACACACACACACTTGAAATTCACACTTTTTGTCTTTTTTTTTGATAGCTTAAACTGAAAAAAAAAAAATGTCCTTTGCATTGCGTGATGCTTCCTCTCTATAACACACACCGACTCCCTGAAGACGACAGAACCCTGCGACTCCCCGAACAAGCCGTAATGAATCATGGGACGCCGGGAAAAATCCCACGCTTGATTCCTGCAGGACGCTTTCATTTTAACAAGCTCTTTCTTCGGCTTCAAGGGGAAATCAACTGCAAACGTACAGGCTGGAATCACATAGTTACCCGTCAGTCTTTTTTCCAAGAGAGTCGGAGTAAACACACTCTCGCACAGGTTTCAAATACACGACGGAGCGAAACAAAAGAAAACACACAACGGGAATGATAAAGAAATAAACCCCAAAAAGACTCGGCTCTCTCAGGTGTGGGATCTCGCTGAGATGTTTTACTCGAGCGGAGCTGAGCGCTAATAAGCCGTGGGGTTTCTTCCTGTAACCTTGACGTTCTTTTCTTCGTTTTTCTCCCACATTGTGCTTTTCCGAGACGGGAACGTTGACGCTCCTTGACAAATTTGTGACGGGCTTCTTCATGACACGTTTGTCCTTTATAGAGTTGCAATCACAACAATCGGCCATTAAGAAAATCATCCCAAACAATTTTTTTCCCCAATTAACTACGCAATCAGACACACAAATGATTGCTTTAATTATCCGTTGTGGCATTTCCTGTGGTGCAATCAGTAGGAGCTGCTGTTTGCGACATCAAAGGTCACGGGTTCGATTCTCACGGAGAATGTGACATTTTATTCAAAAGAAATTTGCTTTTCGAAAGAGCCATAACTCTATATGTCTGACAGTTCCAACTTTCACTTTACTGTCATACAACTAACATATTTTATCTATTACAACTTCTTTTTAGAGTAAAACCCACAAGTAGACTCTCCATCACGCGAAGGATTTGACATAAAATTTGCCAAAAAAGAGGAATAGGAAAAAGGAGTGTTCCAAACATCTGTACTTTACCGAGTAACTAGAAAAGTTAAATTTTTTCATCTATCCAGCTATGTAGATCTTCCAATCTATCTATTTATCCATTACATTTACATATGAATATATACAATATATGCAGATCAATATAGCAATACCAATTTCTATTTTATATTTACTATATTATTTTCTATACTATATTATGTTATAAAACGATACTATATTATTATATTTGCAAATAGCAATTGCATAAGACGTGAAACACACAAACAAAATGATGACATTATGATGTATAAGTATCAAATTACCGTTTACAAAAATGTGTGTATATTTAAATGTATTAGTTAATGATGATGATAATATTTCGTATTTGTAACAGCAGATGCCGTAAAACCAAGTAAAATGCATTGCTTGTCCTCTCTAAACTTGACCGATAATATTTGCCAAATCTTGCATCTAAATTGTATCTTCTTAAATTTGAAAAAAAGTATTTTAATTAAAACACCATCAAAATACAACATTTTTTGAACTATTCATGCTTTATCTATCTCGACATGCACAGATACTTCCCATTCAGATTCGGGGTCAAAACAGGGACCATGGAGTATGACGTAGAGTAGAGTAGAGTAGAGTAGAGTAGAGTCAATGTCTTTCTTAATGACACTCAGAACCAGTCGGAGCTGGAATCAAACTTGCAATCTCTTGGATACAAGTACAATTCCCCACCACTGCCCACGAAATAAACCCAAAAAGCGCCAAGCAAGTCTATGTAGAATTCCCAAATCCAGTTCCTTTCAACCCTGAATCAAGCTGAGCTTTTTCCGACAAGGCCACAGCAATGTTGGTAAAGATGTTTGTTTTCATGCGCTTTCGTCCCCCACAGGATCTTCTAAACAAGTGTATGTGCCATACGTGGACCCTGGAGATGCCATTAATAAAGGATGGGGCAGTCATTTACAGGCAAGGTTAATGCTGGCAGCTCCCTGGCACCATGTTTACACGCTTTCTTCCTACCAGCACAGGCTGTCGAATGATGCCCACCGAGGGGAATTGTGGGACTTGCTTGGTTGTAAACCTTCACACACCCTTCTGTTCATCACAATGTCTCACCGGTCCATCTCCTCGCCATTGCTGGGCGAATCAGGTCTTTGGTGGAAAGGCACATCTCAGTAGGCCAAATCCTGGTTACCAAATCGTAACCCTAACCCTAACCCCAAACCTATTTTATATCATATTTTACCTAATCCTAACCCTAACACTAATCCTAATCCTAACTCTAATCATAACCCTAATCCTGACCCAAACCCTACCCCTAACCCTAATCCTAAATCAAATCCTAATACAAACCATAACCCTAACTATGTTCTATTATATTTTACCTAACCTTAATCCTACCCCTAACCCTACTGCCAATCTTAATACTAACCCTAACACTAATCTTTACCCTAACCCTAAATCCTAACCATAAACCTAACCAATAACCCTATTTATATCATACTTTCCCTAGGCTTAATACTAACCCTAATCTCAACCCCAATCCCAACCTTAATCCTTAACCTATTCCCACCACTAACCATAACCCTAACCCCAAACCAATTTAATATCATATTTTACCTAACCCTAGTTATACCCGTAACCCTAATCCCAATCCTAATACTAACCCTAACACTAGTCCTAATCCCAATCCCAACCTTAATCCTAAACCTATTCCTAAACCTAATCCTAACCCAAATCCTAATACAAACCATAACCCTAACCCCAAACCAATTTATATCATATTTTACGTAACCCCAATTCTACCCGTAACCCTAATCCCAATCCTAACCCTAACCCTAACCCTAACCCTAACCCTAATCCTAACCCTAACACTAACCAATAACCCATTTTATATCATACTTTCCCTAAACCTATTCCTAACCCTAATCCCAGCCCTAATCCTAAATCTATTCCCAACTAATCCTTTGATTTGACCCTTCAAAAAGGAGACAGAACTTTGCCTGCCATTCTTCACAAGAACCCCAGTCATTTCAGTTTGTCTTTTCCGCTCGCCCATTCTTCCACTTTTCCAGGACAACGGAACCAACACAAATAACGCTTGTTAGCAGCAACAGAACAGCAGGTAAAACAACACTCACTGCTGCCATTATCGGAGATTCTTGGTGTGTATTACTATGATGAATGTCTTTCCTGCAGGGACACAACCACACCGAGAAGAATCGCCTGCTTTTAATGCCCAGATTCCATTACGGATAACAGGAACTTGCTTTTTTGTCCACCTTTTTGGTCAACAACGCTTTTTGGTGCAATTTTCAGGAGCAGACCATCGTGTCGCAATTGTGAAATCAATTCGATAAATTACAATGGGTACAATACTTTTACTTTTACCAATATACATTTTTAAAGATTCTATTAAACAAAACACAAACCAAAAAAATCCACCAAGAAATGATGGATATTGTTAACGAACAGAAAATGAGTTTAAATATGCAAAACTGTAAAATCGATGAAACATTCAGTTGACTTCAATTTTCTTGAATTGTAAATGTTGCTATTGAGTAAAGTAAAAACAATTGAAATGTATGATTGAATTATGTCCTGTGAAATTTTAAATGGAAGAAATATCAAAATAGAGAGAGAGAAAAGAGTTATGAATAGTGATATCGCTATGAATAGAAAGAGAGAGGGGGAGCTAAAAAGGAAAGATAGACAAAAAGGGAAAGAACAAACGAATAAAGAGATAGAACAATAAAGAGATAAAAAGAGAGACAGATACATTAGTTTTTTTTTTTTAATTATTATATTTACCGGTACTTAGTACTCTCTTAAATATTATACATTTTGTGATTGACTAAATTAAAATAAATAAAAAAAAATGAAAACTGGAATGTTTCAATTGACCAAAAAAATAAACAAACAAAGAAAAAATTGTGATAAAAAAAGATAGAAACTCATTAGACAGGGAAACTGATGGATGGCAAAAAGCTTGGTGATAGGATGGAAAAATGGAAAAAGATAGAGAGAGACAACAGATAAATAAACGATTTCAAGAGAACTGAACTGAAGGCAGACAGACAAATGAAAAAGCAGTAGACGAACGGATGGATAGAGAGAGACAGACCGGTGTGTGTTCTAAACGCTTGTTGTGGAGAGTAAAACCCAGCAACACGCTCTTTAAAAGCCTCGTCGCTCTGCACTAAGCAGTGTAAGGATGTCAGAAACCCAGAAGGACGGAAAATGTGCTGAGAACGAAAGACTGAGCAATTCCTGACTGCGTAGGACAGAAAAGCGGGTAAGCAAACATGACAATCGCATGAATAAGAGATGAGGCTTAACCGCAGGCAGTGGCGTGTGAAAGAGCGTGTGGAGTGGATGGAGGAGATGAAGGCCGTGTTCTTCACTCCAGGGCTCAAGAAAGATCCGGTCTGGAGATCCGAGCGTTTGAACGACACAATCGATACGACAAACCAGCCGGTCATTCGCACGCTGCTGTCGGAAACCGCAACTATGAGCTTATACTGCAGTGAGAAACTGAATATATGATTGTATAGGATATTCACACCTATGTGGCTCAGCCTTTCCTCAGATCAATGCTAATCTAAATACCTTGTACGTTTGGATTTTATAAGACACAGTGGGGAAAACAAAGACGCCTATTCAGCAAAACCAGCAACACACTGGAATTTCAGTCGTTTGCGTCTTTGGTTTAAACTGAACGGTGTTATTGATGATCACAAACGACAATCAATGTCTAGTTCTTTATTCACGTCTGACTCTGATCTGATGCTGAGCGACTGCAGAACTCCAGTTTCTCCAGCTTGGTGGAAAAATATTAACAGCTCGTGACACGATATTAAACGGGACGTCAGCATCGCTCGTGTTTTTCCTGATGGATGGATAGGCAGAGAAGACAGAACGGCTTATGAAACTTTTAATGGGAGAAATGGTGAGAGAGAGAGGCAAAAAAAAAAGAGTAGTTAAAAGAACAGAAAAGAAATGAGAAAAAGACAAATACAAAAGGGAAGACGGAGGAGACAACTTCTGTTGCAATGGATGAATGAAACAGGGAGGGACAAAAAAGAGGATCGATACAGGCATAGAGGCGAAGATAAAAAGCCATAGAAAACAATGGATAAAAGAAAAAGTAAAGAGAGGGAGGGAGAAGGGTTAATAGACATTATGGGAAGGCAATGGACGGATGTATGGATGAATGTATGGATTGATGGATGGATGGACAGATAGAGAGAGAAAGAAGGAGAGATAGATAGATAGATAGATAGATAGATAGATAGATAGATAGATAGATAGATAGATAGATAGATAGATAGATAGATAGATAGATAGATAGATAGATAGATAGACAGATAGGACAACACACATACAGTATGAAAATTATGTATGAAAGAAAATATGAGAAACCTGGAAAAAAAATGTAGAGTATATTAGACGTAGAATGTAAGTAAAACGAAAGCACAGGAGAACTTTTCAGATTCCAATCAAACCGTGACAGGGATTCCTCAGAAGATCTGGGGACCTGACTGCTGATCCCTTCCATTTACCTCCATCACACGCCAGCTCACGTGCTTCCACGCGCCCGTCATCGAGACTTTAAATTATCTCTACTAAAAAAAAAAAAAATCATTTGTGAACCGGGGTCTGTGAAGGGCTTTTTCTGACAAGCTCATAAGAGACGAAAAAGCCAGATTCGTGTCCGGGAAAATAATGAGAGCATTACTACTGACAACACAGCAGGCCAGAAGTCGACCGAGTTAATTCAAGCGTATTTATATACAAACCAATTTGTGTACCGAACAAAGCTAATCCACAGCGCTACGTAGCGCTAGCCGTTGCGCCTCAGGTAATTGTCATTTAGTACTGTGCGTTTCGGATTTGTAAAAGTTACAGAAGCAAAAGAGAGGTCCGTACATTAAAAGCCGGGCCTTTATTTACAGCCTTAATAGGTGAGTTCATTATGGCGGCAGATTAATGATTTTATTATGCAGCATATTGTGAGAAAGGGGGAGGGGGGCGTGAAGGAAGGTTATACGTCGCTGGCGAGTGACCGTTACGCCGCTATGTAGCAATTAGAGCGTTTTAATGAGTTGAAGGGAACAAATTAGCATTTATAGTGTGGCACAGGCCATCGACAGGTCAACTGACCAAGGAGAGAGACGCCCTCAACTGTCTGTCTGCAGCTTTTTGGGTGTCATCCTCGCACACACACACACTTTCATTATTCCCTAAATTCTGAGACATGTACTAGTGATTGTATATTAGTGATGTTGGGTTCCTGAGTCTTGAGATTTCTAGAGTGTTTCTGTTCGTGATCTAGTTAATTCATCTTCATTACGTTTTGATGACTTGAGTATTTATTTCAAGGCAAAACTCAAAACATACGCAAACTCAAGCGTGCCCGTACACACACACACACTTTCTTTATTCCTGACATTCTGAGACATGTACTAGTGATAATAAATTAGTGATGTTGGGTTGCCGAGTCTTGAGACTTCTAGAGTGTTTTGTGCGTGAGTTAGTTAATTAACGTTCATTACTTTGCTCGTTTTGCTCACTTGAGTATTTTATTTCAATGCAAAACTTTTCGCACACTTGCAAAATGCACACACACACTTGCTTTATTCCCTAAATTCTGCAACATCTACTAGTGATTGTATATTAGTGATGTTGGGTTCCTGAGTCTAGAGATTTCTAGACTGTTTTAGTTATGGTTCATTACTTTGCTCGTATTGCTGACTTGAGCATTTATTTCAAGCCTAGAGAGTCTAGAGATTTCTAGTGTTTCACTATTTTGCATTGATGCGTAATGAACAGTAACAATTGTAACCAATGAATTTCTTTGCCAAATTAACTTGTATTCTACCCAGTATTTGCTACAAAAACAACCAACATTATCTTTGTCAAACTCACGTAACTGCCCCAAAACTCCATTCGCGAATCGCTTTAACATATAAATGCCTCAATCTCACCGTCTGCATAGCGGCTTCACAGTTTGCCAGTCCAATTTCCAAGGGAAGCGACTACACGTCGAGCCCAAATCATGGAAGAGATTAAGACGTAGATGGATGAGAGGAAAGGGGCATGACATTTGGGGATGGGTATAGTGTGAGGATTCAAGTCAATCTTTAGATATTGATTGCATCTGGGGCCGATTCATTTCCAGCTCATGATCGGAGCGGACAGAGCTGCGATAGTTTACTTTAGGAAATGGAACGGTGAGAAGAGGAAGTGTCCTAGCCATTATCCTGAAGAGTGGGACTTTTACAGAAAACCCAACACAGTCTTTGGTGGTCGGGATGGGATCTTGTTGTTGCTAAAAGAGCAATGGAGGAATAGAGCAATAGAGTATGTACAAAAAGTCTGACTTTAATAAAAGAAAGGCCTTTGACCTCCAAAACACACAGAGCATGGTCTCTAAAAGTGAGTATTGAGTGACTTTTATCTTCAGGTGGGATAGTGGCGGTCTCAACTTTTGTAGCACTGGGATACATGTAAATAATTCCGTTAAACCATAATCTTCCATCCATCTTTCCATCCATTCCTTTCCCCAACTCGTTCTAATCCATAATTCCTCTTTACATGGTCTTGGTAGAGCATAAATTGAGTGGTAGAAACCCACTCGAGTCTATTGTAGAACTTTCTATGAGATGACAATCCTACCCACAATGCCACACTCACAAAAGTAGGTCATATTGTATTTAAGCAGCAGCATCATTTTCAACTTTTAACATTCTCAACTCTTCAGTTACATAAACTTCTCCTTTCCTTCTGTCGTTTAATGTCCTGCAAGAATTCCAAAGGCGTCTTCTAATTTAACCTGACAGAGGGTGAAAACATAAATTCGTTCAAGTCCAGAAGACCAGGAGGCTGAAAAAGTAATAGCACCCCGTGCGGATACGAATCTGTTATTAGGCCAGAAGAACTGTCTGGTGTCTCACCTCCTTCAACGCTCCCTAATAAGGATTAATTTCCTGCGGTGGTTACACCTGCAGCTAATGGGACAGAGACGATCACAAAGTGTGCACCAATCAGCAGGCTTCTCTGTGGGTGTTGAAGCCCCCCCACTGCTCGCCAGAAAAGACCATCAGTCTTTTACTCAGGCTTGATCATTTATATCGGAAGAATAAGTTGGAAAAAGAGGAATGACCGATACACGACAATAAAGGGCGGACGAAAAACAAATGCTGTCTACTCGTTTGACCAGACGCATTGGGACAAAGACGATGCTTTTACACTCCAGTACCAAATACAACCAAGAACTCTTACAAATCCCCTTGATTACCAAATAAATGTACAAAATCTTCCAAATAAAAGCGAAGCTTTAGAGATTCAATTTTTAAAGTTACAAACCTCACCGGTAAATTGCCAGAAAAATGCCCGCATGCAGTCATGTGTGAACAGACAAATGCCCGGTAAATTTGTTTCAGCAATTTGCCGGCAAATGGATCAGTAACGTTCCCGGAAAATTACCGGCAAACTGTCCTGTGTGAATGTGAAACGAAGATTGTCGCAAAAAGCACGCAGAAGTTCAGTACATGTTGACGTAAATATTCTGACGAGGGTCGTGCGTTCACAGGTGCAGCTAGTTAATGATGTCACCGAAAATACCAGTATTTTGAAAATGCTGTGTGAATGGAGATTTACTGGTAAAATGCCGGAATGTCTTGTGTGTCTTAACTGGTAAAGTCATTACGTTTGCAGGCAATTTACCCGCATTGCTGTGTGAAAGGGGATTAGTGTCAATATAGTATTTGTAATAAGTCAATAAGTGTCGTTTTATAGTATTTGACCTGATATAATTCCAATGTGAGAAAGCCTAAAGAAGAAAATTTGCTTGATTCCAATATTCATTCCTGTATGTGTTCTGCGGTCCCTTTAAAAGGAATTTTGGTCTAATCAACCAAACATTATTAGGTCAAATAAGGACTGGTCCAAATAAGTGATTGCTACAATTATTAATAGTCCCATTGACTAGAATCTACTGTAATTAAGCCCAAAAAGAAAGACGTATTCAACCAATGTGGATGGGGATGGGAGTCAGGACACTTTGCAAGACATTTTGTTGAATCCTTTGGTTTCAAACACGCCAAGAAAATCCCTTCCATTCATCGCTCACAGCTGCATTTGTTGCATCTCCAGTCGATATAGATTGAGCTGCTCTGGCAGCCTATAGCATCTTCTTTCGGAAATAGAGACCACTCAGTTTGAATCACCACTTTGGATTTGCCATTTTACATTGGCCTCAGCGTAATCACTGCCAAACATCACAGCAGCTGAAAAGATCCAAAACCTTTGCAATGCGGAGGCATCTCGACTTATCCAAAAGCCCTAAAGCTCTTGTCAACACAAGTGTGGCAATCACGCCCGGTTCCAGAGTTGTTTTTAGGGTTAATCATATAGAGACGTAGATTTAAAAAGCCGAGACGTTCCGATTTTGTAGAATTGGTGGAGTTTGAAAGGAAAGGGCCACTCCGTCTCACAGCTAATGGAGACTTGTTTTGTGTGACTTGTCTTGGCTTTTCTTCTAGGCCAGACCTATACTATTATAAAAGGAAATTGCCTGGAGATGAGCAAGCAACCGTGCTTTTAGTGTTTAGATAAGGAAATTAACACGTTGTTTTTCTGTGCAGTGTGTTTATATCACAGAGCTGCAGTGAGCAACGAACCCTCGAGGGAGCCGCTTCACTTGGACACTTCGGACCAAATTACTTTTCTAGGATTCTAACGAAAACAGCGCACACAACACCTTTGGAACCTCTGTTGAGTAGGCAGCAAACACAAGGAAAAAAACGTTCTTCCGAGGTTTGTATTTTCTCGCTGGGGGTTGTAGGCCAGTGCTAGGAGACTTGGATTTGTGTAGTCACTGACCCCCATATGCCCCCCAATCTGCCCCTAGTGGCCATATTGAATCACCTCGCTTTACTTTACTTAACAAATTCCCTCAGATAGGTTAGTTTTCCTAGCCACCGTCGCCTTTCTGCTGCTCAGTGGTCACAACCTTAGGCAAATGTCATTGAACAATCCATTCTCATTTCAACAATGACTGTTTTTCATGCTCCTTTTGAATACAATTTTACGAAATTGTTGTTACAACCCTTTACGTGGATCACTCGAGTCACTTTTTTGTATTTTGCTCATATTTCTATCTTGTTTTTCCATCTTCATAGTATTATTCCTAGTTTTTATTCCTATTTTTATCCTTATCCATTTAATTTGTATTTTATTGTTTTTCTCGCATGTACCCCCACCCCCACCCCATGTTTAAATGCTGGACGATTGTGAATGTTGTACCATTTATAATGTGTATATGACAAATACAATTTGAATTTGAGTGTTTGGGTCTGTTTGGTTCTGTGTTCTTATTTCAGTGTTGTGCCTAAAGTGACTCGGGAATTCTGAGCGACACCTGCAAGCATCCCATTGGCTCCTTCAGTTCAGGGGTTGGACTATAAAAAACGCTCCGGAACAGCTGTGGCGGAGCTCATTCTGTGTGTAATGAGCTCCAGGTCTTTTATCTTACTGTATGTGACAAACTGTATTCGGTCTTTTCTGACTTATGAGTGAATTCTTACACATTAAATTGCATCAGTGTTTGATAAGCAAAAATGCATTCATCTCCACTACATCTGATCTGTATGTCTGTGGAATTGTACTCAGTATGTAGAACTGTTTAACCCATTATTTACCATGGAATAAAGGTTGTAGGTCGTTTGACCAGTTTTGATTTACAATTTGCTGCTTGTATGTTTTATCATGTTTGGGGTGTGTATAAGGTACCCAGTGGTAAGAGGAAGCATTGGCCTGCAGGCTTGTACATAAGTATTTCTAACACAGATGAACAATAGACATGTTTCATCTTTAAAGACTTTTTTTTTCTAATTCCGCATAGCGACGTTGCGTTGGTCTGGAACTAAGAAAAGCCTTAAATAAATAAAGTTGAACTTGAACTTGTCATTCCATCTTCCCTCTCTTGTTGTTCGACTTTGGTAATAAAGTTCTTGTGTTTAGCTTACATTTTCTCGACTCCTAAATTATTTCACCAACACAATTCTGGTATTTCCCAGTGCAAACGAAGAGTTGTGTGTCCTTTATTTCTGTTAAGGGAGTCAGGTACATTTATTTAGTATTTATCTATATACGAGTTATTATACGTAAGCTGTTTTCTTGTTTTGGCCCTTGAATACTTTTCCATTTTCTAGTTAAATCCACCAAGCAAAATCAACCACTTATTTTTATCTTAGCAAACTATTGTTTATTTCAAGGAGGTTTTTGTTGTGTCCCCCTTTATGTTAAAATCCCACCCCTAGACTAACGGGACGTAATAATTGCAAAGCACAAAATAATAATAATAATAATAATAATAATAACTTGAATTTCAAATTCCAACTGGCTTCCTCTTCTTGTCATCAGAACAGGATCAGTGAATTTAAATATCACTCAGTAAAAAGGCAATTTAGCGTCATAAAGTATTCATAACAACTGCGTTTGAAAGTAAAATATCCAGTGTACTGCTATGTATTACATTTATGCACTGTTTGAAACCTTGACTTTGGTCAAGACTGTACGTCATTTACTAATTTCTCCATCTCTGGGCCACACCTATTTCACACCTATTGGCAATTTTCCAGGCGCCAATTCTCCTGTTTGCTTTCGGACTGTAGGCAGAAACCGAAGACCCAGAAGAAAACAACATTGTTAGGTCTAAAAACTCTTTATGACTGGTGCTTTGCCTAAACTGCTGTACTTTTAATAATAAATAACACAACACACAATGGTTACAATTCATTTCAAAATCACAGAGGATACCAACTCATAACCGTCATAAACCATTTCCTTCAGATCTCTCAGCTTCTGTCTCTGAAACTCATTTATAAACTTTATTCATAGAAAAAAGACTGGGTGACTCCAGACAACTTGTTGTCATTGTAAGAGAGTAAAGATCATCAAACATCACCATATATAGTCATTGTGAGAGAATAAAGAAGAATCTTAGAATGTCGTATAAAGACATGGCATGTGAGCAAAGAGACAGTTACGGGAAGTTTGTGAGACTCTTGCTTACTTCGTGACGTAAACGTTTAAGGCATTTTAAAACTTATTTTCTTTAACAAACATAAACAAAACAAAGCAAATGCAAACCCTGGTGGGAGTCTGCAGCAGAATCGGCAAACACATTTTAATCATGAAGTCCAGTTAACGCAGTATTAGCTAGGGCGAACTGTATGGAGATGATCCCGGCACTAATACGACATCAGACTGTAAATCTTCCCTCTTTCTCTGTAATCTAACCCATACACAAGAAGAAAATTGACTTTTCTGAATGTAATTTGAAAGAAAGCAGCGCTGTCAATGCAGATAAGGCTGTTCTTGTGTGGTTCTCAATGCCGGCCAATTGCAGCCATCATCTACATTTACACATACATAAAGATCTAATGGATAACCCGAGCTTTATGAATCCTCCAACCCCACGCGACGTAATTGTTTGCGCATCCTGCAAACAACAACATCTGAAGTTTATGATTTCAAATGTGCCTGGAAAATCTGGAGATCCATCATGGAGTAATTGGGGTGAAATGAGTTTGCCGCTAAAATGCCCGTACGGTTCAGGGTTGATATCTAGAGGGAGATGATTGCAGGGAAGAAGCTGCGTAATTGACATCCATTGCACAAAAGGTTCAGTGATTATGGAGAGTTTAGTCAACATTGAGCAAGAGCGAAGGACTGGTGTTTGGCCATCCAGCTAATGTCAAAACACGCTGCCACTCGCTTTAAATTAGTTCATCACATCACTGTTGACCTGAAAGACTCGTCATTCTACGTCACAAGGCTAATTACTAAAGACATCTACACTTTCTTTTACACTAAGCGAACACTGCGCCGACAGTTAAGGTAAAAGCAGCAAGTGGAACAAAAGCTACAGAGCTAAAGCTAACTAAACAGGGAACTTTTAAAAGATTATGTCACTCTAAATTCCTCAAAATATTGTGGATTATGACGCTAAATACTTCTACTGATAAATACGTTCGCATTGTTAAGGTCCACATGTTTTTTTAAGGTCCACATGTGTAGCATGACCACTTTTAATACACAAAAATAAGGGATGCATACTGCAGGGGGCGGGACGGTTAGGGTGGGCGTGGCAATGGAGGCGGGGTGACGACATCACTTGGTGATACAGTGATCGCAATGTGAAATATGTTTTCAGAAAACTGTGAACACAAAAATAAACTCAAATCATATTTTATTGGGTGGCTAAAATATTTGTACTTTTTTCAGTAAAAACTATCCAAACATGGAAACAGCACATACATAAAATAGCTACACGAATTAGCTAGTAAAGTTTGTATATAGCCTATTTCTAATTTAACAAAAAATGTAGAAAGTTGCAATTTACTAGTTTATTTTCATTACACATTGTTGTTATGCTGTATATACAGTATATAATAATGTTTCATGCAATAAAAATAATTATTGTGTGTCTGTCTGACCTTAACAAGCAAATCATAATACTGTATTACACTGGATTGTGATCCACTTACATTGTGTTTACAAAATCTTTACAAATTACAATTTGTGACATAGTGTGTGAAAATCTGACCAATTGAGATAAAGTTTGATTTTAGTCATTCATTTCATTGTGATTTCAGTTACTGACATGGTTATACTCAATTATATTAAACACATATTTTTATTAACTAGTAGAAAACGCTAAATTACAGAACAATGACTGTAGCTAGATTTTCACAGACTACAGTATCTAGCCATTTTTACCATTATTTAGCAATGAATTAATGAATGTATTGAATGAATGAATGAATATTATTTGTTGATAATAATCACACTGTCATTACCATGTCCGCACAAATGTAGCTACAGAGCTAAAGCTAACAAAACAAAAACAAGATGTCACACTAAATTCCTCAAAAAGTTGAAGATTATTACGCTAAATACGTCAACTGATAAATACGTTGACATTTTTAAGGCATTTCTTTACCCACACGTTGCTAATCAGTGTTAGCGGCTAGGGGAGAAACTAGCACAGATAATCCAAAAAAGGTCAGCGATATTGCGAAATCGTCGGAATCCTGAGGCGTTTAGGGCCTGATTTCAGTCGCCGTGTTGAAAAATCAGACAGAATCCCCAAAATCACCATTAACAAACAGCAAGTGTGTGCTTTTAAACGTGAAGGTGTAGCTTGAGTACCGACAAATGACATTCATTAATAATGAGTCACGCTAATGCTAGCACACAGTCACTTTTTTCTCTATTAAACCAAGTTCCGGCTCATTTCAGCTCCGCGCGTGCGAATGTGAAGAGATGTACTCGGGGAAAAAAATAAATGAATTAATTCCACTCCGCTATTAATCTCTCTGAATGCAGCTTCGGAAGGCACGTGTGGAAAACGCACAACCACCCACGCAAACACAAAGCCACCGGAGAATAAATCATTTCCATTTCGAAGTTTGCACCGTTTTTACCTACAAGAATACGCATCTCTGCTTCGACCTACTGTATGTAGCCGACGTGATGTATTCGCCTCACAATCCCAATCATAACAAAACGTATAGGGGAAAAAAGACGCAATTTAATTAAATCAAACATTTCACGCTCTGGCAGCTCACCGCCATCGCTCACCACGACTGATTCCTCTTTTCGTCGCTGTTCGCCTCTCTTCAAAAACAAAACGACAAATCAAGACGCCGCACAACTCATCTTCTTGATGGCCACCAGGCAGCGTTTGATTGTGCGTTTGCCGATATTGGCTTTGTTTGCCCTCAGCGCTGTCGTTGTCATCCACATCCCTCTATTCATTGTGGTTTCATAAGATGCTAAAATGTAACGTATTGTAGCTGAGTTAATATATGCGTTTGAATTATGGCTGTGTTGTTGCTCCTATAGAATGTAACAAAACGCACTTTGGATTATTAGTTCAGTTGTTGGTAGAACAATGATTCAGAATTACTCGCAGGCCACTTACTCGCAAATAATCACAATTGTGGAAATAATTGGGGTTAATTGCATGAATGTAAGTTATCAGACTATGATTCCAAAATAATTAGTATACGTAGTTAACAATTAAACAGAGTTTCAGTTTCGTTCTGCGAAAATTTTGTTAGCTGAGCCGCATTTCACACGTAATCCTTCTAATCCGTGCCATGATTTCATAAATTCAGACAACATTTTTATATAAATGATAAAATATTGGTAATAAATGTAATTAAAACATTAGCAACAATGGTAGCTGTTTAATTTGCCTATTAAAAAAGTACAGTATATAACGATATTCAGACAATCTCACATGAACGGTTACCGCCATCTTGAAATGTAATCTCGTAAAACGGAGATCAAGCGTCGTTAGGGAATTGCTCGATGTAATTTCAAGATGGCGGCTCTATAAGTACGTTAGTGTATTTAGATTAAGCGATTAATTGGTAATCCAGATTAATGCGATTAATCAAACACACTCTTCTGGATTACCAATTTGAAACAATTGTAACATTAAGTCAAATTGACTCATTTAATTTTAACTAAAATTTATTCAAATAAAATCATAATTGTGTAATGTTTTGAGGGTTTTATCATTGACAGTAGTTTTTTTCCCCAGTGTATTAGAATTTTCCTCAATGATTAATAAAACATACAGTATACCTACCCTTATTAGTACTAATTAATGTAATTATTTGTTACATAATTGTAATTATTAACAACAATTAATAAAAGTAATTGTTCAATAGTTTACGACTAATTGCAAATGACAGTATCATTGTGATAAAAGAGAAAAGGAAAATTTATTTGAATGTGAGTTAATGATTTGAATGAAAATGAGTTTGAATTTTAAAAAGCATTCCCTATTTCATCATAATGAAATAATTTGAAATGTATGGTGACACATGCATTATTAGACACATTTTTGACCGAAGAATAACGGCGAAAGAAGAATTGAACTCCATCAAAAAGTAAAAGTTTTGCTTTGGCAGAATTACAACAGAATATTCATGTGGTGTTTTCGTGTTCAATTGAATGAAATGGAGGTGGTGGTGGCCCGCGATACCCTGCATGAACCAAACAACCTCGGCCACAAACAAATCAACTTTATTTGATTGAAGCAGCAAAGCGGCGCGACACGACTGATGCTTTCTGGTCTTGAAGAAAGGCCGGTGTTCATCAGAGTCTCCTTTATAGAAGCTGATAAAATTAAGCCGATTTAACAAAGCCCGCCTGGTTCAGAACCGGCAGTTTCGAAGCCCACCACGACCCAAAACACAAATTCTCTGTGCTTTTCTCATGCACACCGCTGCAAACCCAATTTGGGCTTCACGGAGCGTCTATAGAAAGAACAAAGACGTGGAGTAGAAAAGACGGGCTTCTGGGAATAGAGACTGCAAATTCCGGAATAATGTAAAATCCTAACGACAGATAATTCACAGATTATAACAGATCAAGGCCGCGCGGAAAGGGAAAGGACCCGTTTGAAACCACTCCTCAGGTGAGAATCAAACGGCTTTTAATCCTGTCAAAATATTCCAAAATCTCCACACGAATGACGCTTTTTCAATCCGGCTCAGGCAGATTACGGCCCATTATGTTTTAGAGGAGAAATATCACAAACGTTTAAAAGGCGGTTTTCATTTTTATCTAGCTACAACGATTATCAAATGACTTGTGGATGCTCTTTTTTTGTTCGATTTTTTTCCATATTACTTGTCTGCCCGTCGTTTACTCACTTGTCTTTCGGTCTGTCAATGCAATCCTGCATCTCTCCATCTTATTCATACTTTAGCAATCTGTCTGTCTTTCTCTCTATACATCAGTTTGCCTGTCTATCTGTTTCACTTTATCTATGCATCTTTGTATTCCCTCAATTTTTTTCATTTTTTGTGCCTGTCTGTTTGTCTTTTTCAATATATGAATCTGTCTGTCTTTCTTTGTATTCGTCCATGTGTCTGTCTATTTGTCTTGCTTGTCTGTCCCTTATTTTTAATTTATATAGCGGTCTGTCTGTCTGATTCTCCATCCATCCCTTTTTTTCTGTTCAATTGTCTTTCTCTCACTCTTTTTTTACTCTTTATGTCTGTCTGTCCATTATGTTATGCCTCCGTTTCCCCTATACAATTATTAAATATCCACTAAACATTAATTTATGTCTCCTTTTTTTCACTTTATGCATCTGTGTGTCTTTCTTTCTATTGTTATATGTGTCTGTCTGTCTATCTGTCTAGGCTTGTCCGATTCTTTATCCATCCATTTTTTCTGTTCAATTGTCTTTCATTCTTTTTAACTATTTGGGTCTGTCTGTCCATCCGTACATTATGTTATGACTATGACACATATTACTACTTTTTTCCTATGCATGTATCAAAAATGATTAAATATACATTTTTTTCTCCCTCTTTTTCACTTTATGCATCTGTCTGTCTTTCTTTCTATTCGTCTATGTGTCTCTCTATCTGTCTAGGCTTGTCTTTGTCCTTTACTTTGAATTTACGTGGTCTGTCTGTCTGTCTGTCTGATTCTCCATCCTTCAAATTTTTCCGTTCAAATGTCTCATTTTTCAATTTTTTCACTCTTTCTGTAAGTTTGTTTCCCGATCCGTTACGTTATGCCTCTGTTTTTCATATACATTCATTAAATATCCATTAAATATTCACTTATCTCTCCCTCTTTTTCACTTCAGGCATTTGTTTGTCTGTTTATGTCTGTCTGTCTGTCTATGCTTTTGTCTGTCTATCAAGCGCATGTATTCATCTACAACGTGATATATTTTCCTAACCCTTCGTAACGGTTACACAACTGTTATGATTTTCTTTGTTTTTCTTGTCAGTTTTCAGTTTTTTCCTTCTCGCATTGTTCATAATGATTTATAATGATGCCAACATTCACTATCTTGCACCCAGTTTCTCCTTCAACACACACACACACACACACGTTTGTCTGGAATTCCATCTATACAGCACACGAGGGAATTTGCAGTGTGCTGACCTAAATTTAAACTCATGTTCAATTTACTCTGGAAATATGACAGTATAGTGAGCGTGGTAAAATATGACGAGCGCGAGGAAGAGGGGCGGCTGATTTACGCACTCTCTCGCCTGATGTTCAAAATTCGGCAAGGGTAGAAACGCCACAAATCAGACTCAGTGTCACTGCCACTCACGGTAATAAGTACGCGTTCACGGGCTTTTAAAATCAGCAGTGGTCTTCAGGCTTTAATTGAATCAGTTCTGTTTGGAAGAGCACTCAAGGGAGCGATGAAGAGAACCGGGGATGTCTGGTGTTGGCTGAGAGACCAACTTGGATCCGTTGGAGAGCGTAAAGGATTGAATACGGGCTGCAGAAATCAGGCACACTGTAAATACATTCTTGACAAGCCAAAAAAATCTCGAATATACACAATAATTCTTGTTTCTTTTCATACAAGACGAATCAAATAGCTTAGAAGTCAGAGTGAAAAATTAATTAGCTTGTTTCAAGAGAAAAAAGGGATTGTGTCAAGATGTCTCACCAAGTAGATTTTTTCTCACCCCATTGGTAGATAAGTTTACTTGATTTAAGTCTGTTCTACAAATTTTGCTTTTTATTTTCCTATTTTTTCATGTGCATTTTTGGCAGTGCATTTGGACTCGTAAAGGTCACCAGTTTGAATCCCGGACCAGCATTTATTCATTCCCAATGTTTCACTACTGAATAGTTTGTAACTTTAGTACTAAATACCCGCCTTGTTTAGTTCAATTGATTCGCACCAGAGTCTGTTTCCCTATTTGGTTTGTTTGTGGTGAGAACACGATCTTCAAGCGAACTTCAACTGACTCAACTCCAAAAACCACAACGCCATTTTGACTAATTCAGCCGCGTAGTGAGCAATACTTCCGCAAGATGACCTTGTCACAGTTTCTCAACAAACAACCCTCCTGTCAATTTGACCTGGGGGACTTTTATTATGCATGTAAGTGTCAGAAACCAAAAAGTTCCCCAAAACAGTGTGTAGGTGTGCGTGTGTGTGTGTGTGCGTGTGTGCGTGTGTATTGTGCTGTGTACAGCGGTGTATTATGTCTTATTGTTGCAAATAAACGAATAGTATTTGATCTTTCTGATTCTTTTTAGCTTCCAATTTGTCTGAAGTCAAACTTCCGAAAATTATCTTTGCAACAAAAATGTAGCGGGCGTAACAAATATGTCAACTGAACCATTCACTTTTAAAGTTTTTTTTTTTTTTTTTCATTTTAAAAATTAAGAAAATAAAAAGAGTGAAAAGAGAAAAAAGAGACTTAAATCGAGTAAAATTATCTGCCAATGGGGTGAGAAACAAGACCTATTTCCTTGTAAAAGCAAATACATTTTCACTCTAAATTCTAAGCTAGTTAATTTATCTTGAATGAAAAGAAACAAGATTTATTGTGTAATTTCAAGATTTTTTGGCTGTCAAGAATGTATGTTTTTCAGTGTACCTTTAGTATCCTTTAGTATTAATTCATAATATCACAATCGAACAGCAGATTAGAACATACGTACAATGATCAGGCCATCGAGTGATGTGGATGTTGTCACATGACTGCATTTTGGTTCGTTTCAACTGGTTCGGCAATCAGTGTGTGCGTGTGTGTGTGTGTGTGTGTGTGTGTGTGTGTGTGTGTGTGAACCGGAACCAAAATGCCAAATGCCAAATGCCAAAAAATTGAATAATTCTACAGTGTCTAATTTATTAGACTAGATTATTATTATAGATTATTACTAATTTATTAGGACCAAAAGAACCAGCGGTGGGAATGCAGCCTTATATACAATGATACTATAAAAGTTCTACAACTGCCATTTTTTAGAGGCAGTTGATACTCACAAGATACTCATCAAGAGGTGGATACTCACAAGATACTCATCAAGAGGTTGATACTCACAAGATACTCATCAAGAGGTTGATACTCATAAGATACTCATCAAGAGGTGGATACTCACAAGATACTCATCAAGAGGTGGATACTCACAAGATACTCATCAAGAGGTGGATACTCATAAGATACTCATCAAGAGGTGGATACTCATAAGATACTCATCAAGAGGTGGATACTCATAAGATACTCATCAAGAGGTGGATACTCATAAGATACTCATCAAGAGGTTGATACTCATAAGATAATCATCAAGAGGTTGATACTAACAAGATACTCATCAAGAGGTGGATACTCACAAGATACTCATCAAGAGGTTGATACTAACAAGATACTCATCAAGAGGTGGATACTCATAAGATACTCATCAAGAGGTGGATACTCATAAGATACTCATCAAGAGGTGGATACTCATAAGATACTCATCAAGAGGTGGATACTCATAAAAATATCTCATCTAAGAGGTTGATACTCATAAGATAATCATCAAGAGGTTGATACTAACAAGATACTCATCAAGAGGCGGATACTCATAAAATACTCATCAAGAGGTGGATACTAACAAGATACTCATCAAGAGGTTGATACTCACAAGATACTCATCAAGAGGTGGATACTCAGAAGATACTCATCAAGAGGTTGATACTCACAAGATACTCATCAAGAGGTTGATAGTCACAAGATACTCATCAAGAGGTGGATACTCAGAAGATACTCATCAAGAGGTTGATACTCACAAGATACTCATCAAGAGGTTGATAGTCACAAGATACTCATCAAGAGGTGGATACTCATAAGATACTCATCAAGAGGTGGATACTCATAAGATACTCATCAAGAGGTTGATACTAACAAGATACTCATCAAGAGGTGGATACTCACAAGATACTCATCAAGAGGTTGATACTAACAAGATACTCATCAAGAGGTGGATACTCATAAGATACTCATCAAGAGGTGGATACTCATAAGATACTCATCAAGAGGTGGATACTCATAAGATACTCATCAAGAGGTGGATACTCATAAGATACTCATCAAGAGGTGGATACTCATAAGATACTCATCAAGAGGTGGATACTCACAAGATACTCATCAAGAGGTTGATACTCATAAGATACTCATCAAGAGGTGGATCCTCACGAGGTAGACATCAAGAGGTGGA
Source organism: Paedocypris micromegethes (assembly GCA_028031935.1). NCBI lineage: Eukaryota > Metazoa > Chordata > Actinopteri > Cypriniformes > Paedocypris > Paedocypris micromegethes. The sequence continues at coordinate 3,502,812 of CM051501.1, read as the reverse complement.
TACTAACAAGATACTCATCAAGAGTTGATACTCATAAGATACTCATCAAGAGGTGGATACTAACAAGATACTCATCAAGAGGTTGATACTCACAAGATACTCATCAAGAGGTGGATACTCACAAGATACTCATCAAGAGGTTGATACTCATAAGATACTCATCAAGAGGTGGATACTACAAGATACTCATCAAGAGGTGGATACTCATAAGATACTCATCAAGAGGTTGATACTCACAAGATACTCATCAAGAGGTTGATACTAACAAGATACTCATCAAGAGGTTGATACTCACAAGTAGCCGGCTTGTTGCAGTTGTGCCCGTGTCTGAAGTACTGGGGATTCTCGATGACTGGGATACGGGTCATGCCGATCACTACGGCGTCCGGCCCGGCGTCCATCGAGCAGGGTGTGATGATGCCGTGATTGACGTGATGAAGGGGACTGGCGGAGTCTTCTTCACCACTGATCACCGCCACTGGTCCTTCAGGGAGAGAAAGAAGACACAGTCAGAATGACATTGGTCGGCTAATGGAAAATAAATGCGGCATAATATGTCTGCGAGGGAAAACCGGCCGGGATCATTTGTCAGAATAAAAGGCAATCTCTCCGAGTCTAACTGGCCTCTGAGCTCTCCTCTGTCATCCGGTCCAGGATCAACAGTTCTGGCCTGAGTCAACTCCAAAGTTTCAGAAAGTACAAATCTATATTTGAGTAATGTCGATATATAAGCTTATCGATTGAACGCACACCATCACTTGGCTTCGGATCTGTAGCTTAGACGTAGAAAGTAACTTACTAAATCTGAAAACAAGTACCGTAATTATGCGAATATAAGCAACATTCTGATTTTTCAGGCACTAAATTAAAAAAAAAAGTTTTTTTATTAACATTTCTGGTTCAAATACATCAATATTCTCTTACAAATACATTTTTTTCTTTATTTAAAAAAACAAAAATGACAATCATTATGATATAATTTTACTTGATTGATAGTTAGCAGAAAGTCAATTCTAGTGGTCAGGACTTCATTTCCCAAGATTCTTTGCTCTCCAGTCAGAATCTGCACATGCGCAGAGCAATTGTTTCAAGCTCAGACCTGTTTCAAGCTCTCTGTTTAATCAAAGCCATAGAGAAGGATTATTATCCCCTGTGCAGTGACCGAGCGTTTTGATTGTGTCTGTTCCTAGGATTTTTTTTTCTACTTCTTGCCCGTGTTCTTCATTTTTTACTGTTTTGACTCCTTCTGCGATGACACATTGGACTCATTTGTAGCCGGTGGCTCCTGAGACAAACGACAATGCCAGCAAACTGGACAAGGCCATGATTGACTTCCACTTGCTCTTTATTTCGTTTTTCAAGAGGACGAGAAGTTGGAAAAAGCCATTGCATTTACACATTTTAAACTAAAAAAATACAACAGAGGTGTAAAGTACTTGAGTACACTTTAAGGATTTTTGTACATTGTGTTTATATACAACATGTATACATATGTACGTATAATACAACTGATTCTAAAAAAAAAGTGAAAAATTCTTTACACATTGAAACACTGAGCATAATATTTGTATTAGTACTTGTACTTTATCGATTGCATGAATTTATTGGGACTGCGTGAATTTAAAAGTTGCTTATATTTTTGATACTCAGTACAAGTACAAAGTAGCCAAATACTAATAAGAACAAAAAATATTTACAATATTTACAAAATGTACAAAAATTGTCAAAGTGTACTCAACACCTCTGAAATACAAATACCATTAATCATGCATAGAGTCAAAGCAAAAAAGACATATTCCTCTTATAACAATTAGGCTTGACCTGATGATTATTAAGCAGACGTAACGAGCAGTGGCGAAGACTTTCAAACCCAAACGCTGAGATTATTGTGACACAACAGTGGCCTGTCGTGACACGTCTCCAGAAGAAACGTCAGAGAAACGTCTTAATTAGCATTAGCCTTTGAGTCAGTTGATGTTCAACTAAGTGTCAAATGACCCTGTCCGCTAATTGGGTCATTAAAATGCTTTTTCTTGCTTTAATTGGAAAACCTAAAACCCCCAAAGCAGGATTAAAAAAACTTGTTTTTGTCAATAGAAAAGAAGGTTAAAGCGACTGAAACAATTCTGTATCCCATCTTCTAGCTGAACAGAGATGTCAAGTTACTACTTTGTTACCTTACTTGAGAAAAACTACTACGTTTTCAAAACTAGCCGCGTTGCCAAAACTGTTCTGTAGCAATACTAGTCATCATATTTTCTCATCACTCACATGTTAATGCTAATTAGCGCGCAAGTATGGTCCTTTTATGTAAGGCTTTGTAATAAAAATGCATTCTTTTCAATGTAATTATTTACAACAACATTTTATTATAACAATATAGTTCTATAATGGTGTCATTTTCTTGAATTTTTATCTTCGAACTTTTATACTTAAAAGTAGTTTTATCAGTATTAGTAACAGTACCTTTACTTTAGTAAAATATAGAGCAGTTACTTTTACTTCCACAGAAGTATTTTCTTACTTTAGTATCTATACTTCTACTTAAGTAACGAAGAAGTAACGAACTATTGATAGCAATGCTGCTAAACACGTGTATCCTGAAATCAATTCATGGCAAGAATGTTTGGATTTACAATTCTATATAGAATAAGAAATTTGATGAATGATGTCATCATGAAAGATGCATGATAGACGTGGCATGAATGGTGTCATCACAAGAGAAGTGTTTCATGAATGATGTCATCACCAGTGAACATGTCATGAATGTCATTACAAGTAAGTGTCGTGAATGATGTCATCAAAATCAAATTTTGCCATCAATATCATCAAACGTGAAGTGTGTCATGAATATTGTCATCACAAATAAAGTATGTCATGAATGATGTCATCACAAATGTAGCATGTCATAAATGATGTCATCACAAATGAACCATGTCATTATATAACGTCATCACAAGTGACAAAAATTATTTTAGAAGAATTCGGAATAAACGGCATTAGCTGACAATATAACAGAGAAACGTTTAATTTTGTTTCGGTTTTGACTCCTACATACTTGAAATCCAATCGTCTTTCATATTATCCGCGCGATTAACGCAGACATACACGCCATGGATTAAGAAGAACCAACATTCTTTTAAATCCCTTCTTAATATCTTCAGGTCATACTTAGAAATGTGCAAGGTCACACTCCACTGTTAATGCGCTACACAGTAAATACATAAAGCATATCAAATGGCACTTTCAAAATCCCATTATAAAACTGGCGTGATGAATTGAGGATGGCATTCACTCGCTGATGCCTGTTGGCTTTTCTATTTAGGATTTCTATCAGTGAAGAACTCGCGGCTTACGCGGATGAGCGGGAAACGGCTAAAGTGTGTCTTCCTCATCATCGCCTCTAAAAACGAACTTGCTCTGAAAAAAAAAACGATAAATTCTGACCAAACGTATCAATTGCTACAGCCACTTCGACATCTGGAAAAGCTTTGGATATTTCGACTTTCACAACAACAAATGTCTCTGGATTCAAATGGATGATGTTCCTTCAGTTTCCGAGCAGATGCCAGGAATTCCGGAATATTCTCACACGTTGTTAATTAGCGCTGAAAATAGAAACCGTAATCATCCATTCCCACATGAAGACGCGCAAACCTACAACATACACAAATTATCACCTCAGCACATCGCTTCTGTTGCAATGGAGACGTTGGGAAACTGGGATCTTCCTTCTTTTGTTCTACGGCTAATTAAGAGAATCTAATGAGACGAGCTGTCCATCACACGCTGGATGAAAACGCAAGAACAACTCAAACTGGAAGACCAGTCTTTAAGTCTTTAAGGAAGAACAACGATACCAGATGCACCGATACGTTTTCAAGGTCGTTTTTAAGCTCCAATCGTCAATCTTACTAACAAAAAAACGATACTCACCTGCGCCAGATTTGCATGATTAGATAGAAAAATGACAAACTATTGACAAGCAATACCCGACAAACATTCTTTTTCTTCTGTTTACGAACATAAAGTGAGCAGAATATATGTTCTTGTATACAGTACAGTAAGACGTTCTCGTATTTGAATCCAGTGTGAGCAATGACTATTCTTCATTGCTACAAAGCAAATAAATATCAATAAAGGTAACAACACATGCTATATGTGTGTGCGTACAGGTATAATTTTCTCCTGGTTGCCTCTTTGCAGTCTGTTTGGTCAAAGCGTAACTTAATCTTGATTACACAAATTGGTATTAAAACGTTTTCAGAATTTTATATCAGAAATGTATAACATATCAGAAATATTCAGACAATGTTGTATGTTATTCGAATTACAGATTGATTTGCTTACAACTGTCACAAAGTCATTATAACAATTGGTTATGGTTATTGCTTTCATTTTCCAATTTAATAAAGTGCTTGTGATGGGATTTGAACCCATGACCTTTCATGTTCTGAAGACCTGCTCTTACTGACTGCATTGCTAACAACCGACATAAAGCCATTATAACAATTAGTTAAGTTATGTCGGTTTATTTTTCCAGTTTAATAAGATTGCTTGCAATGGGATTCGAACCCATCACCTTTCACATTCTAAAGACCTGCTCTTACTGACTGCATTGCTAACAACCGACATAAAGCCATTATAACAAATAGTTAAGATATATCGGCTTATTTTTCCAGTTTAATAAATTGCTTGCGATGGGATTCGAACCCATGACCTTTCATGTTCTAAAAAAAACAGCTCTTACTGACTGAATTGGAAATAAAGCCGTTATAACAATTGTTTTAGAGATATTGTTTTCTTTTTCCAAATTAACAACTTGCTTGTCATAGCCCATGACCTTAGTTGTTCTAAAGACCAACTATTCCTGTGTGGACTGTTAACAACTATAACAAAGTCATTATAACAAATGGTTATGAGCTATTTGTTTATTGCAAACAACTAGAATAAATTCATTATGACAATTGTTTTTAGTTATTGGTTTCTTTTTCGAGTTTGCATGAGATGGGATTCAAACCCCATGGGATGGGATTGGAATGATCTTTTATGTTCCAAAGACCATCTCTTACTGACTGCATTGCTAACAACCAAAATAAAGGCATTAAAACAATTGGTCAAGAGGTCAAGATTGGTTTATTTTTCCAAATGAGCAACTCGCTTGTCATAGGGTTCAAACCCATGACCTTAGTTGTTCTAAACACCAACTATTCCTGATTGGATTGCAAACAACTTGAATAAATCCATTAATAATAATGTTTTTATGAGTTATTGGTTTCTTTTACCATTTAATAACATGCTTGAGATGGGATTTGAACCTATGACCTTTTGTGGTCTGAACACCTGCTCTCATTTCTAGATTTAACCATTTTAACAATAGGTCACCAACAGTTTTTATTCGTAATTGAACAATTCGTTTGCCTTGGGATTTGAACCAATGGCCTTTGGTTTATCACCAACAGAGATTATAATTGGCTACGGACACCCCCTCCCTCCTAATTATTTCATCTCTCTGGGGTTTTTTTCTAACACTGTGAAACACGAGCTCGCCTCCCGAGTCGGAGTGAGCGTCAACCGAGGCGATCGATCCGGTTCAGAAAAGCGTCTGAACCCTGCTGTTTGAATGCCAGTTCCTGAAGCCGGTGTCACTCTCTTTGATGTTGAAAGTGCACGAGTACTCTCAGCATCTCAGGTAAATGTGCAAAATAAAAAAGCGGACTCCATCTCTGCCCGTTTCTCTCTTACGGCAATCGTCGGCTGATTGCCATGCAAAGCGGCCATGGAAGACCTGCAGGAATAAATGACTCGCATTACTTTCTCTGATCTCGCCGATGCGCATTGAAGTGTCTCCTTGACTTCAAACCACCTTGTTTCGAGAGGGAAGAAAGCGAACGTGGGATGATGCGGATATGGGAAAAGGGGGATGATTCATAGTCTCACTTAGTTCAGCGTCATGACTGGAAGAGTTGGAAATATCGGCCATATAAAAACACTCAAGCCACTTTCTGCGGCCGTAATTGTGCTGTCTCTTTTGCTCATCCCCGCGTAATTGTTTAAAGTCACTTCCTTTCTGCTGTTCTTGATTCGAGAATTGCCCAGATAAATCTGTGGTGCCCCTGTGTGTCAGTGGCAAAGACAAAACTCTTTTGTTGGGTAAATAGAGAATATGAACACGGTGAATCGGCTTCCCGCTGTTCTGATTGCTGCGAGGCAGCCAACAATGCAGTTTTCATCTTGCCACTTTTCTCCGAGAATCGTCTCTTCAATTGTGTCCCTACAGGCATGTCTGGACTCAAAAGTTATTTGCACAAAATAGCTTCAAACGCCGCGTGGAGAAAGGGAAACTTTCTACGTCTAAAATGTTGCAAGAGCTGGGAAATGTTTGTTGGACTTTCATATAAATGGCAGGTGTTTACGACTGGGACTTTATTTTACCTTTACATTTACCTCTATTTTTAACTTCACCTTTTACCTTTTATCTTTACTTCACCTTTACTTTTACTTCACCTTTACTTTTACTTTTACCTTTACCTATTATCTTTACCTTTACTTTACTTTACCTTTATCTTTACTTCACCTATACTTTTACTTCACCCTTAATTTACTTTATCTTTACATTGACTTTGACTTTACCTTTACCTAACATTTACTTTTGCATTTACCTTTACTTTTACTTTACTTTCAGCATTACCTTTTACCTTTACTTTTACTTTACCTTTACTTTACTTTTAACATTATCTATTACCTATACCTTGACTTTACCTTTATCTTTATTTCACCTATACTCTAACTTCACCTTTAATTTACTTTATCTTTACATTGACTTTGACTTTACCTTTACCTAACATTTTTACTTTTGCATTTACCTTTACTTTTACTTTACTTTAAAGATTACCTTTTAACATCACCTATTACTAGGGGTGGGACGAGACACTTTTCCCACGAGACGAGACGAGACGAGACGAGACACTAGGCTCACGAGATCGAGACGAGACGAGATTTAGATTTTTTCCAGTAAATTGTAAAGAATGGTAGAATCATTTTGGCATCAAGTTCAACTCAACATCAATCTACTTCATTATGATTAAATTCACTGTGTTCATTTTAGCTCTAAAAAACAAATGTATTGAAAGTGTCACTGGCCAGTCAATTATAGAGAGAAAAGAGAGACAGAGAGAGAGAGAGAGAGAGAGAGAGAGAGAGAGAGAGAGAGAGAGAGAGAGAGACAGAGAGACAGAGAGTGAGAGCAGGACAGAGAGAGGGAGGGAGAGGGAGAGCGGCTTCCTACTTTAGCTTTGTTTCTGGTATTCGTCGCTTTTCTTGCCGATTTCTTTTCTTTTTTTACGTGAAACCATGATTTCCAACCGAAAACAGACTTTGTTCAAAATAAAACAAGCAGATTTTCTCGCGCGCGTCATACGTTCTCTTAAAGGCACAGCGCAGAAAACGGAGCAGCGCATATGCGCGTCGCGGGTGTGATCGATTAATTCAGTCTGTTACACTGCTTTCTGTGTTCGATTAGCAATGTCCGTGCCGTCATTGATGGTTGTAAGTTACAACTTGTAATGTGTTATACTGTATTAAAGGGTTTATATACTTGTATAAATATCAAATCCATTAATTATCACGGTATTCACGGTATTGCAAATAATATTTTCAAAAATGGCGCCAAATTCCCGCGATATCACGAGAAAGCATTGGATCTCGCGAGATCTCGTGCCACGAGATCTCGTCACACCCCTACCTATTACCTATACCTTGACTTTACCTTTATCTTTACTTCACCTTTACTTTTACTTTACCGTTACTTTTACTTTACCTTTACTTTGACTTTAACTTTGCATTTACTTATACTTTTACTATACTTTTACTTTAGTTTTTACCTTTTTCTTTACCTTTACTTTACCTCTACTTCACCTTAACTTTTACTTTACCTTTACTTTTACTTTACAGTCATTTAGCAGACACTTTTATCGAAAGTGGCTTACAGTACATTTCATCACAATTTTTAGAATTCAAAAAATTTCTGCTTTTCCTGGGAATCAAACCCATGATCCGGTGTTCCGAACACCAGCGCTCTACAAAACCACTGGGAAAACTACTGGGACAATTGCGCTTGGGAAATGGGAAGAATTGGGAAAATTAAAATACGATTATGGCAGTTGCGTTTGTGAGTTGGACTGGTAGTTGCGGGTTTGAATCCCACTCAGACTGGTTCTGCAACCGAGTGTCATTGGGCAATGACCCTCAAATGCCCCCCGACAACCTGAAGGCTGCCCACTGCTCCGGGTTTGTGTGTACAACTTCACAGAATGGTTAAACGCAGAGCACAATACTGTCCCTAGTGGCCATATTGACAAAACACTTTGAGAAAAAATCCACTTTAAAAATAAATTGATTATAAACTCCCCAACAAACCAGGAACAGAATTGAAATTTAAATGAAAAAAAAAAAAAGCTATATAAAAATACAAAAAAAGTAAATGTGCCGACCGAATCCAAAGCGTGAATTTAGGTTTATTGATCAATGTTTAGTGGACTTAAATAGAAATATTTAATAGTTTCACTAGACAATTACAAGAGCAATCTGGTGATGTGTCTGACTTTAAGTTCTGAGTTTCAAACGAGAATAATGGCACGGTGTGAAACAGCACGTATGGTGATAGAACTCACATATTCACAGTAAAAAACGAGCAAATTATTTCACTTATTGGTGTTCAATCCTTGTTAAAGAAGAAACCGTGGAGGAACATGCACTATATCTATATAAAGTGCGTAATAGGCCTCATTTTTTCTGCTGTGCCTGGGTGACAAGTGTAATGAAGAGATCATGAGAGATATTCTTCATACAAGTTCACACGCTTTACTAATAAACCGCTCGTTCGCTTGGGAAAAGCCACAAAAACGCTTTTTGAACGTGTTTAGCTGATCACTTTATCTTTGCTCCTCTGATTAATAGTGCAACGTTTCTGGATTCTCACGTTTACCAAAGGCTGAATCATTTTCTAACAGCATCGCACCATGAGCCTAAATTTGCAAAGTCTACTTTTAGGAGCTGTGCAGATAGTACACATTTAATTAAAGATTATTTCAAGCTAAAGAGGTTTGACATTCCGGCATTGATATCTGCACACATGTAAAAAAGGTTGATGCATTTTGGAAAACTTGGAAATAATATTTGGATTTTATTTCTCAGAAGTTGTCGACACCAAGAGCATCCACTTTAAACCCATTTGCCAAAACAAACAAAGGAAACTTGGATTTGTTATTTTTAAAACTCAGTGAAATCTCTGAAATAGTATAAATTCATCAGCATTCAGAAGTGCTTGCTAAATGCTAGGCTAGCTCTGAAACTGGTAAATGAGTCAGTTACTTTACTTTCTGCACATTTTAGCACGTAAAAGTGAGTCCAGCATGCCAATACGATCTGCTCAAATCTAAAAGTCAAATTAAAGTTTCACTTACACATGCTAGTAAACTTAAGAGCGGCACACTGAAACTAGCAAGCTTTGTGCTAAGCTAAAGCACGGCGCTAATAGGCAAGCCTGTTGTCTTCTCTTTCACCGGCTTGATTGTTCCTTATTCTTCTCGCACAATGCTAGTTTGTGTTAGCACGTGTGCTAGTGTTAAAAAAAATGATGACATGAAGCCCTGCGGTAGAATGTGGGCATGAATAAACAGCAGACGTATAAAGGCAGTCCGTCATCTTTATTGGCCTTAACAAAGAAAGCCGCAGGCACAGCATTCAATGGGAATTTGGTTTATAGCAGCATAAACACCTGTGGATCTGGATGGGAAGGATGGGACAACCTGAAGACACTCAACCCTCAACACACACACACACACACAGATATGAATAAAATATAGGAAATGGTACTTTGCTAACTTCTTTGCACAATGGACTCTGTTATAAAAAGCACTCAAATGGATATTAGGCATCTGTACAATTATTTTTCAATATTTTTGCTACATTTAAGTGAAAATAAAACAAGATATAATCTTTTTTTTTTAATTGAAAAAAAAATAAATACAATGATACATTGAATACATTTGATATTTCGATTTACATAACATACACTTTCTATAAGAAATCCAAGCAATTAAGTATATTGTTGTTATTATGGTTATTCTATGAACATAAGATTATGTTAGTTACATAATAAAAATAACAATATTCATATATAATAACAATAACAAATTATATATTTATATAATATTATTGAATTATGTTTAATGTTGTCATTATTGTTATTATGTTTACTCATGATCATGGTATTTACATAATGATAATAATAATAATAACAATAATAATAATAATACTGATATGCAACTATAATAACAACAACAACAAATTATATATTTGTATAATAATATTAAAATTATTATACAAATGTACACATTAAACACATTATTTATATTTACACAACATACGCTTTATATAAGAAAACCAAACAATTACTGCACGTGTATTGTTGTTATTATGGTATATACATTATATTATTATGTTTATTGCATAAAAATAACAAATTATATATTTGTATAACAATTAAGATTATTATACAAATGATGGTATGAATACAATTATTAAAATGTATTATTTATGCTAATGTTGTTTACATTTTGTCAATGTTGTCATTTCATTATTAACATTTTATTCATTTACCATTTACACTTCATTACAGCTGTTTGCTTTTATCATTATTTATTGTGTATTAATTCGTTTATCTTTTTTGAGCTAAATTTTTACTATTTTCACAGCAACTTTTCACTTAAAATCAATATACCCATTGCATTGTTTTTGTTCACATCCCACTGTATCTGATAAGGTCTAACGTGATAAAATGTCAGAAGACAATGCTGAAATAAAAATAAGTACAAAAAAATAAAAAGTGCAAGTATTAACACGAAACAAATGGAATTTTTTTTTACTTTGACTTTGACTTTAGTGTAGAGCATGCAGAAGCTGAACAAACCTGTACCGCGGTATAGTTTCCCACTCAGCATGATCCAAAATAAATACAAATAAAAATAACGCCTGTTCAGTTTTGCACACTGCAGTCTTTCAACTTTATCTGGCGCATGATAATCCACCTGCAGACACCAACGTGAAGGTTCCTCATTTATAATGCAGACTGTTGAAGTGGAACAACGCCGCTAGGGACGGAAGGTCGACTGTTGTGTAACCTTGTGTTTGCCCTGCGTTACTTTCACTGCCATCGGCAACTGACCAGTTTGCTCCCTAAATAGTAAACTGAAGCGTGAACGAGTGTCTAAACAACCAAGGCTCGGCCATTTTGCAAAGAAACACGACATGTTTGTGGACGTGTCGCCGTCTGCTTACACACCTCGGTCTCGTATTCCCTCTCCAGTGCATCTAAGATGGAGAGAGGGATGAAGTGGAGAGTGAGAGAGAGAGAGAGAGAGAGAGAGAGAGAGAGAGAGAGTGGAGAATATATCAGCTGGAATGGTGACAGCCGCACACATTCATCGCACAAGGAAAACATTTGGCTGATTGTGTCTCACCGCAGTGAGGCTTCACATGGCTGGCAGGTGTTTGATTCCTACTGAATACTAATGACCCTCGCACTCTACAGACTGGGGAGAGAGAGAGAGAGAGAGAGAGAGAGAGAGAGAGAGAGAGAGAGAGAGAGAGAGAGAGAGAGAGAGAGAGAGAGAGAGAGAGAGAGAGAGAGAGAGTAAGATTTAGAGAAGCTGAGAGTGAGAGAGAGATAGAGAGAGAAAGATTTAGAGAAGCTGAGAGTGAGTGAGAGAGAGTATGATTTAGAGATGCTGAGAGAGAGAGAGAGAGAGAGAGAGAGAGAGAGAGAGAGAGAGAGAGAGAGAGAGCAAGATTTACAGATGCTGAGATTGAGAGAGAGAGGGAGAGAGAGTGATAAAGAGACAAAAGGCGAGAGTAGGATTTAGAGACACACAGAGACAGAGAGAGAGAGAGAGAGAGAGAGAGAGAGAGAGAGAGAGAGAGAGAGAGAGAGAGAGAGAGAGAGTTCATTGTGACAAAGAGAAATAGAGGTGGAAATATAACAAATTGGTAATGGAGGTAAATGGAGGTACAGTAAAGTGAGGCAGAAAGAAAGGTAAAGAGAGAGAGAGAAGTTGACGGGAAGAGAGAGAAAACGAAAGAAGACAGAAAGAAAAGGCAAAGATGTGAAATGATTTAGAGAGCGAGAAAATGTGGAAAAAAAGAGAGGAGAGAGTAAGAGAGAGAGAGAGAGAGAGAGAGAGAGAGAGAGAGAGAGAGGGAGAAAGAGAGAGAGACAGAACACAAATTGGCAGAAAAAGGTCAAAGTGGAAAAGCACAAGAGAGAAAAGGAAGAAAGTCAAATTAAGAAAACAATTAAAATACCCAAAAAAAGAAAATCTAGAGAATGATAAAAGACAGCAAAAGAGGCAGAAGGCTACAAAACAGGTTTACGAGGGCATAGCCTGCGCATGTCCTTCAAAATCTAATCATTATTAAATAATAAACCCTAAAAAGTATTTAATAAAATCAAACCAAGTGGTGTGATAGCTCAGGCTTGGGTTCAGTACAGTAGTACTTTTTGAAACCTCCACCTCTATCATTCAGTGTCACTTCTGCCTGTCTCTATCCATCCCTTCCTCCCTCGCTCCGCTTGGCAGGTGCATGACCGAATGAACACAGATTCCCTGGATGTCTCAGCATGATGGCGCCTAATCAGTGGGTGAGCACACAGAAAAGCTCCTTCCCTTGCCCCACTATCAGCGCGACCCTGTGCCAGTATTAATATTGTTGACAAAATATTTTTTTATGTATTTATATCTATGTAATATCTAGATATTTTTGTTATATATCTATATCTAAATTTCTATGTAAAAGCGCCCGCTCATGGACGAAAACTTTAGCTACTTTTATTGACACTTTCGTCAACTAATTAAGGCTAAACAAAAATGCCTTCGTTCAATCATAATCCGAGCTTGTGCAAAAATACAACACACCTGAAGCTCCACCTGCAGATGAAACTTCTTTTTTTCTTCCACTGTGCAATCATTTGTTACTGTACTTGTAAACAAATGATGCAATTATAATTTATTTTATTTTAATTTACTTGACGTATATAATTTCCTTTTTTTTTTGAGGTTTCGTTTCTGAGAATAATTTATTTGGATTGAAAGAAAAGTTCATAAAAATAAGTTCAAGAAAAAAAAAGGTTTTTCCAAATAGGTAAGATCTTTGTATATATTTTATATGTTCATAGTTAAGTACGTATTCAGATTTCTTAGACCTACTGTAGCAACTTTAGTAAACATGTTTTAGAATATAAAGCAGTTTTATTTTTGTTGACTAAATCTATACTGTAATGTAGTCGACTAAAATGCTGTGGTATTTATCCGACTAAAATTAGACTAAAACCAAAAAAATTAAGCTGACATATTTGAGACTAAAACAAAACTGAGTTTTAGTCAAAAGTTTGACAATACTAAAACTAAAGACAAAACAAAATTAAAAATCTTTGTCAAAATTAAAACTGCCCTGTACCACACCCATGCCATCCACCAGGAGGGGCGGGTCCAACAAATCAAAGAATTGAAGACATATGTTTAATTTCCTCTGAAAAGCTGAAACAGAAGGCCATCGGTGATAAACAAACAAACATTCGAGCCGGTTCACTGCCACCACACACAGCAAGTCTCGTGCTGACAATCCAGTTCCATGCAAATGAAGCGACGACGGCCAGTGATAAAAACGTGTGATGCCTTTATCCAGGATCTTTAAGGCCTCGGTGGTGAGAAAGTCTCTCGAAAGATTCAAATGACTCAGAAACTGTGACTTATCATTTTAATTTCACTTCTGGACGGAACGACACCCCAATTTAGATGAAAATTTTATAATCTGCAGTTGACTCCAGTTAATTGAGCCACTGGTTAAAAAAATCTTTAGACACTGAAACACTGAGAATAGTATTTGTACTTGTATTAGTACTTGTACGATATTGGTTGCGTGAACTCAATGGAACTGCGTGGATTTAAAAACTGCTAATATTGTTGATACTTGGTACGAGTACAAAGTAGGCAAAAATATTAATAGGTAACAAAATATTTACATTATTTACAAAATGTACAAACATTTCTAAAGTTAATTAAAGTACTCGGTGAATTCATTGGGACTGCGTGAAATTAAAAGCTGCTAATATTTTTTATACTTGGTACATGCTATAAGCCAAAAATTAGCCAAAAATACTAAGAAGTAAATTTTCAAAACTTTGCAAAAATGTGTAAAGTTTACTCAAGTACTCCAGTTATCAGCGAATTAATCGGGGCTGTGTGAATTTAAAAGTTGCTAACATTTTTGACACTCGGTATAAGTACAAAGTAGCCAAAAAAACTAATAAGTTAAAAAATATTTATAATATTTACGAAATTTACAAAAATTCCTAAAGTTTACTGAAATACTTTACACCTCTGTGTGTGTGTTTCACAACTGAGTGTTCTTGATCAAGAAACTAAATGCCACTTTAGGCACAGCTTAGGGCTGCCCACTACTCCTGTCCCATCGTATTGGGATGCGAACCTACAATGCCTGGGTGGCAAATCTAATTCCCAAAAGCTGGTCCGCAACTGCTACTATGCCTTGATTCCGGTCCTCTCAGAAATCAGAGTAAATAGAGACTGCATAACTGGTATGACGCATTCACGGTTAATTCACAAACTGCTTGCACAAAGAGCCTCAAAATGAACTAATTTTGTGATAAGGTGCCACTATGAACCTGTTCCCATTGGGTCGCTTTTTTTTCCCACCATGCTTTGAGTGTCGATTAAAGCAACAGGGACAGATAAATGCGATTCATTATGCATCGTTAGATAAAGCCTGCTAATCCCGAGAAAAGCTGTGATAACATGTCCTTCTTGTCGGCGGCAAAAAAAAAGAAACAAAACCCAACCTTCATAAGGTGTCGGCGCACTTATTTCTGTTCAGCGGTGTGTGCGAGTCTTCTCACGGGCCAATGCTTTTAAAAAAACAACGATATCAATGGCTGGGAGAACGCACTTGGGAATAAACAACAACCACAGTTGCTTTTCTAATCCAGTGTTAATTTTGTTGACGAAATATTTTCGTCATCGTCTTCGTCAACAACAGTTTTTCCCTGCCAAAAACGAAACGACAACTATATTAAAAATCACACTCAGGGACAAAACCTTACATTTATTGACACTTTTGTCAACAAATAAAAATGTCTTTAGTGACGATATCCAATCATAATTCGATTGTGGAGAAAGGCGGGTGCAAGCACAAAGAGAACCAATCAGGACTACTCCAATAACATCTACTCCTGCAGAAAAAAGCGGTTCAAATATCTGGATTCATTTTACATTCAACGCAACCTTAATAAAATCGCATGGAGCGAACATCACGGGCAAAAATACAACACACCTGAAGCGCCATCTGCAGATGAAATTTTCTTTCATCGTGCAAACATGTGTTACTTATATACATGATGCAATTATATATTATTTTTATTTTACTGTATTTAATTTCCTCTTTGCTGAGGTTTAATTTATTAGAATACGTTTATTTGAACTGAAAGAAAAGTAAAAAAAAAAAAAGTTTCAAGAAAAATAAATGTTTTTTCCAATTAAGTTAGATATTTGTATATATTTCATATGTTAATAGTTAACTATGTATTCAGATTTCTTAGACATAGCAACTTTATTAAACATTTAGAATGTATTACACCTATTTTTCTGTTGACAAAATTTTTACTGTAATTTAGTCGACTAAAATCTTGTGGTATTTAGTCGACAAAAAATTAAACTAAAACAAAAAAACATTAGGATGACTAATTTGGGACTAAAACAAAACCTAGTTTTAGTCAAAAGACTGACAACAATTAAAAATTTTAATCGTCAAAATTAACAAATGATCAAACCGCGAGGTCCAAACACAATCATCATTGATGTACGCTAATGTCCGCAGCGGTTTCAGGGAGCAGCGCTGGTCAGACGGAACAATCAAAAGCAGACGCTAAACTGTTCAGACGGGTCAAGGTTTTTCATTTCAAAGCCATCAGGGTATTGAGATTGACGTGACCTATGCCGTGGCCCTCCACTCCCTTCCTCTCGCCTCTCTCTTTGTTGTAATTGGTTTACCTGGGAGCGTGGCGGAGAGTGATGTCAGGACGGTGGCAGAGTCAGGCGATGAGGAGACATCAAGTAGACAAACAAATCACTCTCCCCTTTAGAAGCACTTCTATTTCAGTCTCGCTCACCACGCCATGATGATGTCAGAGATATATAGAGTCTAAGAACATCTAAATGCCACGGCACGGAATTCGGGACATCTCTGAGAGTTCAACTGAGTTTAATTCTTCCAAATGAAGTTTAATAGCGCCACCGAATTTGATGACAAACGAGTGGCCTAGTGCCCACCTGCCATTCCGAGCCAATAATGGACGCCATTTCATGGGTCCGAAGAAGTTCACTTCCATCCTATATAGAGGACAAAGAGGAGTAGGCGAAGAGAGGCATTCCCAATTTCCCAACTTCCCAGTTGCTAAATCAGTAGAGCCGGTGTGTGAGTGCTAAATGTTTTAGGCTACATTTGTGGTATTTGGGTGGTTTTAATGTCACTGGGTCAGAAGGAAAGTTGGAATATATTTAAATTTTAATCCTGGTTGAGAAAAATAATCCTGGATGGATGTCTTAAAGAAATAGCAGAAATGACAGTATGTTTACCACAGTATGCTAGATTACACTAATGCACCAATTTTGGAAGATACGATTAGAATAACGAGCAAAGTATTGAGAAATTATGCATTTTTATTTTGTGATAATGTTTTAGCTTAATACATTAAATAGTCAAATGGTGCTTAACTGAATTATAATGTTGAACTAAGTACGTATCATCACTAAAGGTCGAGAATGTAAGTGATCACATCCACGAATATAAAAATGTGAATAATTGCTTGCTTAAAATCTCTGAAAGTTTCTTTGACATTTTCAGACAATGTTGCATGCATCCAATGTGTGCGTGTTTTATATACATATAACTTAGATGTAACAGGAAAAAACATGCTTTCAATTGACACCTGTGGGTACAAAATAAGCTTTGTGGTGACAGGTAAATATGTTAAAATGAACTACACAAACTACATACTCATACCTATCTGTGAAATAATCCATCCTTCAAGATAGTCTCACAATATTTGCTGGAAAAAACATCCTTCCAGATTCAATGACTTATTCAATTTCAGGGCCACAAGGAGCTAGATCCAACCTCAGCAACTCTGGGCCGAGGCGGGGCAGGATTGGTAGACAATCAGATAGACAACCTGGATTAATTGTCCAATCCCAATTCCCTTGAAAGCATGTTTTTCAACAGTGGGAGGAAACCGAAGACCTAGTGAAAACCCATGCAATAGTTGTTCTAAAAAGTCTATGTAAATGAATCTTACAAGACTTTTGAAGAATCTCGTAATAGTTGCTGTTTTGGCAACTGAAAGAGCAAGAGTCACAAACACAACACAAATATAAATTTGCAGGAGAGAGAAAAAAAAATGGAAGCACAATTTCTGGAGTTCAACACAGCGTCAAGTGCAATGATCCCCAAACCAAGATATTATGGCCAGGCAGATGGAGAAATCTATATTCATGGTGTTAGAGAGTCAAGCCCAGAGCTGCTTAAATGAGTTGTAATGGATACCTCTTGGCATAAAAAGCATTGGAGCCCTGACTGGTGAGGGACAGCGGTGCTGGCACTCGTGCCAAGTGACTGAATTGGATGCAATACTCCTGTGTACATCCAGCCACCTGCCTCATGGGCTCATTGATAGGCAGAAAGCAATATTTCCTTTAGCACTTTTCTGATGGGTTCACCACTCTCATTTTGTTGGGGCAAGCCGGGCACTGCCTTATGAAACCAAGCCATGGTTCAGTAGAACATTTCTCTTGGTTGTAGATCACTGAGCCAGTACCGCCATGATTTCACCCTTGACATGTTCAAGTGGCACCGTGGTCCGGTGGTTTGGAATGACAAGGACTGGAGCCTCTAGTTTGATGCTTGGTCTGAGCAATTCTGTGTAGAGTTCCCTAGCTTGCTCTTGATCACCAATCCAGGGCTTATTTACCCTGCTTGATCAAAAATGGAGGGATTGGCGGCAGATCCTTGCGACCTGGAAGAAACTTGGGTGGATGAATGAAATATGAGTATCGAGTGAGGACTAGTTGTTCTTGAAGGGGTACTATTGATCAAATCAGGGTGTTGCTATCAAACAGAGGTCTGTGGAATACTAACCCGCACTTGAAGTGACTACAGCAAGGTTTCCCGGTAAAACCTTAACCTATAATCATGTGGTGTTACTGCCAAGGGCTATTTCAAAGGCTACAGCAGCATTAGATATAAATCATATATTCTTTTCAAACGCCTGGTTATTCCATGGAGACTCTGTAGTCGAATGGGTCTAGAGAGAACCCTATGGGACCTACTAGGACTCATGGAGACTTCACGCCCCAGCTCACTTTGGAAAATCTCACAGATGAAACAGCATTTTTTCAGGTTTGAACAAAAGGAAAAATAAATGAAGTTTCAGATCTACCACAAGCTAGGGAAGATGGCTTTTCTCTGCTTCCATCCTCAACACTGACAGAAAGGAGAAAAACAGAATGCAAACACTTCTATGCTGTTCTCTGACATCCATCGAGAGTCAACAGCCACTTCATAAGTGGTCTGGCTATCAGACCAGGTCTTCCAGTCCGTTGAGGGGGCAGATCTTTTTGCTGCTTGTCCGAGTCCCACAGGATCTCGCGCTAGTACTGATATGAGTGAAGCAGAAGATGAATCCATTTACAGAATCACTTTTCCATTTCTGGGTCATGAGGAGCAGGATAGAGAACCAGTGCTTTTGGGACTGAAGGCAAGACAGTGGCCAACCAATCACAGAGCAGGAGACACAGACACACTCATTCACACTCTCACTCCCACATTTCTTCAGACTCTAATTCTCCTGCTTGTTTTAGGACATTAGCCCCTTTTACACATACAGATCTTACTGGTAAATTGCCGGCAAAATGCGTGAAAAGACAAATGCCACTGAATTTGTTTCGGCAATTTGCCGGCAAAGGCACCAGTAACGTTCCTGGTAAATTACCGGCAAACTTCCCTGAGAGAACGCGAAACAAAAATTGACGGAATAAGCACAAATGTCAGTTTGCGCTGATGTAAAGGACTGCCTTGAGCCAATCAGAACATTCTGACGAGGGCCCAGCTGTTTAAAACGTGTGACCAAAAATACCAGTGTTTTCAAACGCTGTGTGAATGGTGATTTACCGGTAAAATGCCAGAATGGCGGAGCTTGTGTGAACAGTCTTTACCGGGAAAGTCGTTCTTTTAGCTGAGTCCAACAGGATCTCGCGCTAGTACTGATACGAGCGGTTCCAATCAACATGGGCAGCGGTCATTATGTCTACTGTCCACCCACTGAGACCCACCTGTCTGGATTCACAGGAGGAGACGTTACGCTTTGAAAAATAGAACCACCAACAGCCATGATGATTTTTTTTCCCCTTCATTACTCCACCAGCAGCTCTCCTGACGCCAGCCATCAACAGTATTACTGCTATGACACTGCAGAGTTAACTTTGAGAGATACAGTGTCCTGGTTGTCAGAGTCGCACGAGAGGAAGTGTTCCCGGTGCCCTTGGCTGGCACTTTTACAACACCATTCTGCTCATTTAGTTTGATGCCCTTGTGACAATAATTCACAAGAAAAAGAACAGGTGCTTCCACCTAGACGAAACATTGCGGTGGGTCTAAATTGCCGCCTTTTCCCCAACTAGACTGAAACGAGAGCCAAGTTTGTGGTTGACACACCGACAGGAGTCTGTTTGGGAAATACGGCGGGTGATGTACTCAGCTCAATACCCAATTAAAACATCAAACTGCCTTATCTTACAGAAAATGTTTCCTCTTCAGATCAATCGGACGACTAAAAGTACTTTTATTTCTCTGGCTCTGTTTAATCAAAACCATTTCTAGCCCAGATGTTTTATGCCTCACATCTGGCAGGCGACATGCAAAGAGTGCATTGAAAAGCAAAGAGCCAATTACATAGAACGAGGAGATCAATATCCAGCAGTGAGTGTGTGTGTGTGTGTGTGTGTGTGTGTGTGTGTGTGTGTGTGTGTGTGTGTGTGTGTAGGTGCTGTATAAAACTACTGCACACGATCTAAAAGCTGATGTGGAGAGAAGAAAAGGAAAGAACGAAAGAGTAAAAAGGATGGATTGTTGGAGAGAGTGATAAAAGACTTTGAGAAATAGATATGTATTATAATGCAAATATCCCCCTTTTGAATGTAAAAAAGCACATATTTTAGAAATTAGGATACAAAAAAAGATCATATTTACATAGAATTTAAGACACACGTGGGTAATGGATGGCTGAATAAGAGCTGAGCAAAAAAAGAAGAGAAAATAGAAACAAATACACAATTTAATAGACACGTTTTACGTAAAAGCTCAAAATGTAAATATTTCCGACATTAAACTTGTAAAACGTACCTAGACAAATGCTTAAAAATAAACCTAAAGGCTTACGCCAGATAAAACGGCAGCACATGGGAACACAAACAGTTCCTCTGCAAGAACTAGTCCCAATAATGAATCTGATCCCTGCAGCTGATAAGATAAGCATTAGAACACACTCGCTCTGTCCTCTCCACTCTCTCTCCTTTTATTTACGTCTTTGTTCAGCTGGAAGCGATAAAATCCTGCCGCCCGCACAATCGTGTCTCTGTACACGGCAACTGTAGCTCCAGCCATTCAGAGGCAGACTTGCGCGTGCCCACACACACACACACACACACACACACACACACACACGTGCACAGCAGCTTCAGGGCCTGAATCACAACGCATCAGAAAAACGAAATAATCAGACATCAACGTTTGGAATGCGTTTGCCAAGAATTAAACTTACCAATTCCCCGGATCTAATGAATGTTGTCATTACCGTCACCATGACTCCGACACAAGAGCACAGTTCTCGGTGATGTCACAAGAGCACATTAAATGTCAGTCTAATTCGTGGTTGTCATGGAGAATGACCGGAGCTGCCTAATCTGTCCTAGCATTTCTGGGGCAAAATTACAAAAGCTCTTTGTTAAACCCTGGTCGGGTCGGGTCATCCATCCATCCATCCATCCATCCGTTTATTCATCCATCCATAATTCCACCCTTCATCTGTCTATCTATCTATCCATCCACCTGTCCATCTAGGTATCTCAACCCTCCATCTCAATCCACCCATCCATTTCTAAACGTCTTTCTGCTTGTCCCTACATCTGACCAAATATATTTGCGCTTTTCCACATTTAATCATTTCCGCAAAGCAAAACACGACGTTGAACTCCAAACCAGCTTTACTGATTGAGGTGATGATGACAAACAAAGCAGAAGATGAATTCATTCATTGGCAAACCCACTTTTTTCATTTCTGGGTCACGAGGAGTAGGAGCCAATTCCAGTTCTTTTGGGACTGAAGGAGAGACAGTGGCCAACCAATCACAGAGCAGGAGACACAGACACTCTCATTCACACTCTCACTCCCATATAGACACATTTCTCCTGCTTGTTTTAAGACAATACACACATACAGATCTTACCGGCAAATTGCCGGCAAAATACGCGCATGCAGTCATTTGTGAAAAGACTAATGCCGTTTCAGCAATTTGCCGGAAAAGCCACCCTGAACGTTCGATAAATTATCGTCAAACTGCCCTGTGTGAACGCAAAATGAAGATTGCCGGAATAAGGCAGCAGAAGTTCAGTACGCGCTGACATAAACGACTGCTCTGAGCCAATCAGAACATTCTGACGAGGGCCACGCGTTCACAGGTGCAGCTGTTTTAAAAGAATCGCCAGTTAATGATGTCACCGAAAATACCAGCATTTTGAAGCGCTGTGTGAATGGTAATTTACCCTTAAAATGCCGGATTGGCACTGCTTGTGTGAAAAATATTTACCGGGAAAGTTTTTCCGGTAATTCGCAGGCAATTTATGTGCATTGCTGTGTGAAAGGGGATTTTGTGATCAAACCGAAGACCCAGAGGAGACCCAGACATGAGGACAACTAAACTGCCCAAAAAGACCTCGACTTAAACTTGAGTATCAAACGGCTCCACCTTCTGGTGAGGCAACAGCACTGCATGAGGATAAATCAATTTAATTTGCTACTGAGAAGAATTGCAGATCAGTTTGTTCTTTCCACGCATAGAGAACTTCCACAGGTTCTTCAGCAAATTCACTTCAGTTTGATCCCAAAAGTGCCATTAAAGCAGAAAGAAACTGCGTAAAGTTGACGACAAAGATGAAACGTATAACACCAAAAGCTGAGAAATGGTCTTCGGTCAAGCTACATTTTTTGAGCTTTCTAATTTCGGGGCTTTGCATTAGCTACAAAAAGCCAAAAGAAAATCAATAAAAGAAGCCTCCACGCTAATTACAGTTTCCCCTCTTTGCATTCCAGACGTTCTCTCCCCTCAGTCTGTTTCCTTTCCGCTCCACTGCCACTTCTTTTTTTTTCTCGCATTTCCATGCATAGACAATGCACTTAGGTGACACCGCAAGATTCTGGACCGCAGAAACCAGGCCGAGTGACTAGCATCACACTCAAGTCAAGTCTTCTGCCATCACCGGCGGTAAAGAAGACGATCCTGCTATATATTATTAATCGCACACACACCTCCAGACCGGCAGTGATTCATTCCAGACATAACAAGTCGCTAACAGAGAAACAACACGACTCATTAAAAACACCCACCCCACGTTTTCAGCTCGTGTTTCACACTTGTGTATTGATGCTACACATATGAAGCTGGAATCAGATCGGCGTCATGGTTGTCGACTACCGTCAGCGTCACGCGTTCAGCTCCATCACCTCCGTAAAATTCCTCCCATGCGTTTCGTTTTTTTTTTGGGAAATGAGTGGTCCGTGCTCTTCCTGTCCGCCTAGTGAGCTTCTTCTAGTTCTGGCTTTCTCTTCCTCCTTCTCGCCTTCTCATTTGCATCCCGGGCTAATTGGCAACATTTGCTCATCAAGGTTCCGTGGGTTTGTAAATGACTTGTACAATTGGAGCCAATTAACAAGCTCAATGATTTGAAATCGACATGATCTGTCACCGACCGAGCAAGAAAAGTAGAGATCAACACAGAAAATGCCCCTAAAAACTGACAGCAACGGGTCAGAGAGAGAAAAAAAGAGATATAAAAGAAGTTTATATAAGTTTATGTTTCTTTATTTTAACATTTTTTTTTGCTACAATTGAATTATGTCTGTCTGTTTCTTTCTTTCTCTCTCTCCCCCCCCCTCTTCTTCCCTCTCTCTGTCTCTAACTCTTACTCTCTCAGTTTAGTGCACTCCTTCCTTCCTCTCTCTCTCACTTTCCATACTGCATCTCTTCCTCTCTCTCCCACTCTCCTCAACCCCATCATATCCCTGTCTCCCTCTACTCTCTTTTTTTATCTCTCTCTTCCTCACACTGCCTGTGCGCTTTGATACAGTTAAAACTGTGAAAAGCGCCTTACAAATACTCATATCATTATTATAATTATTACTGCCTCTCTCCACTATTCACCCCTCTTTCCCTGTCTCTCTCTTTATGTCTTCCTCTCTTCCTTACTCTCTGTTCCTCACTTTCCATCTTTCCCCTATTCTCCCCCTCTATCCCTGTCCTCTGTCTCTCACTCCTCTCTTTTATTTCTCTTTCTTCCTCACACTGCGATTCTCCTATACTCCCCTCTCTTTCCTTGTCTCTCTTTCCGACTTCCTCTCTACCCTTTACTTTCTCACTTTCCCTCTCTCCCCTTCTTCCCCTTCTATCCCTGTTTCCCTATGTCTATTTTATC
Source organism: Paedocypris micromegethes (assembly GCA_028031935.1). NCBI lineage: Eukaryota > Metazoa > Chordata > Actinopteri > Cypriniformes > Paedocypris > Paedocypris micromegethes. The sequence goes on along the minus strand of CM051501.1, from coordinate 3,478,938 downwards.
TATCTCTATCTCTGTTTCTAACCTCTATCTCTCTATCTCTCTTTCTCGCACTCCCTCTCTCCACGAATCCTCCCTCTCTCCCTGTTTCTCTTTTTCTGTCACCCTCTCTTCCTTACTCTCTCTTCCTCGCTTTCCCTCTCTCCTCTACTCCCCCCTCTTTCCCGGTATCCCTCCGTCTTTTTCCCCTCTCTCTTTTTCTCGCTTTCCATCCTCTTTCTCTCTTTTCCTTGCTCTCTCTTCCTCACACTCCCTCTTTCCACTACTCCTCCCTCTCTCTCCATCTCTCTTCTCTCGCCTTCTTTTTTCTTTCTCACTTTCCCATTCTCACTCTGTCCACTATTGCTCTCTATCTCACTCTCTCTCCTTGCATGTGTGCCGCACAAAGTGATGAATTTGATGTCTGTACACAGTAAAGCTGAGTCCTGCGGTTGCGGGTGAGTTTTGCGAGCCAAGATGACTGACAGATCTCATTGTTTGGGGCCGTGACACAGACGGAGCGTGACACATTCTGAGCTGCTCCAGATCCACTCAGGAGCACCTGATCCCCACAAGCAACCCTTCCTCGCATCGCACTTCCTTATTTAAAGCGTCCTCATTCTGTGTAGAACATGACTGACAGGCAATTATCTTTAAAGCTCTCCACCACCACCACCATCCCTTTTCTGTCCCACTCGTCATTGTCTTTCCTCGTTTGTAAACTCAAGGTACCTTCCAAAAAACAAAGAGACATCAGAAGACGCTCCAAACACTCGAGACGTGGAAGTAGACCGCAGTCAGTTGAGAGGGAACGCTGGATCATTCTAATTGCTGCTCTTTTTTTTTATAGGGGGTGATTGCCCGGAAGAGTGATGGGTTTGTTTTGCCCGTCTGCTGGTTTTGATACCACGAGAGAGTTAAGAGAGGAATTAGGCAGATTGTATTCCCTAGGTAAGTAGGTAAATAGCCAAGAGGGATGGAACAGAGGCATCACTTTGCCTGCCATTTATTAGACAAAGCATGAACAAGGCTGTTTGAAAGCTATTGATTTACCTTACAGTCACCTGTGTAAATATTGCTTGTGTGTATGTGTGTGTGTGTGTGTGTGTGTGTGTNNNNGAGAGAGAGAGAGAGAGAGCTTGTGTCAGTGGCAAATCTGAACTTTTGTTTCTCAAACTTTTTCTCATTGTATTTTGTCTTGTACAGTCATTTGGCTGCCGCTTTTATCCTTTTTAGAGGAGCGAGTAAAGCAATTTGTCTCAAAAGGATACAGTAAATGTTCACACACGGCTATATAAAATATATATAAATATATATTATATATATAATATATAACTTATTATATATTTATACAATTTTTTTTCCAATCATTGTTGAGGTGCTGGTGAGAGAGCTCAGCTTTTAATGCTTTGTCTATGAATATGCTTTAAACCCTGTTTCTTTTCGTTGGATAAGTTGGAAGAATTTAACCAATCACATTTCAGCCATGGAGTGTTTTCAGGAAGGTCAAAGTCTGCCTACTGTTGATGCCTTCAAAATCAGTTTTGCAGGCTCCGTAACACATAATCAATGTTTATTAACTTTTGCTTAAACCAATCAGAATTTAGCTTTAAGATGGCGTTGACAATAACACTATATTTGGAGTCACTGTTTTGACTTTTGATTATCCAGAAATGGTAAATTGTAATCTGTAAGACAAAGGATTTTTCTAAAGAACAAGAAGTCTGTTGAATCAATTGGCTACAGGAATTTTGTGTTTGTAGCCAACATCTACTAGACATTTTTGTATAGTTTTTTACTTTACTGAAAATTACTTTACTATGCAAATTCTGCATTATAAGATGGTTTATAAATCAATTCATTTTTGAAGAGGAGGTTGATTTTGGACAAATCGCTACAGAAGGCCTAGTTTTGAAACGCACGGTCTGCTACTGGTGTTTTCCTTTTAAAGCCACTCATCCTGAGACTTTAAAGGATCTCTCTGATGCTGGAAGTTCCTAACCTCATTCAGTGGAGACATGTGGACAGATTCCGCCCGCCGCAGTCAAAGATGATTTGCGACCTTCCAACTTTGACCGTTTCCGAATCAATAGGAGAATTTCTCCCACACATGATTCCACCCATCACTCCAGCAGAGTGATGCTCTTCAAACTCCTGTCACCCAGTGAGGACCAGAAATTCCACCACAGACAGCCACAATTAAGTGATTCTATACAATGGATAGATAGAAGGATGAAGAGCCTGGTGGATGGATGAAGGGTGGATAAATGTATGGATGAACAGATGAATGGACAGACACATGCCGTATTTACGCGAATATAAGCACCCTATTTTTTCACATTTTTGATACTCATAAACTTGGAGGTGCTTCAAATATGCGTGTAAATATAAGCCCACATTTTTCCGCATTTCAAGTCAGGAACAATCACAAATAAACGGAAACACGTTGTCTTTATGCAGCGGCGCATAGGAACACGGGCAAAGAGTAAAATAAATCCAAGGCACAGACACAATCAAAACGCTTGGTTGCTGAGCAGGGGATAATAATCCGCTATGATCCAATTCACACAGCGCCAGATAAATAGAGTTTAAAACAATTGCTCTGCACATGTGCAGAGTCTGACTGGAGCAAAGGATCTTGGGAAATGAAGTCCTGACCACTAGAATATTATTCAAGTAAAACAATATCAAAATGATACGAGTCACAAGTTAGGTTTGTTAAATAAAGAAAAAAAAATATTTTAAAGACAATATTAATGTAATGGAACCAGAAACGTTATTAAAAAAAAAAAGAAAAAAAATTTATTTTGTGCCTGAAAAATCAGGGTGGTGCTTATATTCATGTAAATACGGTATGTTAAAATGGAGACAGAAATCGGAGATGGATTTCAAGGTATGGAAGGATGGTTGGAATTACAAACACATAGACAGCTAGAAAGTAAAAAAAATTGAAAAGTTGACAACCAAACAGAACTACAGCATAGGAAGGATGGGAGGATAGACAAACAAAGGGAAAGTCAGAAAGACAAACAGACAGGTGAGTTGGTCAGGGAAGTGAATGGATAGACAAAATTATATATACAAGTCTAGATTGAAAGAGGGCATTTAGAAGGATAGACGGAGATTGAACGGATGCTAAATCTAAACATTGAGTAGATGCTTTAACTTCCACGTCTTTAGCATTTCGCATTATCGGAACTCAATTAGCCGGCAGAACATTCTGTTTTCATCCAGCTGAACATATCCACGTGAAAGGAAGCGAGTGCATAAAACAAGGGCAAAACAAATGCGCTTAATTACCGAGCTTTTACTTAAGGTATTATCCTCCGCGTCCCCAGCAGCCTTGCAGACTAAATGGGAAGCGCTGCACTTCGCTCGGCTAGCGGGCCGTGAAGAAGCACTTAGGGGCTTCTCAAATTCCACATCGAAAATGCAAACCAGTTAAATTAACTGCAACAAGGTTAATCTGTAACTGCTCCAGTTACAGCATATGGGACAGGTTTCCGATCCTGGCAGCTGTTTTGCCACCAGAAGCTGCGTTGGAAGTTTAGCATACAAAAATCATTAAAGGACGCACAAGGATAGTTACGATGGCAAACCCCACGGGACAAAGCACGTGTGACCCTCCCGTTCGAAAATAACCAGGCGTGATGTTCAAAAGGATGCGGCGTGAAGCAATGGTACGTCTGCGAATGGCGGATCTCCTTTGCGTGCCGATGCACAAGCGCACAGGTGTCTAATTGCTGACAAGAGGCTCGATCCCTCAAAAGTGTGCCAGCGAACCCATTAGAGAGAAGGAAAGCACAGGTGTTGTTCCACAAGCACAGCTCGGGCTTGGAGCAGAACGCGCTCCCCGACCGCGTTTGCAAGGATCCACGCAACGATTATGATTCGGTTCCAGCAGGAACTAGCATAGCCTGGAAAGAACCCAGCAATGTCACGCTAAGCTACCCTTAGCAAGTAATCCATGGCTGTAAAATGTCCCCATAAGGCACACACACGACATAAAACTTGGACCTTGACGGCTACACTAAGTTGTGGGGAAACAGCATTGAGACTGCAATGTTTTATTTCATGCTCAAAAAGGGAATTTGAAAAGAAAAAAAAGAAGCAAAAACTTTGCTCAGCTTGTAGGGCAAAATAACAGCAATTTCAGATTTTCCGACTTTCGGCTAGCAAAATTAAAACTGGCAACATGAACGATCATTGTACATTCTAAAGCTGACCAGTATAGATTTAAGTATAAATGAATAAATAGCAAGTTTTCTGCTCAAAAAGTGGACCTAAAAAGGTAATTAACTTTGCTGAGCTTTCAGGGCAACAAAACTACAATTTCGACTTTTTAAGTTAACAAAATGAAAACTGCTAACATGAATGGTCATTTTATATTCAAAAGCTGACCAGGAAAGCAATTAAAATATATAAACAAATTGCAAAATTTAAAGTAAAAGGTAAATTGTCCCCATTAGGCGCACCACACACACACAGACAGACAGACACACACTCACACACACACTATAAACCTTGTACCTTGACAGCTACACGAAGTTGTGGGGAAACAGCATTGAGACTTCAAATGTTTTATTTCATGCTCAAAAAGGGAATTTGAAAAGAAACATAAGCATGCTCAGCTTGTAGGGCAACAGAACTGCAATTTCAGATTTTCTGACTTTCGGCTCGCAAAATTAAACTGGCAATGTGGAAAATAATTATTAATTCTAAAGCTGACCAGTAATGTTTAGGTTAAAAAAAATTTGTAAGAAACCGCAATAAGACACTCAAACACACACCCAATTAATCTTGCACCTTGACGGCTAAGAGAAGTTGTACAAAAAACACCATTGAGACTTCAGTGCTTTGTTTCATGCTCACAAAGTGAATGTTTTTGTGTGTGGAAGTGGAAAAAAACTAATAACTTTGCTCATTTTTCAGGGCAACAAAACTACAATTTCAGGTTTTTTGTGACTTTTTAAGCTAACAGAATTAAAATTGATAACATGAATAGTCATTTGATATTCAAAAGCTGACCAGGAAAACAGTTAAAATAAATAAATAAATTGCGATAATTACAGTAAAAGGTAAAATGTCCCCATAACACACACACACACACACACACACACACACACACACACACACACACACACACACCATAAACTTTGACGGCTACAAGAGGTTGTACGAAAAACAACATTGAGATTGCATTCTAAAAACCTAAACACTTAAAATGTAAGTAATTAAAAAATAAATTGATGAATAAAAAAGCAATAAAAAAAACTCATAATAAGGCACACACACACACACACCCCTTACAGCTACTGTAAGTTTTGGAAGTTGTGCAAATAAATTACACTGTAATGTTTCTTTTTTTCTTTTGAACTTGCAAGTCGGGAATTTGCAATCATTTTGCACAACCGTTGCACAACCAAGCAAAAACGCAAAAAAAAAAAAAAATAAAACGAGTCAAATAAATTCAAGTTACCAATCAGTTTCCAATAAACTAAAAAAACCTCAACTTTATTGAAAACAATAATGCCTGTATTTGCTCTATTGTCCTACTTTCCAAACCAGAATCCATTCTTAGTATTAAGGCCCAATTAGTAGACACCATGCGGACTCTGCTGGAGTCAGGACTTCCACCCCTGAGATAGCTTAGTGTCCCATAAAGACCGGAAACCAATCCTTGTACATTGACAACCTGCAGAGTCCGACTTTAATGGGAAATCCAATAACGAAAAAGTCCATAATTCTTTGCCAAGTTTAAAAACGCAGACAAACAAGAGTTAATGTCCCCGAGCTCGCCACGGGCCATTAAAGACGAAGCTGTGAAGTGAAGACGCGGGTCAGGAAGTGGCTCTCTGTGGATTCATTTTTCCTTATCCATCAACTCAAAATTGCCAGGTTTTTTGTTTTTGGTATTTTTTTTTTTCCTTCTTCTTTCATCTGCCACCATTTTCTTCCCTTTTCACTAAGCCCGGGCCTCACAAATGAATAATTAAAGGAAAATGGCTCGTGATTACACAACAATTATTCCCAGCTACTTAAAAATTGAAAGAGTCTCTCATGAAACATTAAGAAGCCCGAGATCTCATTTGAGAGAAGCCCTCAGGTTTGAACCACCTCGAGGCCTGTACAATGAGGACATCGGCCCACCGGACATACCATGGTAAACTACATGATTTACTCAGACTATCTCCAGTAAACCATATATAAATCAACTATTATAATAAATGTAAAATACATTTTGTAAAAAAAACATAACATAAAAATAAACACACACACATACACGGTATTTTTTTTTTAAATCTATATTACAAATAGTATTCATAGAGATTGTCCTTAATTCTTCACTATGAATTTAATATAATTAGATTTGGCTATACATCACTTTGCACTTTTTTTAACATGCAATAATGATATTAATTACCAAATGTTGAAAATTAGTGGGAGCGTACTTAAGATGAAAGTCCTTTTGAGCCACTTTTAGGCTTTAAAATGCTTTGGAAATTAGGCTTCATAAAATTCAATATTAAATCTTTTCCCAGTGCGAAGTGATGCAATAAAGGAGCAAGGCTGAGTAATTTTTTTTTATTTGTTAATTTTTTCATGAAATGACTTCAGGTTATAGATTATTGATGGTGAGCTTTCTGTGCAATCCCATTGGTCCAATATCCATTGGGCGAAACTCATAATCTGAATTATGACTTAAATAGATTTCAGAAAAGTGTATCTAATTAACCAATAAAACAAAACTTTAAAAAGTTTTTTTTCTCCAAGTGTAACTGTATGGGTTCTTTTCTCCATATATTAAGAAAATAAATAAAAAAAAAACAGATTGATGCGTCAAGGGAAAAAGCTTTGAATAGAGGTTAACATGTCGGCATCTATGCACCAAAACCAATAATAAAAACACCATTGTCAGCATGGCCGATGAGCGTATCAAATTTTAATCACTTTAAATACTCTAAAGCACATACGATTTAATTTTGGCTTGGAACATTCTTGAAATTAGCCATGAACTTTAAATTAGGCAAACCGACACCTCAGCATCATCCCAACTTTAAAGCATTTTAAATGTCTCATAAATCTTTTACATCATTACTCCATTTAAATTGTAGAAAAAAAAAGTTTTAATTATAAAAACGAAAAAGAAAAAAAAATCCAAATAATCTAATTAAAAATGCAAAATGTACTAAAATGACCGACAACTTTAAAATGAAATTCTAAAATCTTAGGCAAATCAAGCCCACTAATAACTTGTCACTGACTCTGGCTCTTAACCGTCACAAACTTTTATTTTGTAACTTTGAGTTTTTTTGTTACTTCCGGTTTCATTTTTTTCATTTTGTTACTTCCAGTTTTTTAAGTCTCTTTTTCTTATCAATTTTACTTCACCTTTGCCAGATCGTCAGTGTTTATTTATTACCTCTTCATTACCTTGCTTTGTCCAGATGTTGACCCTAGTTTATTCCCACCTTGCCTAGCGATTTTTGTCTTGTTTTTCCCCGTGATATTGACTGTACCTGATCGCCGTGTACTGACCCCTGACTGGTTTGACCTTGACCTTTAAACCCTCTGTGAAGACCTCGCTCGTGCATGTAGGTCCATCGCCCATGACATAACTATCCCATAAATATCCCATGAAACCACTAATAACTATCATGCAGAGTGCAAAAAAAACTATCGAGCAAAAATCGTACAAAAATTTGCAGCATTGAGAAAGTGTGCCAGCAAAAGTAATTCTACAAAAAAAAAAACTTTGAAAAAAATGGTTACATGACAAACAATGCTCAATTTTGCTTTGCATCCTCCGAGCCAGGACACAGCCTCATTCTCGCCCGGCGTGTCACCTCAAGCTCCTCATTATCTGCTTCAATCAGCTTCAGGGGAAATAACGCTGATTCACTGTAACTACTGTACTACTTCCTGACTCAGCTCCAACTCCACCTACGAGCCAAACACAGTGCAAGTGGATTTATACAGATGTTTAGCACTACCAGACCGTACTTAAGCATTCACTTTTCTGCAAAGGAGCTCATAATTATGTATATCTTTAAGCATCCAATTAAAATGCTAATGAGCGTTTACTGGGGACGATTTCCTTCAGGGTTCGACTAGAAAAGTGTTTTATGCCCATCTATTTGTGTGACGGTATTTAACACACAGCTCTGTGAGTCTCTGGGTCGCCTTTAGCTCGGCCTCATTTTTTTTTCCTTGAGATTTTAGAATAAGGAATAGTTCCAGGACTCAAAAGTTTGACGGAAATTAAGTAAAGTGAGTGTGGCGAGCCATATTGAAACTGTGCTCTGCATTTAACCCGTCCAGTGAAGTTCACATACACACAGTGAAGTGAACACACACAAGCCCGGAGCAGTGGGCAGGCTAAGAGGGGTTCAGTGTCTTGCCCAAGGAACCAGCCGTAGGGGGATTCGAACCTGTAACCTCTCGGACACGAGTCCAAGTCCCCTGCTGCTGGACCACAACTCCCCTTCAAAGACATTTCAGTCTAAAACGCAGTGTTCATTTCCTTAAAAATATATTTTCGTCATTGTTTTCGTCAACGACACTTTTTTGACGAAAACGAAACGAGAACTATAGAAAAATTCCCCCTTAGGGACGAAAACTTTAACTAAATTTATTTAATTCTAATTGTCTACTAATTGACACTTTCGTCAACAAATAAAAACTAAACGAAAATGCCTTTTGTGATGACATCCAATCATAATCCGAGCTTGTGGAGAAAGACACGGAGCCTTTCAGCTGCAGGAAAACCACGATGAGCTGATATAGAGGTAAACAACAGACAAACAAAAATGACGTGATCTTAGCAATCGCCATGTCACTAAATGAACATGAATTTACAGAAACGCGAGCGTATTTAACCCTTTCAGGTTTCAGGCAGGACCTGACACATGTAACAATGTTTCTACCCGAATAGAAAAGTCGCTCTGATGAGGATCTGCAATTTTGTCACGTTACCAATAGACGTCGAAATAGTTTCTCTGCAGCGTTTAATTTCCTGAAACCAAAATGTGTCCAAACAACAAAGTGCACGTATATTTTTTTTTTGGTATTAGCTGCGATTGTTGTAAACTATCCAGGGTCACATGACTCCTTAATATCCACACGATCTTAAATAAACAAAATAATCGTCATGGAAAAAAACTGAACAATTTTGAGTTCTGAATTTAAGATTTCTATTACTTTTCGATTAATCGCCCAGACCGTTGGTGGTTTTTGTGCTCCACACTTTTGGGGCGTTGGAATGGTTCAGGAATGATTCAGGGTTCAGTTGAGCCCTGCTTTTGTTTGCCAGCGACATCTCAATGTGTCAGATTGTGCGGCTCGCCCGAGGAGACCCAGAAGCCTCCTTGCTTGGCCTCCTTTTCATTTGGGCCCCGTCTTTGATACCGCAGTGTTTACGAGGGCTCTGGCCCTTCATCACTCTGTTCTTTTTTTATAACAGTGACAGTGGAGGAGAGCCAGATTCTCCAGGGTTCTTCTCATCTATCTTTAACTGCCACGTAGTAAATAAATAAAAAGGTCTGAAGGGCTCCTGTTTTGTTTCAGAGTAGAGAAATGACGGCAGATGGGGCAGAAGCCTGCGGGCATTGGGAAATATAGCCGTGTTCCTTTTTTAAGCGCGTGGGCACTGAAAACATAGAGATGATCTGAAGCTTGCACTTTCTGGAGGATTGCTGTGGTACACACTGAAGAAAACTTCTGGAGAGATGCGCAACAACCCAGTCGTGATCGGAAAATACTCGGAAGCAGGTGCCCACATCCATCCATCTATGATAAGGAACTTCTAGAATCTAAACCAGAAGATTGCCTGAGAGAGCCATAAGCACCACTATTTTTTTAAGAAATTAACTCCTTGAGAGCCATCGAATTTAAAGAAGCTATAAAACTGACCTTCCTGTGAGCAGGTTGAGAATCTGGAGCATCACATTTGTGGAGTCAAACAAACGCTCAAAATTGCCCGAAATATTCCATTAAATTATGAAATATTTTCATGAAACTCGACAGTCTACCCTTGTACTCAGAAATGAAGGCTATTCCATGCGAGAAATTCCCAAGAAAACTGAAGATTTGACCCGGTAGTGTAAATGTATGCAATTTACGCAAAACCAACACAAAACGCAGTACAATAGGTCTGTGAGTTCACTTTGATAATGCTATTATTAAGTGAGTGCTGAACTCATCAGCAGGCAGAATGGGATGAAGGAATGAACTGCAAAAGAATTATAGTCAACGTCACTCTCACCAACACACACGTTCACGGTGGGACGTTAGTGTAGCGGTGAGGAGTAGAGCTAGCACGCTATTGGCGCCATTGCCAACCAATGGCAAACCCCGAAAGGCACAGGGACACGCAGACACCGCCCACTCTGCTACACCAGTGCCAAAAATCCAAATGCAAAAATTGTAAACGCCAATGAAAAAATGTGGAGATTTGCAAGAGATTGAAAAATTAAAAAAAAAAAAATAAACAAATATTCTTGGAGTTTTTTATAGGATTTATCTTATAAGAAAAAAACCTTGTCAAGAATGTATTTTTTGCAGTGTATGCCTGGATTCCATGTGAGTTGCTCAATGTTGCAAAAATTAATTCATGACAAGCTAAAGAATAGCCAATGAAATTAGACAATGAATCTTGTTGTTTTCTCCTACAAGATAAAATAACTAGGTTAGGATTGAGAGAGAGAGATCATTTGCGTATTCCAAGAAAATAGGACTCGAATTTTCTTGCTTGGAAGGTAATTGCTAATTTTGATGCTATTTTACACTAAATAGAGACATTTTTCAAAGTAGACTTTAGGGTTCAACACTTCCTGAAACAAGAAATGTCAAGTGAAAGTTCCGTATTTTAAGAACACAATTTTTCTCAATATTAGAAACTAGCTTTTTTAGAAACCTTTCTATATTAAAGCCAATGAAAACAAGAACTGAAACGCAAAAACAAAAATTTACCATGTAGTAAGATCGTTTTGTCTTCTTTTAATCTGTCCTACCAAGTCAAATGTCCTCACCCCATTGGCAGAAAATGTTCCTCGTTTAAAATTTTTTTTTGTACTTAGTTTGTTTTCTATTTTCTCAATTTTCCGCACGGATTTTTTGCAGCGTCGACACTCTCATCCACAGTGCTGCACAGCAAAGACTCCTCCAAAAAAAACCCTTGTGAGGGACGTAGAAAGTGAGAAGACCCAGAGAGGTCTGAAGACAACTGAAGTGGACGAGGTGGAGGTGCTCAGATCTTAACTGGGATGGTGAGCGTCGCGCTGGGAATGTCAGAGTGTAAAGCGCTGGCTGTCAGACTGCTCCTCCGCTCCTGTGTGCAGACTGACGCGTGGAGTCCAGGTCTGGCTGTGCAGATGGCTGGTCTCATGGGGCGGAGGTCATGGGCGGGAGAGGTAGAGACCACGCAAAATGGACATTGACAAATGAAAGAGCAGGCGAGGCCATCACAGGCAACTCCAATAACACACAGTGGAGAGAGAGAAACGGAGTCTGTCCAAAGCAGCGATGGATGACAAGCAAACCTTCTGCAATATTTTACCAAAAAATGAATTCAAGTAGTTATACTGTAGTAGTTACACCTGTGTGTAGCTCTATAAATACACACCTACCGTACACACATACATTCATCAAACATAGATACATACATACATACGCACATACATATATACATAAATTGCTGTGTGTCGGTCTGTTTGTGTGTGTAAATTTATAAATACATACATGCATATAAACAAGCACACATACATACATTTATACATACATGCATAATTTATTAATTGAAGAGAATGAATGTAAAAAAAAAAGAGGACTGAGGACAAATGCAAAAAATACTTTTTTAGATAAAATTGTGTGTGTGTGTGTGTGTGTGTGTGTGTGTGTGTGTGTAAATGTATAATACATGCATACATCATACATACATGCAGCACATACATACATATTTTACTAATTGTAGAGAATGAATTTAAAAAATTGTGAACAAATGGCAAAAAAGTATAAGTATGGATAAAACTAAGAAAGTAAAGAAATAAATTAACAAAATGTAATTTTAAAAATGAAAGAACAATAAAAGGAAAATGTAAATGTGATAATTGTACGCATGTATATATCGTATATATTTAAAGTATGTGGAGGGTATACAAACACCAACATGTTTATACATAGAGTATATTAAAAACACAATAAAATATTATATTATAAATTATAATTAATTATGAACAAATTATAAAACAGAAATAAAGGAAATGTATTTTAATTTGTCTATGTATTAAAAAAAAGGTTTAAATTTAAATATTATATAACTTGTATAATTCTGCATACACAAAAATACAATAATCTTGTGTATAATATTATACCGGAGAAACACACAAGAAGTCTACATATTGTTCCCTAAACATGTTAAACCGGGACCTCCTGTTCCATTAAAAAACAAAATGAATGAAAATAATGAAATAAAAAGCCACTCAGTGTTCAGAAAATAAAAATATAGATGCTTGCTTTTACCCTACAACGACAATGCTAATGTCATTATTCTGTCCTGGTGCAAAGTTAAAGCTTCACCTCGAGCTTCTCTGGCAAAGAATAAGATTTTATTTAGATACACAGCCACTGCTAAGAGGACGAGGAACCACTTTTATTCCATTTGCCCTTTTGGCAAAGAATCTCTGGTTGAAGGACGAGAAGCAGAAGATGCTTAATAGAATCATTTGTTCACTTGTCCTGTTCTTTTTATTTTAAAAGCCTCTTTTTTTCTCCTCGGCTCTTTCGATGTTCTGAGCTCAGAACCAAAACCAGCCAGTTGGACTCACACGAAAACACACGTTTGAAATATGGATGCGTTTCAAAAACCGTAATCCTGTAGATAAATCATCTGGTCACCAACAGATGCACTGGACTGATGGAGACGATTCGAGAAAGTACGACTGAAAGCTTCAGAATAAAGTTTGCCATGAATATGCTTAGACTCAGAGCTTCAGACAGACGAATGAAAAACGAAAAAGAAAATAAAAGCACAAAGTTTCACAATTACGTTATTGTACTACGGCGATTGTATAAATGATGCATAGGAAAAGAAATAAGAATGTAGAAAAGGAAAGAAAGAAAGAAAGAAAGAAAGAAAGAAAGAAAGAAAGAAAGAAAGAAAGAAAGAAAGAAAGAAAGAAGAAAGAAGGAAAAGAAAAAATTTACTAAGAATGATTGATTGATTGATTGAATTAATGAATGAATGAATGAAAAGAAAAGAAAAGAAAAGAAGAAAAAAAGAGGAGAAGACTCGAGAAGAAAACTAATAAGTGAAAAAAAAAAGAATGAAAAAGAAAAGACTAGAGAAGAAAATAATAATGGAAAAGAAAAGAATTAGAATAAAAAAAGAAATTGAATAAAAGCTAGAATGAATATGAATTAATAAAGAGAATGTCGAGAAAAAAGCAACGGAAGGAATAAAGAGCACGTGAAAATGATAGAGAAAAAGATAAAATATAGGCAAAATGAACAAAAAAGGACTATTTTAAAATATACGGGGGGAAAAAAAGGGAAGGAGCATTTGGACATAAATGGGTCGTTCAAAACTATAAAGTAGGTGAGATGTAAAAAAAAAATGGCTCACGTGGCAGATTCACAAAAACGCAAACTCAGCACCAGCAGCAGGTGAGGTCACAACCGGTGCGAGTGTGTGTGTGTGTGTGTGTGTGTGTGCGTGTGTTCGTGCGCATCAGGCATCAGCAATCGATCAGCGATTACCAGCCTCCAATGAGAACAAACGAGGTTCACGCTCGTCCTCTTCCTCATCTCCTCTTCATTACACTTCACCAAAGCAGCGTAATTATACCCACGGACCCTCACAGACATAAATCACCCCACTGCGTGTGAGGAGGAAGAGGCCAGCGGCCGAGATGATGAAGCTCAGCAGAATCTCCTCTGGAAGTTCAGCATCTCTATCCGTCTCCACTTACATGTGTGTACAATATAATATATATATATATATATATATATATATATATATATATATATATATATAATATAAAACTTAGTTTTATAGTTTTTATCAATGAAAACAAATGAAAACAAACAAAAACATGTGAAAAACTCTTTCTCTTCCTGTCACACACACACACAAGCACTTTTCTCGCACACTCTACATTACACACTTACTATTAAAGAAATAAGTACCATTGCTTTTACTATTAAAAACACAATTGCCAATCAAAATCAATAATAACTAATGAAAACAAACAAAAACTAGTCAAAATGAACTCTCTCTCTCACACACACACACACACACACACACACACACACACACACACCTATACTTGCACCCCCCCCACACACACACACAAACACACACTTTTCTCACACACTCTACATTAACATTATATAAATAAAAAACATTGCTTTTACTGTTAATAAATGGTATTGCAATTTCTGTATAAAATAAAAATCTTCAATAAAAAAAAAAATCAATAAAAACAAACAAAAACACGTAGTTTAACTCACAACGGATAAAAGTAGAGGAAGTTATCCATTATCTTTAAAAGATCCATCTTTACTGTGAAGTGGAGTCTCATCGCTTTTCAAACACGGATGCTTTTGACGATTCATCCGCTCACAAGTCCCGCTGAGAAGACATTAACAAAGCCGGCGCAAAACAAACAGAAATCAATTTGTGGAAATAAAGACAGGAAGTATGATGTGCTATTGATGCTGCGGAATCGCTTAGACTTCAATTAGCCAGTCGCTTTTAGCAGAATCAGAGAAACCTCCGTATCGCCCAGGACCGCGTATCTCCTGATCTTTTATTTTACACACACACACACACACACACACACACACTCTCGCTCAGATCAAGATTTCTACACGAGAAAGAGAGAGATAGTTTTTCCATTTGTGTGAGAGTCCTGCTGTCAGATTTAAGATGGTAATAATGGGATCTCACTGCGAGCCCTCTGAGAAAGTTTAACTCGGAGGAAAGATGTGGAAAGAGAATCAGAAGACTTGCGGCTTCCTGCGATAGAAAGCTGGTGAAGCCAGGCATCGCTCGCCGAGGAACATTGTGTGGACCAGAAAGCCAAGATGTTTGCTCTTCTTAAAGAAGTTCAAAAAGGTCAAGGTCATGTTCCAAAAGGTTAAGATTAGTATGTGCAGGTGATTGATCTCGAACTGATGGATCTCAGGGCGAATTTGTCTCGGATACCTGGATCAGGATGTAAAAGATGCCTATCCTAGATAGACAACTAACTACGACAACAACTATGATAAAGTTGCCAATTTGTTGCGTTGAGTAATTGTTTAATCCTGTTATGTTCGTTTCAGTGGAACATCAATAATGTTCATGAGTCAATGTGACCCAGGGTATTATGCAGATGTGTCAGAAACCAACATTTTACGAAAAAAAAAAAA
>CM051501.1:3433583-3463538 GCA_028031935.1 Paedocypris micromegethes | reverse complement strand
AAAAAAAAAAAAACAATGTGTGTGTGAAAGTGTGTGAGTGTGAGTCAGCTGTGTATTATGTCTCATTGTTGCAAAGAAACAAATAGTATTTGATCTTTCTGACTCTTTGTAGCTTCCATTTTGTTCTTTGGCCAAGGGTCAAACTGATCCGAACATTGTCAAATTATCAAATAACATTATAGTATGCTGTCAAAGTTAACGCGTTAACGTTATGGAAATGTGATAAGATTCTTTAGAAAAGAATCTCTTTCATTCTAAAATAACTTATATACAACTCTTAACAATATGTTCTGTTCCTGTGTTGGAGTTCCCACAATCCTTTTAGTACACTAGTTTATTTGATTAAAGTCAAATATCAATATTCTCAACTCTGCCGTATTCTGATCCTTCCCTCCGTGACAAAATCAGTGGTGCCCAACCTAGTATATAAAGTTCAAATGTGCATTCCTACCTAAAATAAGTATAACATATTTAAAATTTGTGTTTCAAAAAAATGAAATAAAAAACTCGCCAACTTGATTTTTAGAACAACATCTGCGGATGTTCGGTCAGAAATTTTAGCATTTTTAGCAATTAAAATGATCACAATAATTTTGGTCAAGTTTAACTGATTTTTATCAAGTAAACAACTAAGAATGTAACTAAAACAAGGGGCTTGTCCGGAAAAACAAATGGGGGGCTGGTCCGGGAAATGAATCCATGACCTCTAGTTCCTCCGGGCAGCAGACGGAGAGCAAGATTTGTCCAACTGCATTGATATAGAAATCCTAATGTCTTTTAAAAGATTGTTGTGTGCCCAATCCTTTTTTCTTTCTCACCACAGGAGCAGATTAACATTATTTACGCCTCAGCAAATAGGAACAACTTTCATTCATCACACTGGTTGCGGCCCGAGAAGATAATGCAGAGTCTCAATTCCACACCACAGTCCACTTCTCCGCAGCCTTTTGATTGAGATGGTGGAACAGAAGGGGCTTCTGTTTGATTTCAAATAAGGGAATAATGAAATCTGGGAGTCAGGTGACCGGAGGGCACATTTCATCGCCCCCTATCATGGCTCAGAAGTCAGACGTAAGGGTCAGACCAGTGGCATTGAGCATAGACAGAACCTTCCAGAAACTTTCGTTGAAGGTCAAATTTGCCATTTTTTGTGGGAGCAAATTTGTGTTTATTTGTGTGTGCATATGGCATTGTTGGAGCAGTGGGTAGCTCTGTAACTTCACAGCAAAAATTGTTCAAGTGCCGGTTGGGACTAAAAATTCCTTCCTGTCCTGGTACCAACACAACTGCTACACAATCAGTTTTAACAAATACTACAGCAGGATCACCTCTTTTTTAAACAAATGTTGCTTCTGCATCATTTTTGCACTTCGGATAGAAGCAGAGGTGTAAATGTAGCTGGAAACCATACTTGAGTAAAAGTACGGATGCCCTACTGTAAAAATTACTCTATCGCAAGTTACAAGTCACCAATTCCAAGAAGACTTGAGGAAAAGTCACAAAGTCGTAAAGTATTCTAATTTAGGCTAAAAAAAAAAACAAGAAATGTGAGCAAGCTAGAAACTCGTTGTTTATAAATAAAAAAATTAAATTTACCACTTCAATGGCAGTAAACAAAATAGACTAAAGAGAACAAAAAGTTAGTCTCAGTCAAAATCAAAAGTGCAAAACATTTGTTCAGCTGTTTTTGCTGATACATAGCATCCAGTACCTTCAGCGTCCTGCAGATGGCGATATCACCTCATGCGGCCAAGAAATTAACCGTGGTCGACAAAGATATACCGAGTAACGGATAAGTGTTCATTGAAATGTAACAGAGTAGAGTACAGATACTCCATCAAAAATGTAGTCAAGTAGAGAGTAAAATTAGCTTATATTTTTGATACTCAATACAAGTAAAAAGTAGCCAAAAAACTCAAGTAACGTAACAAAGTCAATTTTAGCCAAGTACTCCACTGGCTAAAAGACACTACATGTGTAATTATAATCTCCATACATCCATGTCGCAAACAGGCACAGAAGCAAAATGTCGGCCTGGTTAAGAGAGTTGGACGGTAGGTGGCAGATTAAAATCCCAGCCTGGAATGTCACAAGGTCAGAGAAAAGCAACACTGAGCTTTACGTCTCATTATTGCCGTCAGCCGCCCGAAGAACAACGAGAACCAAACAGCCGGAAACAAAGGCAACGGAGCCGGACTCCTTCCAGAGCCTTTAAACCTTCTTCATTCTCTTTGTTAATTCCACATCCTTTTGAGGCATCTGCTTAAGCTCCTATTAATTAGTTTTGTTAAAAATGCATCAAGAGCGTTCCTGGTCTCTGTCAACAAGACTGAGGGGCGACATACGGAAGATGGCGGGAGGGATTGAGGGGAACGGTGGAAAGACGAGACAAGGAAAGAGGTTGTAAAAACGAGAGGAGGGGGGGGGGGCGCCCCCGTGGGAACCCAAGTGAAATGGAGGAAGCCAATGCAAGTGGCACCATGCCAAGGCAAGACAGAGTCAGCTAGCACGCCAGGCGCTTATTCACAGGCCTGTCGGCTTCCCAGCAAAGGCTTGTGGGTATTCTGAGGCCGCTGGACCCAGTCACAGCCGTTGATTAGATTCTGGTTGAGGACCGATGAAGAATAAAACATGGCAAGCGGCTCCGAGGGACGGAAAACATCGCGCTAATTATCCCTTTGATACTGGAGCATTTGTGTTGGTTGGAGCATAATTGGTGCTGCATGGTTCCACACGAGCTTCCGTGTCATACGCGTCGTGAAGCGGATGTATGAAGCGTGGACGTCGCCTTTCCAACGCTGATGCATCAAGGGAAATGTACGAAACGTTTGTTTTATTTGTTCTTTTTTTTTAAGTTCAAGTTCTGAGCATTTGTAAGGCGCTTTTCACAGTTTTAACTGTCGCAAAGCGCACAATTTCTTTTGTAGAACAATCGTGTCATGTCAAACTTCCCAAACCGAGTAAAGTTCAAGTTCAGTGCATTAGTAAGACGCTTTTCATAGTTACAACCGTCACAATGCGCTCAAAGATTAGTCAAATAATCAAAAAAAAAAACAATCGATAAGAAAATAATCGCTAGCTGGAGCCTTAAGTATAATGTTATAGTATATAATAATGAAGTATACAGTATATAATACAGTATTTACGCCAATATTAGCACCCTTTTTTTTTCAAATTTTTGACGCTCAAAAACTTGTGGGCTGCTTAATCAGAGACTTAAGAGAGACAAAATATCACTGGAAGAAGTAAGATTAAACTAAATACAGTAGGATATTTTATATTTCAACAAACAGGGACTACAAACCACACACCACTTAGCTAAGCTTAGCGCAACTTTACTACAAAGGAGTCCAGTGTGTCATCGCAGAAAGAGTTTTGTCAAAAATGTCAAAAATTAAGAACACGGGCAAAGCATTTTAAAAATCTAAGGAACAGAGGATCATTCGAAAGAGGATCGGATCAAAACGCTCATTCGATGCACTTAAATGTCAAAAGTATCGTAGCAATAATATTTGTAGCACAAGATGTAACGCGTAGCTGAAAACACACACATGAGTAAAAGTACGAATACCTTTCTGTAAAAAAATGACTCCATTACAAGTTACAAGTCACCAGTTCCAGGAAGGCTTGAGTAAATGTCATAAAGTATCCAATTTTAAATAAATTGGTGTTTTACTCGTACTGAATTTAGGCTCAAAAACACAGAAACGAAATTTTACACCTCAACGTTTCAAAATGGCAGAATAAAATAGATAAAACAGAATAAAAAGACAAACTCAAACGTGCAAAAAAAGTTAGTATAACGGTAAGTGTCCATTCAAATGTAGTGGAGTAAAGATTACAGATACTCAACCACAAATGTAGTCAAGTAGAGAGTAAAAGTTTTTATGCTTGTTTTTTTGCTTAGATTTTTGATACTCGGTACAAGCAAGAACGTGTCTTTATTGCAATTCGTTTTAATAATTGTGCACTGTCGATTCTAACCACATTCTCTGGTTTGTAAGAAGGACGATGCAACAGCAAAGGCAATGGGGGAAAAAAAATCGGCCAAAATTTGGAGCCAAAGCAACCAGGCTTTAGAGGATTCAGAGTGGAGAGAGGAAATCAGTAAACCCTGCCAAACCCATCGGAAAAACCAGGAAAGCATGACCAAGCCTAGCATCCTCCATCACAGCATGGATCCAAACTGATGGCTAGCTAAGCACTTCCCCTCGCTGCTCGCCAGGAATACATGGGCTTTGGGGACTTTGGACAGGCTTAGGAGACGGTCCAGCACACAAACGAACCACCAGAAGTCCGGTTTAAGCTTCATCAGGCTCGCTATTCATCAAAACTGATCACTTATCTAAGGCGCAGCATTCAAGAAATTAGCAAAGTAGCATAGCACTTAGCTTTTCTATTAGCTGCTACAAAATCAAGCCAGTGGATGTCGCGCGCATGTGCTAATAATGCGACGTGACACATTTCCCGCTGAAGAGTTTAGACTGGCTTACCTTTCATGCCAAACTTGGAGCGTCTGCCATATTTGTTGATTAGCACAAACATAACGACAAGGAGAACGCAGGCGAATCCAGCCAAGCCGACTGCAATCGACACCTGAGAGAGAAACACTAATTTAACAAAAACATGTAATGTGACAATGTGACAAAATGTAACAAAACTGTAACCAATGTAATCTAAAAATAAACACACAATGTATTTTTTGACTACACAAAAGTGTACAGTACTATCTTGATTTTCCATAAAAAGTAGCTGAATGCTAATGCTAATCGCCGCACCTTTTGATGAATGATTTGCCTAAACTGGTTATTGTCAAATTTCAGAAATATTTGTAACGTGTTGATTTACCTTTAAACTACAGACTGTCATTAGTAGCTCATAGAATTATCATACTAGCATATAATATATTATTGTATGTTTCGAACCGCTTTTTCATGCTTTAAACCAACACATAAAAAAAATAACCAAATTTAACTGAGAAATTAAACTCGTAGCTACGTATTTAAAACCCAAAACGAAAAATCAATTGTTTTTTTTTTTTTGAGGTATAGTAAAATTCATTGTTTTTTTGTCTCATTTAAAAACATCTACAGTATGTGGATAATTTGCATGATATTGTGATTAAAAGTGACTGGCTTTTTTAAAAAATGCATCCAAACTGATTTGTCAACCACGAGACTAGACAACGCTGTTTTGATTTCACAGATTTGATAATAAATTCTTAGAGCAGAAATGACGTGACTAGCTACATGATGAGGCTAATAAATATTTCTGTCTAATCTCGTGTGGAAGAAAACCAAGATGTTGAATCTTGTCTGGACTTGTTTATTTGACTTGTATTGATGCTGATAGTGTAATTACAGGAGGTTTATGTCACTGAAGTCATCACTCGGTAGGAAAGCAACAAGCAAATAAAAGAAAAATGATGGTAAATCCTTTTATGTTGCATGTACAGTCGTAATAAAGTCGTCTTTTGGGAAACGGAAATACTAATTTGAACGTTTCAATGAAACGTCTAACTGCTCAAGACAGACGCAATATGGAGACAAGCATTAAATCAAAGTCGTAATGAGGATCTCGGAACAATCCGGTTCCACGACTCTTCTCCAATTAAAACAGCCAGATGAGAAAATAACGTCCAACTAGTCAATAATGTTGCACAGATGAAGTGAAGACGTTTCTGCTTTAATCAATGGAGCCTTTTTTAATTGTCTGCATAGTAGTAAAAATACTCTTTTTTTAAATCAAAATAAAAAAATAAGCGTCAACGTTATTCTTTTTTTAAAGAGAAAACTCACGCCAAAGGTGTCCTCATCATGCCCCTGTGTCATGGGGGGAACAGGGGTTGGCGTCGGACTCGCTGAAAACACAGAAAAGGTCATAGTGGTTGGAGATGAAGATGTTATATAATACGTATAATAATACATATTATTAATAATAAAATAAATTAATAAATTAATTGAATAAAATTAACAACAACAGCAACATTAGTAACAATAATAAAATTGATGATTATGATGATGATGGTATAAATATATATAACAAAAATATTGTGCTTATATGACTAGTTATACATTATAATGAATTGTAATTCAGGAATTGTCTTTAAAAACATCAATACGGTGTATTATACACACACACAAAGAATAATAAATAATGAAAAACAAATAAATATGTAAATATGCATATATTTCATTTAATGCCTAAAAAAAAGACAAACGTTTATATTGGAAAATGGTAAATATATTGGTAAATAAATTTATAAATAAAATGGTAAATAAATGGTTTATATTGTAAAATGGTATAAATATATATAACAAAAATATTGTGTTTATATGACTAGTTATACATTATAATGAATTGTAATTCAGGAATTGTCTTTAAAAACATCAATACAGTGTATTATACACACACACAAAGATTAATAAATAATGAAAAACAAATAAATATGTAAATATGCATATAAAAGCATATTTATAATGTATATTATATAAATTATATTATATATTATATATATATTATAATTTTTATAATGCCTAAAAAAAGACAAACGTTTATATTGTAAAATGAAAAATCTACTACAAAAAAAAATGCATGTACTGTATATACTCACTATATCCTGGGTCGTCTACTGTGGAGAAAGGAAACAAACAATTGTACAGAATTAGCAGATTTCATTCTAGAAGGATCCGCGTTTACTGCAATTCTCGCGCAATTATGGAAATGCTTAAAGCGGGTCTTTAAAAACCTAACGAGGATTTAATTGCAACGCGTAACAACCAAACCAACTGTGTTTGTTTACGACGCATTTACATTGTTATTCCTTCTTATTTATTTCATTTGATTTTTAACTTAAAGAAGTCGACTTCTAGACAACTGCACAATATTAGCACATCTTTCAATCTCAAATTGAATAAATTGTAACTGAAAATAACAGTACGTCACACAATTTTACACTTTTTAGTTTTTTTACACATTTTTTTTAACAAATTTGGCAGTTTTTGTAAACATGTAAAAATAGTGCCAATTCCAAACGACACCAATAAGGTTTTGGAGCAGCTTTGATAAATGAACAGCACCTTCAAAAGGCAAATGCAGGAAGTGGCCGTAGACCGTCTTGACCGCCACGCCCAGGTAGTTGCTGGCCTCCAGCGTGTAGTTGCCATTGTTGTGGTGGGTGGGGTTTTTGAAAAGTAGACACCCCTCCAGAGTGTCCTTGTACACCTCCATCTCCGGCCGAATGAAGTTGTTGTCCTTGATCTCATGGCCCTGGTAGTACCAGCGCAGGGTGGGCAGTGGCTGACCACTCACCGTGAAGATCATGCAAGTGTCGTGCCATTTCTCAGGCTCCCCGAATTTAATGATGACCGGTGGAACTGCAAGAAAACAGAAGAAAAATGTGCAGACATGGTAATGACAGTGTGATTATTATCAAAAAATTAATTAAAGTGCTAAATAATGGGAAAAAATGGCTAGATAGTCTGTGAAAATCTAGCTGCAGTCATTATTTTGTAAATTATCGTTTTATACAGTACTAGTTAAATTAAATGTTTGTATTTAATATTAATTGAGTAAAACCATGTCAATAACTGAAATCATAGTGAAATGAAATGCTAAAATCCAACTTTATCTTATTTGGTCTGGTTTTCACACACCAAGTCACAAATTGTATTTTGTACAGATTTTGTAAATACAATGTAAATGTGGATCACAATCCAATTATCCATTATTATGATTTGCTTGTTAAGGTCAGACAGACACACAATAATTAATTTATTACATGAAACATTAATACATACTGTATATACTGTACAACATAACACCCATGTTTAAACAAAATAAACTAGTAAATTACATCTTTCTATATTTTTTGTTAAATTAGAAATAGGCTATATAACAACTTAATGCTTTTAGCTACTTCATGTATGTGCTGTTTCAATCTTTGGACAGTTTTTACTGAAGAAAGTTACAAATATTTTAGCCACCCAATAAGGAAAAGAAAAGCTAAGTCAATAAAATATGATTTGATTTTGTAAAAACATTTTTTACATTGCAATCACTGTATCACAAAGTGAAGTCGTTGTCCCCCCTACCCTGTTGCCACACCGACCTCTCTCTCTCAAAAAAGAAAAAAAAAAAAAATAGAATAAACACCCGGTTTACATTAAGATATATATAAGAGGTATTAAAAATGGCAGACGCAATCAGGGTCTCAGGTTACCCCCTGCGTCCAATTTCTTACTTGAAATGACATTTCTTACTTTAAAATTGTAAAGAAATGTTTAGAAATGTAAACATTTCTTTAAAAAAATGTTCTAGCAGAGAGTTAGAATGTTTTATGAGTTAGAAAGTTTGCCTAAAATGTAATTAAGGTCTACTACAACGTAACACCCCCTCCATATCGTGATATAATACCGATACCGTCTGGACACTAGAAAATACCATGATATGATTTTTACTCATATCGTCCACCCCTACCACGACGCGGGTTGTCAGCACAGATATTTGTTTGATCTGTGTTCTGCATCTTGGACGGGAAGATTCTGGGTTAAACTGCCTGGGTGGTCATCAAGCGCTCAACTGGACATACGCTTGGTCAAAGCCGAAGATGCGAAACCGTTGCAGTCCAAAGACATTTCCGTCAAATATTTGTCCCCCACGGAAATGCCATGTGAAGGAAAACATGTAGTTTATCATGGCAGCTCAATCCAAAAAATGCTTGCAATGAACAAATTTGAACCGCTTAAGTCGTAAATCATTCACGCTAAACAGCAAATTCGACTATTGACCAGCAGCCAGGACAATTTAACAGCCTGCAAATAATAAAAAGCGGAAAAAATAATCTCTGACGCGAACCAATTTCTCTAATAAATAACCAAAAAAAGGGTTCCTCGTTGATAGAAAATTGCAGAATTTTATCTGTGAAATTGTACACATATTGACAAGACATTTTTACAGTTTCTGCCTCTTTTAGATTTTTTCTTTTATTTTGTGTGTTACTACAGATGTCTTATATTTGTTATACACACACTCACTTGTTATTGAAAATTGGTGTATGAGTTGATTCTGAAGGTTGTAGGTTCAAGTCCCAACAGAGTTCTTTATCGATTTTTTTCCTGGATTATAAGTCGCATGAATTTTAAAAGTCTCACGGCCCAAAATATACAGTCCACTTACAATTAGCTTGAGAAATTTGTTTATTAAGAAAATTCTTCAAAACAAATTCGTTCAAATAGCAAAAGAATACAATTTAGCAACTCTGCGATGGTCTCAAGCCAAGAAAAGCTATATGAATAAACTTGAACTGAGCATTTTAATAGAGTAAGGTATATACAGTATAAGATATTACAACAACAGATATCAACTTTATACATCACCTTATAAACCATTATATTACCTATATTATTTTTAGAAGCCCAGGGGAAAAGCTTCATTAAACAAATCTGTTAATTCTGGCATATACGTATATATATATGAATTTTCTAAATTATTTAGAATTTTATATCTGATTTTGCATACCAATGTATAGCGACAAACAAAAGTATTAAAATATGTGGCCAAGAGGAACAATATATCCGCGAATATTCGACAACAAATTTGTCAAAAATGCGACTCAGCACTAGAGTTATTTTATTGTGTGAGACGTCTCGGGAAAACATCGATATCTGACGGAACGTTGTGCGTGAGAGCAACTTTCTCCTCTTTCGGCAGGTTTTGCAGCTGTAAGCAGTTCTCCTTGAGATATCGAGCGTGGGAAGAATCACGTTGCATTGTTGTTGGCCAACACGGCTCAGTATCGATGTAAACACAGATATAACACAGCCGCCTCATCACAGCGCAGTCAGTGAACCAATGAAAGGTGAGACGGAAACCTCTGCCTGCTTAACCACATCTGGATGCAAAATGGTTTAGGTAGTAGTTACTTTTTAACGACTTAAACATAAACATGAGCGCCATTGGTGCGTTATATTGTTATATTCAAATGAGGGAGGGACAGTTGTGAAATGTTTTGTTTGTGTGATTGTCTGCAATTAACTAGATTGTTATTGATTGGCTGATTGTTTGATTTTGTTTTTAATTAAATTGTTTTGATTGGTTGATCGTTTGCTTTTGCATTTTTCTAAACCGTTAATTTTGTTTTAGGTTTCGTCTTGTTATTGTTATTATTTTGTTATTGTTATTAGTAATAGTAGTATTAGTAATATGAGTACTGCTATTATTATTATTGTTATCATTATTATTATTATTATTATTATTATTATTAACATTCTATTTTTTATTGGTTCAACATTGGAAATCAAACTTGTTGATAATTCAATTAACGTATGTACGCATTTGTTCATGCATGTGGGTGTGATTGTTTATGCAAATAGGTTAATTAAATTGTTATTACAATAGGAAAATGTTAAATATTTACCCGCGATGCATGATTGGTTGTGAAGGTTCAGCAATTCCAAATAACAATAATACTTTAATAAAGCCACTTTTCATCTTCAGTCATTCATATCCAGCTATAAATATCTCTACATCTAGAGAGAATGCAGACAGTCGCCGTGGTGACGGAGGGCGGTCCTAAAGTGCACACCCACCTGTGACATCACTGATATATCGCTCTACTGTTGCACATAGAGTCCATGATGAAGAACGGCCTTCGCTTTCAAAGATCAATGCGATAAAATGATGCGCCTGTCTGAGATCGAGTTTGTTTTATTATCTATATACCGTGTATATATACAGGGTTTTTTTGTTCCTCTGTCATTTTGCATTAATCCTGCTGAGTTTATTTAATAATAACTGACTTGTAAACAAACGGAATAATTGTCAATGGTCATAAAACAGTATTACAAATCATTCCAGAAGATTTGATTCTGAAAGAGCCAGGGCAGCTTTGATCGATAAAGCTCTCAACTTAAAAGAAAAGCTCAATCGGTTCTTCCTAAAAGCTTTATCTACTTTATAAGGTAGAACTAAAGGCACAGAGACGACAAAACACGGGCCGGGCCGAATGTACGTGATATTGTTTGAGTGACTTGTAAGAGTTTATCTCTCAATTACAAAATAAAAATTGATAAAATAAATAATTTCTGAGATTTTTGAATCATCTAAAAAAATATATTTACAGTTTTGAAACTTTAAATGTCAACAAAACTCGATAAACTTTGAACGTCACCAGTGTAGGACAGAATCAGAATTATGAGATACGTATATGGAAATGTAAAAAATGTTAAAGAATGTTTTTTTTTACTAATATGTCAGAATTTTGATATATAAAGTCAGAGTTGTGAGTCAGTGCCGGATAAAACTTCTGATTTTTCGAATGATTTACCCTCAAATTATATTGAATTCTAAGAAAAATGAAACATTTTATTGTCATAAAATCAATAGTATTTGATTGATTCATTGTTTGTTTATTTTAACCAATTAACCAAGCTTTTGAGTGTTTCAAATTGTCCTGTTTATATTTATTTGTTTACTTGTTTGTTTTAATAATTCTTGACTGTTTATTGTTTTTTTATTAATTAACAGTAAATGGTGAAAATATTAATACATGTTAACATTAACATTGCCATATAAATGTAGCAATGACTAATTTTATGTAACTTCCATTTTGTAGGGTCATAAATAGATTCATTTGAAACTGGTTTGGTTTAGGTGATACTAGTAAATACATTTTGATTTTTCAATTAAAATGAAATTTAAATAAATATTTACTAAGTACTCTGAATACCACTTCTAAAAGTGCATGTATTTATGGTAAATATAATTATGATTAATACTATTATACTGACCACAATTTAATAATGGCATGTAGCTTTTTTCATATATACTTTTAATTACACGCTACCAATTTTTATAGGTCTTTTTTTTGGATTTGGAACTTTCCGTTTGTAAAACTGAATTGAATTGAATTACTTTCAATTCCACAGCGGTGAGAAACTCGATGTTCTCAGATCAAGCCACGATTTTTTGCACGTTTGTAGTAAAAACGAGATCCATATATCGGCTCGTGCGAGATGAAGAAGAGACACTTACACTGCACAGAAAGCTGAATTGAAGTATTCGTCATCCCAACGACATTCTCTGCAATGCAGGTCAGCATGAAGCCGTTATCTTCCCGGCTGACGTTCACCAGAGTTAAGTTGATGGAGTGGACATTGGGTGGATATTGTTTGGACTGGAAGAGAAGAACCACCACCATAAAACGACAAAGTCAAGCGACTGTGACCTTTCTACGTCCTGTGCTAAACACTAGAAGAATAAAAACCAAACCCTACTTGGTGCGTGTTAATGGAGTGCAGGTCGTTTACAGTCCAGTCCACATCCGGGACGGGCATCCCTGACCCGTTACAGCTGAAAGTGACCCGGTCTCCTTCTATCACGGTCAGGTTACTGTGACTGACACTGATCTCGGGCAAATCTTGGGAAAGAGAATTATGCGAAAAAAACTGTCATTTAAAGTTCAGTTGCACTATCGTTGAAAAGTTTGGGGTCACTTTGAAAATGTATTCAATAGTTTATACCCTTTGTTCAACTCTTTATTTTTTGACAGAAAAGCACTGTTTTTGCCAACGACAATAACTTTGAACTAATCAGAAATACACTCTACACTGCAAAAATGCACGTGAAATAACAAGAAAATAAAATGTGTACAAAACATATTAAATCAAGTAAAATGATCCGCCTGTGGGGTGAGAACATTTTACTTGGTGAGACAGATTAAAACAAGACAAAAAATCTCGTTACACGGTAGATTTGCTTCTATATTTCAGTTCTTTTTTCAGGCTTTTTAATCAAAAAGTAGCTCGTTTCTTAAATTGAGAACCATTGTGTTCTAAAAATATAGAAACTCGACAGTCTATCATTGTTCTTGGAAAAAGTGTGGTATTCATAATTGTGGTATTCAACACACATAATTGTCTAGGTGACCCCAAACTTTAGAACCATAGTGTGTGTCAACAAACTCAATCAACCAAGCGCTTCATTGCTGTGGAAACTTACTTTACAGTTTACTTTTACAGTTTCACCGTACTTTTACAGTTTAGAAACTCCACGTACCACAATGGGAGATGTTCATGAGCTGCAGGGGGATCTTGGTGTCTCCGTTGGCGCAGAAAAGCAGTTGATTGTGGAGGCCGGCGTCACCTCTCTGCTGCCACAGCTGGATCCAGCGGATATTGCAGCTGCAGTTGAACACCACGCCTTCCAGATTCCTGCCACCACGGAGTCAAGTCAAGTCAAGTCAAATGTTCAAACAGCACCAAGGTGGACCAAAGTGCTTCACAAGAGGGAGAGTGGAAGAAGATGAAGTAGGAAGACATTGAAAAAGTATGAAATATGCAAAAGGAAGAGATGTAATAAGCAGAGGAGTCAAGTAACAAAGTAGTACTACTTCGTTACCTTACTTCAGTAGAAATTTGGCTTACTTTTACTTAACCAGAGTAATAATTTTTCCGCTTACTTTTTACTTCTACTTAAAGCAAATATCAGTACTTTGTGTTTTTCAAAACTAGCCGCTTTACTATGGAATCAGATTAGTGGCAAAAATATCGAACGTAAATTTTGAAGAAACTAACGAAAATGCTTCACATTTACGTTCATTGTTTTTTCTTTACGTTTTTGTTCGAAACTTTTTTTTTCGCTTCAGGTTTTTCGTCTGCTTTTCTTTTGCATACGTTTTGTGATCGACTGGAGGAGGGGGAGGCGTTTGTAGAGCGCCGAAACACATTTCGAAAAAACGTTTCAAACGAAAACGTAAAGAAAAAAAAACGAACGTAATTGTGAAGCATTTTCATTCGTTTCTTCGAAATTTACGTTCGATATTATTGGCACTAATCTGATTCCATACTTTACTGCGACTGTTCTGTGGTTAAATGCGGTTGCAGTTTTGGACCAACAGTGAAGGAACGATCGCCATGAGTTTAGAGTCGGGACCTAGGGGCTTTTCGAAGACTTTGACCATTTGACCGTAGAGTTTGTACTAAAGTTTGCAGAGATTCAGACAGATAGAGAGGAGCTTGGCCATTTCGTACTTTAAAAACAAGTCGATTCAGTATTTGACTGGTAACCCATGTAAGGAACGAGGAGTTTTAACAGAATGGAGTTGTTTGTGAGGATGCTAGCAAAACTACTACTAAACAAACAAGATCTGTTGAAGCTTCAGGCCACAAAAGTAGGCAAAGGACACGTCAGCCCGCAAAAACATCGACTTGTCCAGCAGCAGTCAGTCCAACCACGGCCTGGAGAGCTGCTGGCGGCTTTCCACTTTGCTGTGTGCCCGTGGCTTTGTGTATGAACACTTTCTGGACCACGGCCTCTTCCTGGACACGTCTGTCCAGCCGTTCGCCGTGCCAACTTCACCACGGGTGCCCAGGGCGATCACAGTCCCACAAATGAAGTCAAACAAAACAGTCAAACACCAGCGAGCTCCAGCCTTGGTGAGAGGAAACAAAGGACGAAGCTGCAAAATGCGATATAACACAGCGGAAATGTTTTTCAAAAGGGCCAAAATTGACGTTTGCCAAATGCCATAAGTGAGTAAATAGCTCAATTTGGACGACATGGTTTTCATTGGCAGCCAATTAAAAACCGCTATAATAAACATTGATAGTGTGTGTGTGTGTGTGTGTGTGTGTGTGTGTGCTCCGAATAATCGCTCGCTTATCAACCATGAGCCGATGATGTTGCTTTGAAAACAACTGCTTAATAAATAATACCAGCAATTATGGAACTTGAGCCTTTTGATATTTATTGACCATTTCCTTGATTTTTTTTATTATCATTAAATTATCAGTAAATAATGAAAATATGAATACGTGTTTTTATGTGTTAAACACAAAAGTTTCAATAACACATTTTATGTCATAAATATAGCGTCATATATAGATTCATTTGAAACTGGTGTTAGGTGATACTAGAAAATACATTCTGATTATTATAATAAATATGTAACAATTTATATTATATTTTATAATAATTTAATAAGTATTCAGCTTACCACTTTTCCAAATTGATTTATTTATGATAATTATAATTAGGACTAATATTATTATTATTACTACAATAATGGCATTTGGCTTTTTTCATACATACTATTAATTATACGCTACCACTTTTCATAGTTTTTTTTTTTTCTCTGGAAGTCTCAACCCTGTTGCGTAGTAAATGACTATTAATAAAATTGATGGTTAAATAGTTGGTACAATAAATCTGAATTTGGCTGACATACACTAGACAAGTGTCTCGCAGAATCTATTAAAGTTTTATTATCCTATAATTTGAAACTTAAATGATATAGCCACTACCATTCAGTCTACCATTACAATTCCGGGGGGTTTTGTTTCGTTTTTTTTCCCCTTTATATTTCCGTCAATATTTTTATACAATCACATGAAACTAGTCTAGTTTTGATAGGACAAAAAAAAACCGGAGTCAAACGTAACATTCGAACACGGAGATAAACAAGTTGAGAAACTTGACAGTACAACAAGTGGTTTAGGAAATAAAGGAAAAAATATTTGTTTCTGTATTTATAGTAATTATAATTAATCAAACAGTCAAAGAAAGTTCTACAATTTAATGGCATGTAGCTTTCTTCATACATACAGTACATTTAATTATAATTATTTAAATAAAATAATACCGAAAAAACATTTTTCCAAATATACACTCATAGCCAAAACATTTAGCATAGTACTACAAATGAACAAGTCCATTAGGATTTCTAAACAAATAAGTAAAAATCAATAAACACAACTAAAGCTCTTCAGATTTTGAGTCCCATGACATGCATTGTTGTGCTACACCAACTTTAAAAAAAAAAACCTCCAGTTCTATAACTCTGTCCACACAATATCAGTTCTATGCCTCTTCAAAAAGCCTTGGAGCACACACACACATACACACACACTCCTACTCGGCACCAAAAACAGACATCAACCTCTTCCAAATGTCGAAATGTCAACCTGACATATCTCCTTGCGATCATCAAGACTCCTCCGAGGGTTTAAAGGCTCTTTGACTTTATTGAAATGTTGATTTAGGGGCAGCGCTGCAGTTCTCAAAACCCTGTCTTTTCCACAGAGGGTCGGAATATCTACAATACACAGCGTTATCATCCACCCATGTTCTTGTGTTTGAACAAGCCAGTGTGGTGCAAAACGATTCATGTGCTGCATAAATCAAAAAGTAGTCTGACTGAAAAGAAAAGTAGCTTTGATTTTCAAACTACAAAAGCTGTTGAGCTTCTTCTCTTACATTTCTAGTTCAAAACATGTGTTGCACCAAACGTACTTAATTTGCTTAATGTACCAAAAGTAATAAGTAGATGTTACATACTGAGATAATACTACGGCGATTTTCAACAATTTTCAAATTTTGAGGTCATCAGTCAGGAACAAGAGTAAAATCGTCCCAGACAAACACATACCAACAAAACCATCCCACACCAAAGAAAGGAAAACACAGGCTTAAATAGAAGAACAAATCAAGCCAAACAAGACACAGGTGAACATTAAAATTAAAACATTTAAAACACCTGGGTGGCCTAACAATTCAACTCAAACACTCGTCAACAAATAAGGAAGTGAACTGTCAACAAAAGTCTGGGAATCAAGGATTGCAAACCCTGACAGAGACATGAAAAATATAGTATTCTACATTCACTAACATTATTGTGTCACTAAAAACCAGCAACGAATAAACGTGACACGAATTAAGAAACTGGAGAGGGCATGAAGATCGTTCCTTCTAAAGTCACCTAGAAATAAACGTATTTGCTTAAACTTAAGATTACAGGCACATTTTTCACCACAGCTTCAAATTCCCCAGCTTTACAAAAACGTATGACAACGGCTTTTATACTTTTATCTAGCATAGTCTCAAGAGCAAAGAACAGGGTGTAATCGTCTTTGTTCCATTTTACGCCGGCTCTTCGCTTAAAGGGCTTCCAGCCAGCAGGATCCTGCCGAGCCGCGGAAGGTTTTGGATCTGATCTCAGTGGGAGTCGCTCTCTTTTCCTCTCTCTTTACGGGAATGAAATATTAAACCTACAGGATACACCTCACCTGGATTGCAGTCGACAGTCTGGAGCTCTACATGCTCGTTCAGTCATCAACCGGCGCGAGAGAGATAACCTTTCTCATTTGCAAGATGGAAGAGAAGATAGAGGCACACCAGCTGAATCCCATGCATATGAATAGTGTCAAAATCCGAGCGCCGTTTGAAAAAGACAGCACTCCCGCTCATTTGCAGAAACGAGCAGGACGCTTTAACCATGGATCTTTAGGCAAAAGCTCCTCACAAGGCAAAGTGCAACCTGCTCGTGCATTTCGGAGCTTTGATGAATGGCGATCAAAAGAGAGTCTAAGTAGTTCCCCCTCCCCTTAAAGCTGAATTAACATATCTGATGAGTTCAGAGCACGCTCCTTTCTTAACAGCATCGGGAATTGATTCATAATGGAGGACGGAAAAGCAGAACATGCTTTACTCGCTTAAGTCCATGTCCTTAAAGTGATCAGTGGACTTCAGCTGATTAGATGCTAGTCTTTCTTTTCAAGGCTCGATATGACTACAGAACATATGCACAATGAGTGCTGCCCCTACGTGAAGTACTACACAAAGTGGGTTTGTGTGAAGACTGCCAAAAAATTGCAATCTTTCAGCCCAAAAAAGTGGTTCATTTCTATTAGTTGTCCAGCACCGAGTACAGTTTCTGGCACTAATTCCCAACAAGTTACAATCTGACCTGTCTATGCGACCAATTATAATTTCTTTCTAAACCAACTGGCAAGCCTAGGCCAGAACAATGAAAGATATGCTTAAGCTGGCACAAGAAGCCACGATGGGTAGGTTGGTGTAGGTTCTGTTTTGAAAGTCAAAGTAGGGCTTGCTTTCCAGTAACGCTGTTTACAGCTAACAAGAATGCCACTATTTTAATACCTCTCAAACTTGAATAAAATATCAAATTACCCTTTGGAAAGGTCAAGGTGAGTGCCAGCTCGGCAAGTGGAAAGAAAAACACAATGGATGTTGATGCATCGTGCTGGGCAGTGGGGAAAAAAGTGTCGTTTAAAGCATTTCAGAGTAGCCGACATGCATTATGCATCTACTTTCGCTGTATCACTCAACTAAACGAGGAGACACTATTGAATAAATCCATTGGCGAATCACTTGGTGGGCGGGTGAACGCGCACCCCAATGAATGAGTCGCGACATATACAACTCAAATTTCAATCAAAAGACGTCAAGTGAAGGTGACAAACACCCGCTACCTTCTTAAAATAGCATAATTGAGCTTTTATGGCATGAATCAACTTAAAAGCACTTTAAAAGATGAACACCGTCATTCCTCCTGCGGCAGTCGGCACGACAAGGCGGATTTATACATAAATAATCAAAGGAATGCATAAGCGTATGTTCCGGGACTTCTCCAGACAAGCTGAGTAAATGTCAGCTATGCATTGTAGATGAATCGGCCCTACGTATGACCTCAAAAAGTGCTCTCAGGAAACACTTTCCCAACGTGGGACCAGAAGGGTACAGATTTAATGATAGTTGAGATTAATAGATTATCAGGCTATGCTGCTAAATGCCGTAGTGGTGGAGGAAGCCCTGAAAGAAGGGTGATGGCGAACACGGTGGGCTTAGTGAAAGTCTAGGGCAGATGGGTTCGTCTTCAATGATGCAAAGCACTTGGCGACAAGTCAGAATGCCGTGGAAGAGCGAGACTTGAGCACAGGCCCGATGTGTGGATGGACTTGCCATTTCGGATTCATTATACAGGTGAGGATGGAAGGTTAAGCTTTAGCGATGGGACTCCACCGCTTCAAGCTGCTGAGGTTGTGTGCAGTGACATCTCGCAGAGGGTGGGAGTCGAAGCCAGTGCCAGACAGTTTCTATCAACATGCAAACAAGTAGGATGAAGGTGGCCTTTGAAGCTTAAGGACGGAATCCTCGCACATATCACGTCGAGAGGGAAACGACGGCCGACAAATGGCGGTAGGGCCACTGTATATGTATGAAAACATCTGGATAATGATACAGTTGTGGAATTACAATGTACCGTCAATATACAGCCCCGGACACACCCGTCTTCTATAAACCCCCCCCCCCACTGCGCTTCCAAAATTAGCCAAAATAAGACAAGACGTAGCATTAAAATAGTATTTAACCCTTTGCTTATCCCAAAACATGCATACAGCACAGAACTACCATTATCTTTGATGGTTCAATTTGTTAAATCTGAGCAACATAAACACATTCTCCTGACGGACTGATTCCGGATAGTCATTACACACGTACCAATGCAGTTTTAGAAGATATTCTGAGCAGACACGGTGCCCTCAGACCGCTGTGTGTACGAAATGATGTGTGCTTACCTTTGTTTTCAGATTTTGAGCTGGCAATTTATGGTTATTTTTGGTCATAGCATTTATGGCTATGTTATGGTCATAGCCCATAGTCTGAACAACTGATGAACGATGGACATTTTTCTTTTTTAAGTGACTATTTTTCCTCATTTTTGAACACAGATGAACAATGGACATGCACTCTTTTTATCCTAATTCCACATTGCAGCTTTGCGTTGTTCTAGGACTAAGAAAAGCACTACGTATATAAAATATCTTGAACTTGAACTTATTTTTTCTCATTCCTTTCAAAATTTGCCCCAATAAAGCAGCTTTTTTGCCCTGATAAAGCGGTGCAAATGTATCTCATGAGATACGATTTGTTTTGGGACTTTGTTATTTGGCCCAGTGGCTGCCCCAATTAACCGGCGGCACAATCAAGAGGAATCGACTGTATTCAGTTGTACATTGCACTTATCAGAAGTGAGTAGGGCTTAGTGGTATGGAGTTGGGCTCAAAAATAAACGTTCAGACAAAACTCATTGGATTCAGGACTTGTTGAATTATAAAATTGCGATCTCGAGTGGAGAGGGACTAATAAAGGTTCAATTATTATTATTATTATTAAAAACAAACGTGTGAGTACTTAAACGGGAAACTTGGCATCACTTGATTTAACCCAATTCTACTGTAGACTACATACTGTAGAATGGGTTCAATCAAATTCCAATGGCGCTACAACCGTGACAACATTTTAACCAATTTAGTCCCAACCATTTGTTCAGAGTTCAATTGATGAAATATCACCTCAATTGGGTTTTCGGACTGGGAAGGTCTTGAGAAAGTAAATGCTGCAGAAGCAAGCCGACAAAAAACTGCACCACGAACCAAAAAGAGACTTTTCCCAAGTTTGTTCATGACTTTATAATAGAAAACACCCCCGGGGTCTAGCATGGAGAATGAGCCCCATGCAGGAGACATTAGGGTTTCTCTCTGCAAGCCCTCATTACCCTTCCTGTGAAGCTCCGAGTCCTTCTTACAAGGATTAAATTGGCTTTCCTGCATCGTTAGCCTAATCCCTTACAAGGGGGGCATTGTTTAATCACATTATAATTAAAATTTTAACTCCCTCCAGTCGAAAGAAAACTTAATTATTAATCGAACTGGGTGTCACACACAAACACCAGATTCCTCCGGTCTATTTTGAAGAAGATACAGTGGCATGGACGAACGGGGCAGTCGCCCAATGTGGCATTTTTTCATGCCACGTGTGAGGCGGAGATAAAAACATTAATTGTTGATTCGAATCTGTAAAGCTATCGGGTGCACAATTTTGAAAAAGGAGAAAATGGGGAAAATTAGCAAAATATAAAGGTATGCAACACCATTCTATGAATCCATGTCATCAATAAAGAACTATAAATAAAGAGTTCCATTAACGGAGAAAAAATGTATCCGTGAAACATTGTTTTAATATATTTAAATATGTATTATATATATATATATATCCAATTTATGGGGCATTTTAAACACATTGTTAACATATACATGCATATATGGCTAAATATATCTCTAAATTCTCATGTATTTATTATGTCTCATTTGATTACATATAGACATAATACATTTTATATGTAAATATATTGAAAGGGGGTTAAGGTAATACACACATTTACACATTACACATGTTAAAAACATATTTAAATGGGATTTTTATTGAATTATTTCATTTAAATGCATTTTACGCTGCATAGGTTTTTAGATTTCAGATTTCTTAGTTCGAAGATTTTAGTTTCAGTTTTTATGGAGTATTGTAATATTTTATGCCATCTAGTGTGATTTGAAGATTTCAAGTTTTATTTAAGTGTGCAATACTGTCAATGTTGACATTGTGTACTTAATAATGTAAATATTAAAGAGAGCATTTTTTTTTTTTATTGGCTTCAAAATCAGGGTTGGGGGGGGGGCGCCACTCACTTCCAGAATCGGTAATGATTTCCCAGACTTCTTGCGACAGCATCGTGGGAAGTGCAGCGCTGCTTGTAGGGCTCTGACACCGTCTGCATCATTAGCCTCACAATATGGCCGCAGATGTCGGCTTCAAAGTATGGAAATCCAAATTTCCTGGCCACTCTCCAAACAGCAGGTATCGTTTTCCAACATGCAGTGCTCCACCACACCTTGGGACCGACGCTATTATCATATACTGTCGCAGTCGGCACTTTTCATTAGTGTCTGCGCTTCTCCTGAGCGCTAGATAGGAAGCTGTCAGCGGTCAGCAGGAGCGACTGGTGTGATAAAGTCTCATCATTGACCACGACGCTAAATGACACACGGCAAAACGGATCGGATAGAGCATAACACGCAGCGCTATTCCGACAACCAGGAGTGCCGGGAACAAACAGAGAGTGAAAGGAGGAAGACGGATTGGAAAAGGTCAGCCGTGACTTGAGAATCCACGAGTGATGCTAAAATACCAAATTTACACGAATAACAGTTTTTTTTTAGATTTTCAACGCTC
Source organism: Paedocypris micromegethes (assembly GCA_028031935.1). Taxonomy (NCBI): domain Eukaryota; kingdom Metazoa; phylum Chordata; class Actinopteri; order Cypriniformes; genus Paedocypris; species Paedocypris micromegethes. Next base: position 3,441,671 of record CM051501.1, on the reverse strand, counting down.
AAAAACTTTAATTTTTTAAGAGAATATTAACGTATTTGAACCAGAAACGTTACTAAATGTATCTCTATATCTACATCATATCTCTATATTTCTATATTGTATCTATATATCTCTTGTATCTGCACCTTAAATTTCGTTGCACCATTGTGTAATGACAATAACGGTTATCTTATCCTATTATTAAAAAAGGGGGGTGCTTATATTCACGTAAATAGGGCAGTTGAAGGAGAGGGGAAAAAAACTCCATGTGAAATGGTGAAATAAAATTGTCACTGGTACGTGAGGCTGTATTTATATAAATGTGGGATGCATATAGGACATTTTTTTGTAGGATATATACTCATGAGATGGTCACTGACTCAGATACAGGAAAAAACAGATTTTAATTCATTTTAGCATTCGGGTGGAGTTGGAATAAATTACAAAATATTTAACAGACGCTAATAACCAATGCGAGGTTTCCAGTCACTGGATTTCAAGTCAGACATCATCTCCATTTCTCTGATGAGCTTATTATCTTCATCCTCTGTGTGATTACCTCAGGCTAACAATCAATTTAAATGCACCAGCTCCATTATTTTACACATAAATGTCTAAACATCGTGGAGCAGAGCGAGTAGGGCAAAAGAAGAAAGGAACCATTAGACCATTGACTCAATTTTCAAAACCTTAAAATCTACTGATCTACTGGGTCTTATTAAACTTCCTCAATGTCTTTTGCTTAACAGACCATATAGTCCACTGATATATTGTATAGTTACATTTATGCCTTTAGCAGACAAGTTTGTCCAATTTTATGCCTTTATGCATTTTATGGATTTGATTCGCATAAGTAGCAAGTTTTCCACTAGCGATCATATTTAAATTGTGCTCTGAATTTAACAATCCAGTGATGACCCGGAGCAGTGGGCAGCCTTATGTCGTGGTGTCAGGGGCCAATGTGGGTGTTAAGTGTCTTGCTCATGGCCGTTTGGTTATATAACCCACTGGACATGGATTTGATCCCGTTACTATTTGGCGGATCCAACTCCCGGCCGCTAAGAGGACCGCCTCTTTTCTGCATACAGTTCCGTGCTTAGTCAATTTGTCAACATAAATTTAGATAAGTTGAGAAAAATCGAAAGAAATTATTCATGAGCTTGAGAATAAAAGACGAGTCAGAAATCTAATCACGCATCGCCTCTGTGGATTTTCGTGTTTGGAAACATTTGCTGTTTTCGAAATTCTGTTTGATGCGGCTATGAACGTAAATTCTGCATAGCGTTGTAGGGTTCTAGGAAACGTCTGGTTTGCGTAGAAGCCAAATTCGACATGACTTCCTAGTCTGGCTTCAGCGCCAGAAAATGAGTTTCTTTAGGGCAAGGTTTCGTGTTCCTCTAGTCAGTTCGCCAGGAAATAGCCAACAGCTTTTCTCCCTCAACTGACTGTTTTTTTCACACTTTCACTGAATGGCGTAACAAAGACATGGCCTTGTCTTGCAAGCAAGATTATTGTTGGTGTGGTCTGACACATGAGAGACAAGAAGAGCTACGTTGGGTCAGGGCTTCTCGGTTCATTGGTGGGAGTCATAGATCAGTGCTTGGACCTGTTATCTTTCTCAACACGGTTTTGAACAGTTTGGACACATTTTAGTGCCAAGCTTCAATACAAGAAGTACCGTCCCTTAATAACGACTTTAAAGTGTGTTTTTTACAGGAAAGCAAATGCTTGGAATCAGATAAGAGCAAATCAAAGAGAACTGTGAAAAATGGATTCTCAGCAATATTGCCGAGTTTGGTTGAACAGTCCCAGGACTAATGAATATGCATTTTAATCATTCCTTACATGAATAATGACTTAAGCATCCTTATAAAGCGTGCATTAATTTACAACTCTCGTCGAGTGTCACAAACCCAATAGTGTTGGGCATTTTTATTTATTTTTTTTCAAATCTGCAATTCAATTACCTTTCAGGCGAAGCTAAAAAGTGTGTTTCTGAGTTGGTCACCAGACTTTCCCGTGTTGTATTTTTGACAAGAACAAGGCACAGTAAACCTGAGCCAGAACACTAACCTGCAGACCAAATTGGCATCGGTTTGATTTCTGGGCATGAATCCACTGAGTTGATGGACGCCACCTGCAGTGCAATCACTCCTGAATCGGGCACGGATTCCACCAATGCCTGTGCCGACGAAGGTCGGGACCCGTCAAAAGAAACTTTTTAAATGATCCCATTTGTACCAATCAATTGCTACCAAATTAAAATAGCCATTGTTATACAAATATCTTTGTCCTGCTCTGTGATTGGCTGGCTACCAATTCAGGGTGTGGCTCTGCCTTTCAAGCCAACAGTTTCAGGAATTGGCTCCAGCTTCCAGAATAGTCCAGAACCAGAGGTGTAAAGTACTTGAGTAAATGGATGTTACTTTACTTTAGTATGTTGTTTGCTACTTTGTACTTGTACTGAGTATCAAAAATGTAAGCAACTTTTACTCTCTACTCTACATTTGTGCTTGAACATCTGTACTCTTCACTTCACTACATTTGAATGGACATTTACCGTTAGTCGTTACATTGTCATTGTGTGCGACAAGCCGGCATCGATTTATATTGCGTTTCATTTTTTTTCTTGGGCGAACGAGGTGATATCGGCATCTGTAGGGAACTGAAGGTACTGGAAGCTATTTAGCAGCTAAATCACACAACCAAGAATTAGACGTGTGAATGTAATTTACTAATTTGATTATATCATATACAATTTACTAATCTCAATTTTATTTTATTTCTTTTTTTTCTTTGCACACTTCAGTTTGAGGTGTTACATTGAGGTGTTATATTTTGTTTCTATATTGGAAAAAAAACTAATGAATGGAGTTTTTCACATTTCTTGGTGGGGTTATTTTGCCTAAATTCAGTGCGAGTAAAATCCTTAAGTTTTAAAATGGGATACTGTGCTAATTTGACTCTTTACTACTTTGAAGTCTTTTTGAAATTGACTTGTTACATGTAATAGAGAAATTTTTACAATGAGTATCAGAACTTTTACTCAAGTACACCTCTGTCCAGAACTACAGAGCGGACTATAAAATCAATGTAGAAATCTTGGAAATCAAACCTGTTTAATTAGCGCTCTCCCGGCAAACATTTATTAGTTAGCACTTAGCAAAAGTGTCAGGACGCTCACTCACGGGGATTGAACATTTCGTGTCAGACATCTTGGCACCACCACGGCACAGAAACAACTTGATCAGTAGCTGGAAGCCACATTACGACATTTGCTCTGCGTTTTCCGTGACATCGAGAATCTGAAGCTGTTAGCGGACTGAACACCCTCGGAATGACTCTCTCGCTGCAGCATGTTTACCGACCACTATTCCTCTCGCTCTGTTTTTTAACAGTGATGATCCTTCTAGCAATGAGCAAGACATGAAGTTTGTGTCGACGGGAGCCGCTTTATACTGACGGGGATTAGAGAAAGGTCAACAGAATAAAAGGGATTGATGGTGCTCGCAGCTGCCAGCCTGAGAGCCTGAGAGCCTGAGAGCCGTGGCTGAGTGACTGAGGCTGCGGACTGTGGAGAATGTGCTTTTGTGCTCTGGCCGTAAATAGGCTGGTATCATATCATCATCCTCCGAGCGGGAACAGAAGATTTGCCGTTTGACGCCTCGGTGACATCTCTAAGACACTCTGAAACAATGAGGCTGGCTAACGGCGGCGCTAGGTGGCATGATGCTAACTAGCCGCCTTAAATTCGGCTTCAATGTTTCCATTTACAGTGGCACCCCGACTTACAAAATGAATCCGTGCCAATGGTCGTTTCGTTAGGCGGGAATTTCGTTAGCTGAGCGGCATTTTACATGCAATTCGTCTAATCCGTGTCATGAGTTTGTGAATTCAGACAAACTGAATTTTTTTTTTTTACAAATGATAAACTATTGTTAATAATGTCCATGTATACCAACACCAGACGCGCAGAAGCAATTGTAGGAGAATTCAAGCTCATTTTATATTTTGAAGCAATACAATTGAAACTAACCAGTGGTTTTATTGTTGTTTTTTGTTTATTTGATGTGCGTGAGGATTGAAAAATTCTGGACTCCCATTCATGGAGTCCTTGGGTTGTACGACCAAGACGCGCTCGTTTCGTAAAGCTAATTTTTTTTCGCAACTCGGGACGAAATTTTTGCGGCAATGCATTTCGTTACTCGGGTTTTTCGTTAGTAAGGACATTCGTAGGTCGAGGTACCACTGTATTTGTGATTGCTCCGGACTTGAAATACGGAAAAAATTACACATATTTTTTAAATCGGCGATTATAAACACCCCCCAAGTTTTTGAGCGTCGAAAAGTCGAAAAAATATATAATCAAGTAAATACGGTAATTGTTTTGCCGCCTTGAAACCTCCCATGTCGGTAGAAACTAGCCAAAGTGAGGGGCTTCACGGGCCTGGCGTGAAGAATCAGCGGAAATCAAGATGAGCTCAAGGGCGAGAAGACAAACATCCAGACAGACTTCACGCTTGCCTTCAGTTAGAAATCGCAGAAAAAAAGGGGTTTGGATTTGGGGGGGTTAAGCTGTCAGAGAAATGTTTACCACAGCAAAAACATTGGCTGAAGACCCAACAAGCACAATTGTGGAAAAAAAAAAACACAAGCTTGATTGCAATAAATGTCGAGTAAGAACTTTTTTTGTCGAGTTTTAGAAAATAAACACACGTGCCACATTCTTCTACATTTGCCCGTAAGACTGAGCCAGTCCACAAATTACAACTATTTGTTGTGTTACTATACAGTCAGGGCAGCAGTGTCTTCCTGCATCTTGAAACGACTGGGACGACAACCTTCACCAAATTTCGCCAAAAGTTAGTACACATGAGAATTTGTCTTCACTTCTTGGGCATTTAAAAACCAATGGTGGTTGGGAAATATAAACCCATAAGCCATTTATATAGCTAAAAGTGCTGCCCTTTCCAGACTTTTCATTAATATGCGAAAACTTAATATGCATAAACTTTTCATTAAAATATTTAATTTGCATTAAATTTGACTTTGCTGGGAATTTAGCGTCTATAGTTGTTTTTCAGAGACTACTTTTGGAATATGGTGAAGAGTTATCATGTTCATGTTGTCTAATTTTAAACACAGATGAACAATGGACATTTTACTTCTTTAAAGACTTTTTTTACCCCATAATTTCACATAGTGACTTGGTCTGTGTTGTCTGGGACTCAAAAAAGCACTATATAAATAAACTTGAACTTGAACTTGTTTTTGGGAGAGTCTCACCGAGTCTGTCTTGCTGATCAGCTGTCTGTCATGCTGGGAAACTACGTATCCCATAATGCAGTGCGTCAGCTCCAATGCCTTTATTGACATTATTGTATCATTTGTTACATTTACTTAATGATTATTATTATTATTATTATTATTATTATTATTATTATTATTATTATTATGTACTATAAAATATATTTTTTAAGTTTTTCTAATGCGCAATTATTCGACATGACATACTTTTACGGCAAAAAGATTTAACCTTGTTGAAAGATTGATTTTACCCGTCTGTTTTAATCCACATTTATGTTGAAAAATTGTTTTGTTTTAGTGTGTTTTAGAAATGTATATTCCTATCCGACCCTCAACCCAAAGTGTGCTTTGATTTTTAACCCTCCCGTGCGCTTGAGTGTGATACCTCTGGTCTGGAGCTGATCTAGTCTGAATTGTGGAACATCGCAGCAAATGAAAAAAAAAAAGAAAAAGAGAAAAAAAAGCAGAGAAAAGGGCACAGCGGCGCTTTCCCTTCTCGCCGTCAGGAAGAAGAACTGACAGCAATTACATGTGCACTCACATGTGTGTGTGTGTGTGTGTGTGTGTGTGTGGGTGTAAACACGGTTCTGGATCAGTTCATATAGACTGACTGTCGGCAGACACGGCGTGTGATTCCACTGGCAGGGCCGTGACGTCTACATCAGAGCCTTTCTAACGCCTAATGCGCTGGGAACGTGATGCTAGTTACGCGGGCATCTGTGGGCGAGGTATCCGCGGGCTCAATAGCGCTAGATATAGACAAAGACGGTCCATATGGCACTGGAAGACCCCACTGTTTAAACTACAGGACGCTTTGGCGGAAAAAACACTAGCTGAGGATTAGCGTAGCGGCATGATGCTAAACCCGCCCTGCTATTTAAAGAAAAGAGCCTCACTATAAAAGTCCGCTTTTATTATATGTACATGTTTATTTTAGGAAGTGTATTCGTGTTCATAATTGCTGGGAATGAATCTAGCTCCCTATGACCTGGAAATGGAAAAGCAGGTGAGAAAGTAAATTGTAAAATTGATTTACAGTATATACACATAAACCAGGGTTAAGACTTTTGATTCCGAAAAATAAGAGGGTGCTACGCCTAGGGGCGGGGCTACAGGGGCGGGGCGACGAACATCCCTTTACATACAGTGACCACAACATAAAATATGAGACATTAAAAATACTTTATTTTATTGAAACGCAGTCAGTCTTTTTTTCTTTTACAACTCAACAGACTTCTATAATAAGAATTGTATTTTATTACGGTGGCTAAAATATTTTTCATTTTTACAGTAACAACATGAAAACAGCACATCCATAGAATAGCTAGTAAACTTTTTATATGGCCTGTTTCTAATTTAAAAATACAGAAAGTTTCAATGTACTATTTTATTTGACTAACACATCATGTTGTATATAATAATGTTTCATGCAATAAAGTAATGATGATCAAAAGTGGGAAAGGAGAATCTTCATTAAATGCGTAGGGAATAATATGTATGAAACGCTGCTTAAAAAAAAAAAAAAAACGGTAAAATATAGATATAATATATCATATAAATATATTATAAATATAAAATATAATATAATACAAAACCCGTCCCATATTGATTCAAAATGACGTGCAATTTGAAAATTCCGTATTTCAAGAGACGGATGGCAACCCTAACATAAACACATAAATACAGTACACAATTTATAATTTCTTAAGGACACGAATTGTATGATAAATAACCCTGTCTAAGTCTGTTGTCTTTAGCTGAAGGTCAAAGGCTACTGAAAAATCCCAGAGAAGGGCAGATGTGACTGATTTTGATTGGTCGGTTTCCAGGTGATGCAGCGCCATGACAAACAGCTGCTCGTCACAATGACTGCAGCATCACAGGGTTTGTGTCTGGCACATCTGGATATAAAAAGCATCATAGTAACATTTACTAAAGTTAGAACGAAACACGATTCGAAACTTGGTTTGCTCTGGGAAAAATATTTCCATTTTATTTGCTGTCTCATATTTAATGTCACTTACAAATAGGTTAAAGATCAGGTGTAACAGGACAGGAAAATCTTTAAAAGGATCTTCAAGTTAAGTTATCTTAAGCTGTAGGTAGTAATGTTTTTTTTTGTTATTATTGGTCTTAATTATAAATAAAAATGGGATGATTTTGCTAATGCTAGTGATTGGAAATCATTTAAAAATTTGAATTATAGTTGTAACATGATAATGTAATACATGAAATGCAAACAAATCATCAAATGCAATAGTTACAGATAATATTTAAATGTTCTATTAATACTTTTTGGTTTTGTCTGTATACAATAATAAATGTATCATTTTCTAAATGTATTTATTTTTCTATAACTTACATACATAGTTAACTAATCTATAAAAGAATTGTCATTCAATTTTTGCCTCAAACTGACCAATACTAAAATAAAGTCCGAGTTCTGTGCGTTTTCCCACATTATATAACATCACACAGTCATGTGCTGTACAGTCACGGATTCATCATCTCTTTACAGTTCTGAAGCTTCCCAAATGACCCGTGTTACGTGACACGAAATTTATTTCCCCTCCGTCCGATCACATGACCTGCCCTGAGAGCAGCTGGGAATGTCAGGACATCGGGCTAAACGTTCTTCAGCACACGTCTAAACTAGGACACTCGTCCACAGACATCCCGGACACCCATGATTTACTAAGAGCAGGACGAGGCTTCCTGGACGTCTCGCAGGACATCTGAATGTTCTCCTCCGCTCCTTGGAGCATCTCCAAAGGACAAGCTAACCCTGTAGAGAAGATGGGC
>CM051501.1:3403583-3428583 GCA_028031935.1 Paedocypris micromegethes | reverse complement strand
CGTCTGCTGAGTAATTAAAGCAGAATGACGAGACGACGTGAAAGAAAGATAGAAAGAAATAAAGAAAAAGAAAGAGATACAGTGAGAAAAACACAAAGAGAGAGATGAGAGAGAGAGAGAGAGAGAGAGAAGAAAGCAAGCAAGAACTAAAGAAAGTGAGAGAAAAAGAGACAGTGAGAGAAAAAAAAGAAAAAGACACTGTACGAAAAAGACACAGGAGACACAGAGAGAGAGAGAGAGAGAGAGAGAGAGAGAGGAGAGAGAGAGGAGAGAGAAGAAAAGGGGTGGATGGATAGAAAAAGAAAGGAAGAAAGAAGAGATACAGTGAGAAAAATACACAGTGAGACACAAACAACACACACCACACACACACCAACACACAAACACAGAGAGAGTTGAGAGAGAGAGAAGAGCGAGAGAGAGAGAGAGAGAGAGAATGAGAGGGTGGAAGTGATAGATAGAAAAAGAAAGAAAGAAAGAAAGAGAAAAAAACAAAATGAGACACAGAGAGAGAAAGTGAGAGAGAGAGAGGGACAGTCAGAGAGAGAGAAATGGGGAAGTGATAGACAGAAAAAGAAAGAAGAAGAGAGAAAGAGAGAGAAATACAATGAGGGGGGAAAGAAAAGCAGAAAAACACGAGAGGGAATAGAAACCAAGAAAGAAGGAAAAAGAGAAATGTATCTGGGGAGTTTTTGCCATTAACTAAATTAGAGAGAAAGAAAATAACCTAAAATACATGTGAGACCAAACGATGTGGGACCATTAAAAAGAGAGAATGTGAAGAAAAGAGTAAGGAGAAAAAAGAGAAACCAAGGATGGAAAAGTAAGGTGAGAAAAATAGAGTAGTACAGATATCCATTTAGTCGACACAACGTTTTCACTGCTGTTCGCTTTAATAAGAAAATCTATCAAGGCCGACAGATTAGCGCATTAGCACAGCAAAATGCTAATTTATTGCGGCATTAGAAATTTGCGGAACAAGGACATTTGGATTAAAAAATACGCAACTAAACAAATACATTACGTTTTTGCCTGGAAGGAAAGTGCGATTATTCTAACCGTTGGGAAAACTGAAAATATAAAACCGGAACACAAAGACACAGACAGTAAATCAATGGTACAAATAACCGCCTGTAAACGGCGTTTTTACAGACCCTTTTTGCAGCTTCGTGTCGTTAAAACCAACAAACCTTTTACTCAAAAACCAAATTAGTTAAAACGCATTTAAAAATCTCAGCAAGGTTGTAACCGAGTCAGCTAATAGCTTTCGTCTCTATAGTGACGCTTCATTTAAGATTTAATGACTTTGTGCGCGAGTCGTCTTAAAAACTTGAGAAGAAGAAGAAAAAAGGAAAATGTCCCACTGCACAAAGCTCAGTAATTACACTCCAAATCTCTGATTAACACTGCAATTAAACCAGAGGATCCACTGGTAAAAAGTCAATGGAGGAATGAATTACAACAACATGATGAAGAGATTCAGTTGTGAACGACACCAATGATGGACGGACGGATGAAAAAAGACACAAAAACAGAATGATTCAATATTTATAATACAAGAAGAGATCATGAATTGTTCAAGTTCAAGTTCAGAGCATTTGTAAGGCGCTTTTCACAGTTTAAATTGTCTCAAAGCGCACAATACAATACAATGTCATTAAAATACCATAAATAGCAAACAAACAAAGTAATCAACATACCGTAATGTAAATTAAATAATACAAAAATGTATTACTAGCAACATGTAGCAGAGTTGTAGTGTAAAATCTAACAAACGCTGCAATACTAGTGTTGGTGTTGAGGAAACACTACACAATGTTACTATAATTGAGACTGCAAATGGACAGATCTTCATCCAACAGAGACTCTGTATGTGTCACGGGTCTCGGCGCGTGACGTCATGGACTTTTATTTTGAACCACTTTTGGACTCTTATTTTGAACCTCGCCACGTAACCGCCATCTTGACCCACAGTTTATGTTGTGATCAGCTGTTCTGTGTTTTGTAATTATTAGTTCATCAGCCAATGTATTTAAGTTGTCTTTCACCATGTTTCAGTGCCAGTTTGTCTGTGTCTATAGCCAGCCTTACCAGCGTTTACTTCTCGTCCAGTCTAAGTCTCGTTGCCGATCTCGTTTCCCGTTTTCCCGACTCTCGTTTTTTGCCTGCCGTTTTGGATCTCGTTTTGGATTACTCGTTGCCGACCCTCTTGCCTGTTTTGTGGTTTACCCCTGTGCCCTGCCTACGCTGTACTGTTTGCCGTTGACGACCTTTTGCCTGCCTGGCTCCGATTAAAGCTCTGTGGAGTTCTACCAGCCGCTTCTTCTCTCCTTCCGTGCATGTGGGTCCAACGCCTCAGAGCCGTGACCGCCGTGTCAGTATGAGCCAAATTTTTTCTTCAAACGTTTGTATGCGTGTGTGTGTGTGTGTGTGTGTCTGTGTGTGTGTGTGAGTGCTGATTGGCGGGCCTGTGAATATGGTGACAACGTGATGATTGGTTCATTTCTAGCACATGGTTAAGACAAGCTTTCCTCTCTGAGATATAAAGCAGGGCGTCTTATACATGTACAATCAGGAAGAAAAGAAAAGAAAGAAAAAAGGAAAGATGGAAAGAAAGAAAGAAAAAAAGAAAGAAGGAAAGAAAGAAAGAAAGAAAGAAAGTAAGAAAGAAAAAAAGAAGGAAAGAAAAGAAAAGAAAAAAGAAAGAAAGAAAGAGTGAAAGGAAGTAAGAAAGGAAAGAAGAACAAAAGAAAGAAAAAAATAAAGAAATAAAAGAAGAAGGGAGGAAAGAAGGAAAAAAAGAGGAAAGAATGACTAAAGAAAGAAAAGAAGGAAGGAAGGAATGAAGAAAAAAAGAAACGAAAGAAAAGGACAAAAGAAAGAAAGAAATAAAGGAAGGAAGGAAGGTGTAAGGGAGGAATGAAGGAAGGAAAAAGAAAGAATAACAAAAAAAGAAGGAAAGAAAAAAAGAAAATAAATGAAGGAATTTAGAGAAAGGGAAAAAACAAAAAATTGACAAAAGAAAGAAAGAAAGAAAGGAGGGAAAAAAGAAACAAAGAAAAGAAAAAAAAAAGAAAAAAAAAAAAAGAAAGAAAGTTTGTCATTATGACCACAAGGGGCCATATCTAAATTGTGCTTTGCATATAACCAATGAGCAATGAGCAGCCTTAAGCCGTGACACATTTTATTTTAGAGAGCTGGACCTTGTGACCAAAAGGTTGCAGGCTCAAATTCACCTCAACAGAAGTTTTCTTGGGCACAACATCGACCTGATCTGATTGGCTCAAACTGGATAAATGTGTCCAATAAAGGTAAACTAACTAGGGTGGATGCCCAACACTGATGGTGGTGAAGTATATTTGGCCCATTTACATACGGTCCTGATGAATCTTCACAATGAAGTGATACACAACCGCACTCTTGATGCCCGAAAGCACTCGGAAAGTGTTCTGGGATGGCAGCACCTCATCAATAATACACACCAGAGGAGTCACGGGAAAGGCGAAGGCTAAACTGCCATCAAATGGCAATTAGATCCGTAGCCTGCGGTGGCGGGTGAGGTAACTGTGCATGAAGGGGTGACTGAAGGCCAGAGGCCGGCCCCGAGCTTCCTGGAGTCAGCCAACCGCCATGAGGAAGGGCTTCTCTACCTGTAAGCAACACTACAAGGGTCCGTCCCTCAGGAGGACAGGCGAGAGACAACTGTCCAGCTTCCATCGGATTAGCAATCGCAGAACACGCAAGCGAACAATCTCTGGGGGGATATTTTTGGCATTTGCGAAATTGTCTGAAAGCAGGTCAGATTTTTGACGAGGGTTCAAGCTCAAGGTATGTCAGGGTATTCTCTGTTTATATTATTTATTACAACCTTACTTTGGCTACTCGTTAAATACTGAATGGAAAGTACTCAATGACCAACGACGGATCAAAAGTACTCACTACCTCCGTAAGACCTTTATAGTCTAGCCCTTATACTGTGTTAGGGTTGAAAAATATTTAATAAAACTACCAAATATATTTTGTTGATTGCTTCAAGGTTCATCGTCTTTGTCAGTAACACTTAACTCAACACAATTAAACGAAGAATGAAAAAGATTACCAATTATTAAAATGCTCTTTCTAAAAATATAACACTGGCTATGTTATGTAAAGATAAGTAAAACTAAAATGATAAGTGAATTTCTGCGCAGAAACTGACAACTAACTCATCTTCCAATCATGTGCAGTGTTTACCTACCCAAAAACAAAACATTACGTTTAATGAAATCTCAAATGATACTTTTTCGAAGTGAATCTCGAATGAACAGCCCACCACCACAATATATGCATATATTTGCATCCTTTGTTGATTGGGGCTTCAGTACTAATGACTTGAATTTAAATAAAAATAATGATGATAATAATGTGTATAAGAGCATCTAACTCCAATCAGCAAAAAATCTGCTCTATTGGTCCATTTAGCAGACAGGCAGAAACAGCGCCTCCCATTATGGGAATGGCAAACAGGTAAAATGCAGCCATAACAACATAACAAGACAAATTGATGTTTTTTTACATAATTACTTTATTTAAACATCTATTGTCTCGTTTTAAGACAAATCGCTGCAATTACCCCTTCTTACAATGAAACAAGATCATGTAAATGTGTTGATTTATTTTAAAGTTCAAGAGTTAAATAATTGCGTACAGCACATGCAAGCTTCTCATTGGCTCAATCCAAGAAACTTCCCATCTTCTCATCACCATCTCCGGCTCGAAACCACATTTTTACTTTACTTTAAGAAATGCATTTACTTTACACTACAAGACTTTTAATCTAAATCAAATCAAGCATTTTACGTTACACTGATGGCTAGGCAGAAAGTTAAATGTTTTGAGTTAGATCAAGTATAAAAACTTTTTAGAGTAATGACACGCCTTTTGCCCTTTTCAATAAACCTAAACACTGAAGTTGATCAGACACGGGGTTTTACAGGGTAGTGTCCTTGTAAACCCAGCGAGTAATTGCCACTGCGGAGCTCCAGCCAGAGCGTGATGCCTCAGCCGACCTCAAATAAACCTTGAAGATCTCCAACGCCTCCTCTGTTTTCTTTGCAAACTCTTTGAAACCCATATTTCTCAGGTCTGCCTTTGAAGGATAACTGGAAGAAAGGATAATGGCTTCAAATCGGCAGCCCAGCACTTCCCACCCAACGCCTCTGTGACAAATAAATAAGTCTGCATGAATTTTCCACCACACTGTATGTGACCATCAGACCAGTACGCATTCATCAAACGTTCAAGGTCAGAGTTTCTTCTCGGAGGCACGACTGGGGCTCCTTCCCACACACGGATATTCAAATCCCATCGTCAGTGACGTATCGCTCGCTTTGCTTTGTTCTGACGGGTTTCTTCGTCTGTCTCATCCTCCACGCTTGTCTGCTCTCTGCAGCTGTCATTTATTCATGCCGCTTGCACTGTCCCAGATACTGTAAGCCTGCTTTAAATGCTAATACAGCCAAGCAGTTTTCCGCAAAAAAAAATAAACGAAAGGATAAATAAATAACGCTAAAATGGGAATCAATGCACTACAGATCGCTCGGTTTAGAACCAGAGCTTCAACAAAAAAAAGAAAATTCCGATTTATGTCACCTAGCTTGGCGTATTCATTTTGGTGGGAGGAATTTGGTTTAAAATCTTTCAATGAAAGGATGGAGTAAAAGTTATAACCAAAGAAAAAGTTTGTCCATGATAGTGGAATTCTACAAAAAACTTGGTTGCTTGCCAGTTAATTATGATACAATCAAATATAGCTGTGAGCAGCAATGATGGGACTAGCATTTATTTTGTTTCATTTATGTTTCAACATCCAAAAAAGGCTTTGATTTACGCATATATGATGATGTGTGTATTTCATATTAATGCAATGATGGACTTGCAATAGATACATGCAATGATATGCAATAGATGAAAAATAAGCTTTTCACCAAACTGTACTGAAATACAAAAACGTATATACACGTTTGGTGAAAATGGATCTATAACACAAAAGTATATGTTTTTTTGGTAAAAGTTACATAATTTAAGTTCTATTAGGCCTTCTATTAGGTTTCAAAATCTAATTTATTTTCACCTGTAACGTTATTCACTTTATTTCATCCTTTTTTTTTTTTTTACTTTTATTGCATTTTTTATTTCATCTTTTTTTTTATTTCACCTTTATTTCATATTTGTATTAATTGTATCTTATTATTTCATACTCTATTTCACTTTTATCCTTTACACTTTTATGGTCACTTTATGTCCCTTTGATAGTTATCTCGACACTTTTACCCCCACTTATAGCTTTTTCTCTTTATTACACATCTATATTGCATTGTATTTCTACAATATTTCTATTTCTACAAGTATTTCTAATTCATTCTATTTTATTGTTTGTTTTTTAATTATATTTCTATTGTTCTTGTCTTGCATTCTACATCTTTATTGTGTGCGTGTGGATTGATAGATATACGTATATTGATATTGGGACAATATTACAGTTTGATCAGAACCTTGTTTTGCTTTGACCAGACAAAAAAACCCAAGGACCAGTATAATTTATTGGTCAAACGCAATTTGCAAAGTTAACAAAAATGTTCATGAATCAATAGAACCAGAATTTTTTTTGTATTGTAAAACTATGTATTGTAACTCTTTCCAGTCCAAATTATACTGTACGCACTCAATAGGAAGTACAAACACTGTACCCTGCAGCCTCAAAACCCTATCATGTTAGGAAGCGATTGAGCAACATCACTTATAAATTTGTACCAGTCACATTCACAGCAGGTCAGTGACCCAGTCCAGCATAAAACACCACCAGCTCGGATTCAACACTGAGCAGCTTCCCCCAGAGACCCCTGCGGCCTTCCCCCATGGGTCATTAGCACCAGACTCTGCAGTCACATCAGTTATACATCCACGATCCCTTCCCATGATGCCGTGGGGCCTGAAGGTGTCAGCGCCACTGCTGTCCTTCACGTGGACTTCAAGGACCACAACACGGGACGGTAAACAGTCGGATGAAAAATCTTCTTCTCTGCTCAGTGGGGAGCCATTCATCAGTCCAAATATTGCCACAGCTCCCCCTGGAGTCGGGCATTGTTACTACACTCAGTTGTCAAAGTCACGTTCTCAAGGAGACCAGTCCGGGCGATAGAGATGTGTGTTGATGTGGGGCGGGACGGGTCTGTGCACTAATTGTCTCTTTAATAATCCCTGACTGGCCGTTGTCTCTGAACCTCACTTCACGGTGCAAGATTTATGACTCTTCTGGAACAATCCATTCAGTGCTTTTCTAGAGCGTGCTAACACTCCTCTGGGTGTCGGGCACAGGGCATCAATTAGTATTGTCAGTTCTCCGAGCTGTGAAGCTGAGGTCCATGGTTTATTATGGTGGTTTTTGCTCAAACGTGTTTAATTGGGTTATAATTGGTGTTAGAGAAAGAGACACAAAGAACATGAGAAGGTCCGGGCGGAACCGGAGCAGTCAGACGGGCAGTATGTATGCATCACACTCGCGCACACACAAGGGTGTTCTTGAAGTGAAGAGTTGGCATAAATAAGCTGAATATCACTTGGCCGTTGGCGGGTTGTGGGTGCAGAGCTGATGAAATTGACAATAAGCAGTTGGGACAATAAGTGCCACCAGCGCCCTGGTGCTTGATGGCTATGGTTGGAAGCCCAGGACGTGGAAAGCACGGATCTGAAAATGTGAAGATTACTGGGGTGTAAATGCACAGGGTCGCCATGACAATGCCTATAAAGAAACAAGAGTGTGCATTGGTCAATATGGCTACTTGGGATCGGAATTGTGGATTTAACCATCCAGTGAAGGGACACAGAAACCCGGAGCAGTGGGCAGTCTTAAGCTGTGGTGTCAGGTGAGGGTCAGTGTCTTGTCCAAGGACACTCAGTTGCAGAACCAACTGGTATTGAGATTTGAACCAAAAACCTCTTGGACACAAATTCAAATTCTGTAATTATAAAACTATAAGAGCCTTTGACAGTCAAGTAAAATTATATTATTTTTTTTTAAACTAGATTTAGTTATACAAAGCAGTTGTTGAGCAGATTGGGTTCGGTGTCAAGACTGAAACCGGTCAGGGATCCGAACCAGCAACTTTTTGGTCACAATACTCTACTTTGTATCCACTGGGCCATACTACTCTCCCATACGCACGACTGAAATAATGACTCAGAATCAGAAAGTCTCCAGGCAGCAGTCAAGATCTTTTCTAGGAAGTAATTTGCAAGATGGTTTACGGCATAAATAACCGCTGCGTTTTTAAATGAAGTGAAATGGAAAGCCCGACCGATGCAGAGACAGTTCAACTGAGACTCTACGCTTGTTCCTAGCATTTTAAACTCTACGGATAATAATATTAGCTGGGTCTGGTTTGCTCAATTCACACCGGATAAACACAGTCGTCTCTGGGTTTTTTTCCCCTCCAGTAAAAGCAAGTGTGATCTTGCATTTGTATGCTGGTGGTGAAAAGCACATTTCAGCTACATAAGCTCAAGTTAAGCGCAGTCACACCACTGTTTAGCTCCCGCTCACTCGTATCTCTCAAAACAATGCCACGTCTGTCCCGGCAGAAGACCAGATGATGGACCTGTGTCCGGGGAAATACAGCTTTCTAATGCGTCCATAGAACGACTGGTCCACCAGAACTGTTGTAAGCCTGGAATTGTGCTCTGGCTTCTTCTGGCCTCCAGAGTCAAACTATCTTAGCTTGCAGACCCGAGAATCCGTCCATACTTGACACTCGACGTTGTTGGGATAAGACCCGAGTTTCCCGTAAAGTGTCCCGTATCTAGGACTGTGATAACCAAACAATGACCACATAGAACGAGTTCAATATAGAAAAGACTAGAACTTATATACAAAACAAAACATGGCATGACAACTAAACCTTGATCTTGATAAACATGGACAAACACTTAACAACACAGGTGGAACCGATCACACTAACGATGGGACACAGATGAAGGCTGGAAGCAAAGGCTCCTGGGACTTGGAGTTCTTGAGCCAGTCCAATGCCATTTTCATGAAGGAGTAGGACACTAATTGATGAGAAGTTAGCAGGGATGTCAAACTCAATCAGACTAAAGCGGACTAAAACTGAAAAACTTTTGTGAGCAAATACATGGATAAAAACAACGGGATTATTATCCCAGAACGTTGACTTTTAGGATCTTAAAATGTTGGTGGGCAGTTGTGGTTCAGTGGTAGGATTGCACGTTCGAATCCCAGTTAAATGCTCAATTTTGATGCAGCCCCTAATGGAAATATTGCACATTTTTTTGTCCTCCAAACGCCAAAAGTACGCAAGCTAAAAAATCCAGAATGCTGTAAAAACATTGTCGGCGTAGAGATTTGAAATGTTAAATTTGCTTGCCATATTGTCATTTCCATTTTTTTCCAATAACTGTTATGCAAACATTATTAAAACTTGTTATAATTACCAATAATTTTTAAATTTTTAGAAAAATATTGCCTGAGTTTATGGGGGCTTGGAACGGTTAAGGGCATTTCTAGTGTAAATTGTGTTTCTACTTGCAAAATGTTCGCCTTACAAATCCACTATATAGACCAACTGAGCGGTCTCAATCACAGGAAGGTGACGAGACCAGCAAGCGAACGCACTTGTGTTTGAACGCAAACTCATTTAAAGCGATGATCGTTCCTGCCCGTTTCCATGACGCATGCCTCTGCATTGGCACTGGCAGGGGATGAGATGCATTTAATTGGGATTTAATGAGATGACAAAGAAGGGATGCGAGTCAGTTACGGGGAACGCCGCCAGCGGCTCGGCACTCATCAGGTGACTGACAGGCCTGTGGCAAACACAGTCAAAGAGGGCAGCCATGCTAAACCGCACACGCTCTCAAAACCGCAGCCCTCAACCGACGCAAATTGCATCCACACATGAGCGAACCCACCGCGCTCAATCCCTGCCGCAGAAAACACAGTATTTATCAGAGAAGTTACACGTTTCGGCACACGGTATTTATTCAGTACAGTACAGAGCAATCCGACAAAGTTAGCTGAGGTAGAAGCTAATCTTAAAAACAGTGCCACAAAATAGAAAGTAGGCCAACAAACTCCACAGGAAAGCACAGTGTGTGTCTCCTTAGCTCGAGTCCGAGCCCCAAATCAACGGCTTCATGGGAGATGTGCATGCTACTGTAACTAGTTAGCATGATGCTAACAAAAAAATCTACCGGCAGATCACAAGTCATATACACATCTGCCTCACAGACAAAGATTTAATACAAATGCAATAACGCTAAAAATATAAAACATTCTCTTGTATTTACATCTATGAATTTTCTACTGCTCATGTTCATGGTTGTCCTACTGTCCTAGAGACATAGTGATACCACTTTTAATACTTTTTGTCTTTCATTTGACTGTGAATTCAGTTGTTGACATGGCTTTAGTCAATTAATACTAGTAAAATTAATCAATTCTAGTCAACTAAAATGATACATTACAAAACAATGACTCACTGACTTTTCACAGACTATCTAACCAATTTTACCATTATTTAGGAATTCATTATTTTGTTGATATTAATATAAAAAAATGAGGGGAAAAAAGGCCCTAACATTGTTGCAGTTTTTCCTCATGGCATTGAAAATGCTATTGAGTTGCCATTTCTAGTTTTGAAGTTGCTATTTCTAGTATCGTGACAACACCACCATGTTGTGTTTATAGCGCTCTCAGCTAAAAGGTTCCCAATCCCTGATCTACGAAATCGCGAAAATGAGAAAAGCCATCACCTCGCCTCTGAGAAACGCTCGCTGATTAAAGCACAGCCGCTGCCGATCGAAACGAAAGACGCCATTGGCTTGAGGAGAAGCAAAGCGATGGAATTAACGTCAAGCCTCACCTGCTTAGTTTGTAATTGCGGTGTGATTTGTAAAGGGGGGTCCCACACACACATTTATAATTAGCTATTAATTGCTATTTGGCTCCTACAGATGCGACCCTTTAAAAACAGGGGCAAACTTTTTGATTTGCGGGCCACTTGGGTTCTAATATTTGAGAAAGGGGCCAGACCGAGCTTCCTGGTCCAACAGCTGTCAATCACAATCTCATCAGCCAATCAGAGTAAAGGCCAGCCCCACGTGAAGCTAGTGCCTGAAGTCCAAAAAAAAAAAAATGAAACGGACGGAAAAATCTGAAGCGAAAAAAAAATGTAGTTTGTTTCTTAGAAATTTAACTTCATAGACTGACAATGTAAAAATAAATATTGAAATTATACTAGTACAATTATATTTTGTGTTTATGGTTCCGCTTTTTGAAATGTGTTACATAAAAAACAAAAAAACCTTCCTAACAGATTAACCGGATTCACATTTGAAAAATATCTGACTTTCATTTCATTTTTACAAGAAAGGTGGGCCGGATTAAAACTGAGTTTAAGAGCTGCATGTGGCCCTCGGGCCGTAGTTTGCCCACCTCTGCTTTAAAAGTAGGAGACGGAGAAGATGATCACATCAGCAACTGGTGGTGAACTGGAATAAATGAGCTTGATTTATGCGACTGGCTGAACTGGTAGAAAACGCAAAGACGCCGCCAAGTGTTTCTGACGCAAGTCGGGAAAAAAAATAATGAGTTGACTGGAGCGGAGAAGATTTCTCACGGTAATGGTGTGAGAGGCGAGCATTGGGAACGTCTATAAAGGACGGAGAAAACAAAAGAGGAAAAAAACGAAAAGGACAAAAGGAAAAGGGAATGAAAAAAGGTCGAATGAAGTTATCGTTTAGATACAGGCCATTACACAAAACCCTGCACTCCTTTGTGAATCTGCGGATAAAAGGAGTGAAATGTATTATTCTCTTACATCCAGACCGTTTCATCTTCCACTCACCTTTCCAGGGAACGGCCAAAAACAACTATCAAACGTTCAGAACCGTTGTCACGGAAAACGGGCGGTAAAGCAGTAGATTACTTAAAACAAGAGGAATAATAAACAAAAAGAATAACCGGGACGTCCTGATCACATTTTCTGGACTCCTGATTCAATCCAAGCCATTTATTATTAGGCCTGATCCGATACCAATTGCTAATCCGATTATTACAATTGCTAGTTTGATTTTTACACACACACAAACACAGAGACACACTTAAGACAGTTTCACTCAAGCACACACACACACACACACACACACACACACACACACACACACTCTCTCTATCTCACACACACACACAATCAAATTATTTGGGCTCTGGATCCATGTCATTTAATATTGAGTTTGATTTCAAACCATTTCCTGATACGAGTTTAACACACTCACACAAAAATAAAACAAACATTCACTCACACACATTCAAAACACTGAAAACAAACACGCACACACACACACACACACGCACGCACGCACGCACACACACAATCAAACAGACACGTATTCACTCATACAAACTGCCACACACTCACAACGCGCTCACACACATTCAAAATAACACACAAAACAAACACACACACACACACACACACACACACACACAATCAATCAAACTGATGCTCAAACAGACCCTTCTGATACGTATTCACTCATGCACACACACACATACACACAATATCAAAATTCAAAACACTAAAAACAAACGTACACACACAAACACACACACACACACACAAAAACTCAAAACCTGCGCATACACATTCAAAATAACACTCAAACTAAACGCACACACACACATACTAAAACAAACATCCAGACACACAGTGATCACATACCCAAACACCATCAAAACGTGTCCACTCTCATTTCTACACACACAGATAAAATATAAAAAAATGTGTGTTCAAAAAAAAAAAAAGAAATAAGCGAAAAGAAAAAAACCCACCAAGGGAAAGTGTAAGTGATGCAAACGGCGGCTGATTGATGACGGGAAAGTAGTGGCACTGACTGTCTGTCTGACCTCCGTCTCTCCGCCTTCTGATCTTTCCCTTCATCCGATTTTCGCAGAAAAGGAGCGAAAGCAGGAAAATCAAACGGCAGACGTAGACTGTGTGCACAAGGCGGCGTAAGTGGCGTAATCTTGATTGAACGATCCAATCCACAGAAGGCACAACAGGGTCCCACTCACAGGCTGCGTTCTATTCTAGTGCCACAATTGTCTGTAATTACTTAAACAAGCCACATTATTCCGAGTGAGAATAGCCCATAAGACTGCTATTTTATTCACAATAACGAAAGATTATAACTCTATGAGTTCCACCTTGTCCAAGCACCGCACTGGCTGCAATAAATAGTTTAATGGATTAGACGATTCATCAGCGAGGAAAATGGCACAAAAGCTCGAGACTGAAAGTTAAATTCATTTGATCTATCGATAGCCCTACACTGCAAAAAAATGAATCATGAGGTTTGGAATTTTCATTTTAAAAATTATGTAGTTACTCAAAAGAATGTGCACATGTCCTTAAAAAAAGTGTTGTTCTGTGTTTCTCATTTACATTTAGGTAAACATAAATTAAGCAAACTAGTGCAATTATTGGAGTTCATTTAAGGAATGATTTCAGCTAAAAGATTGAGAAAATGAGAATTCACGTTTATGTTAAGAGAATTGAGTCACGTTCATTTGAGGAGTGAACGTTAAGAGGAAAGAAAATTGGCTGCTTCGAATCGTCAGATAAACTTGTTCCTTGAAAAAGCCAATGGGAAGCTTGCGTGGGTTGCTCAAAGTTTTTAAACTCTTTTTAAACTTAAAAATATAAGTTTACAATACATAAATCTGTTACAATGTAACAAAAGTGCTTTACAAAAGTGAGCAAATTGTGTTTTATTTGCTTAAATTAAAAATCACAATCCACTAATAAATGTTAAAATAATCCTGTGGAAGGCTAAATATTTAGATTATTTACAAGATTTTATCAAGAATATTCTACTAAAAATAGTAAGCTATAAAAAACGATTAAAAAATTAATAAATGCAATATCCATCCATCACAAATTCATCAGTCTTTCTATTTGCTGTCAATGTCTGCATTCGTCTCTGTCTGTCTCTGTATATCCATCTGTCCATCCGTTCATCTACATACACTGCAAAAACATACATTCTTGACATGCTTAAGAATCTTAAAATTAGACAATAAATTTTGCTATTTTTTCTAACAAGATAAATTAACTATATTAGGACTAAGAGTTATTACATCTACTACTACATATTTCACCGGGAAATGGGTGTGCGTGTGCGTGTTGTGTGTTCTGTAAGGCGACCTTGAGCATCTTGAAAGGCGCCAACAAATAATCAATTGAATGAATTATTATTACTACTATTACATCATTCCGGATTGTCGAAATAATGCAGCTGTATATTTCAGCAAAGCTTGTACGATCTTAGCTCACTTTCTGCAGTCCTTAGTCTTAAATCTCAAACGTTTGACCCCCAGGATCCATTTGCACATGTTCCTGTGAAAAAGGGTTTTGTGTGACATATGTCAAGCAGGCAGGTGGCTTTAACAAGTGCAAGGGAAAAAAAAAACCTCCAAGCGAAGGTGTCACTTCCATCCCCTCCCTTCGTTCTCACACCCTTGATTGACTGCACATCGCACGAGCTCTCAGCACGACGTGTCAGAACGGAGACGCCTACGCCGCGTGGAAGTGCCTGCACTGGTTCGGCATCAGGCATCATGTTGGGAGCAAGCAACAAAACATTGGCCAGCTCGAGTAATCGCGTAAGTAACAAAGCGAGGTGGCCATGCCCGCGGCGTCCGAGTCTCGCACCAACAAGCATCAACTCCTGCTTTTGCCAAGATCAAACACCGTGGAGTTGTAGCGCGACCTGGGCAATGTGAATAATGCATCCGTGAGCCAAAACGCATCGTATCTATTTTTTACCGCACACCTACATGCGCGAAAGCTCGATACGCAAGACGGGGGTTTGTAATTCATACATATGTATATACAGTTTGCATCTATTGGGACAGATATCCTATCGATTCACCACGACCCTTATCACGCAAGCACACATTTACACCTCGGATTTCGGGGAAATGCTTATCACGGGGCGAGATACATTTAACAAGGCAATTTGATAAACGATCTGTCACCGCACATCTACTTACAAAGAAAACCTTCTGTGGCCCCTGATCCGCCCACTCTATTAAAAGCAGGGATTGTGGGAAGTGTTTGGTCCACAGTTGATTTAGGTCATTAAATGGAGGGATGGTTTATCCGCACGCTGGAAGCGTTTCGCTTACGCGCTGATTCGTGCTGCGCGGAGAAGGTTCAAAACTGACGGAAACTTGGCAAACGTGGCCGGTTTGTTCACCGAATTATCGATATACACGGGGTTCCTACACTCTCTCAAATATAAAATTCAAGAACTTTGAAAGTCCATGTTTTTCCAGCACCACACAGTTGATGTAAAATGTATATTTGAAACTATGCCTAAACATTATTAAAATAAAACATTTTGCACTTTTAATCAGACCTGGATCATAGTGATCACAGGCTGTTTAATCACAGACTCACTTTATTTATTGCTTTCTCTCTCTGTCTCACTTTTGGAGTCTGTAAATCAAAAGTTCGCCTAAGTTCTGATCCGGCCCCGAGGACGTGCACTTATCCGGATTCCACTGTAGAATTCCGAGCATTTTCAAGCACTTCATTTAAAATTCAAGCATTTTCAAGGCCTTGAAAACACAGTATTGAAATTCAAGCATTTTCAAAGATTTCAAGCACCTGAAAGAACCCTGTATATGAAATGGCAGCACTACCTACGACAAAACACAGTGAGGTTGCCAGATCCCACTTTTCTGCTGTTTCAAGTTATCAACAATGGCTACATGGTGGAGAAGTGAAAAAAAACGTGATCCTGTCTAGTTGGTCCAAGCACGCACTGAAGGAGGCAAAGGCCATCTTGAATGGTTTCCGAGCGGAGACATCCTGAGCTGTAGGCACAGATGGTATCTAGAAACTGGCGTGCTTGAAGACATGTGGGCACACGGCCAGAATCAACATCAGGGAAATCTATCCGCAACACACCTCTAGGACTGATGCTACCGAACAAGTGACAGGTTCGGTGACGCTCTTCTAAAGGGCGATTCTCGTTTTTCCAAATGTGGAGCTGGGTAGAGACAATTTATTATTCCACGATGATTATCGGAGTGGATATTTTTGAAAAGGAGCAATTCTGAAATACTGTAAGTTTAAAGATGTAAACCCTCAAGTAAATTTTTGGCGAAACATTTCAGTTGACGGCAAAATTCTATTGTTCGGAGCCTTCCCGAGTGACGTTCGTTTGTGGAACTATTTGCGTTATTCAGATTATAAGGTGCAGCAAATAAGTCCAAAAACGTTTTCAGTTTCATACATTTTCATACATCTTAGACAAATCCATTAAAGGTTCCAGTGTCTGAGTTTAACAGTCTTTGTGATTTTCAATTGGAAAATGTTCAATCTCAGACAAAAGATCCTCTCGTTATTATCATAGTTTGTCACTTTCAGTGATGATTTTGTTGACTTTTAACAAGTTGACATCATGATCAAAAGTGTGTTTTATTTTTTTTTGGTAAATGTGACAGAATTGTTGAGACAGGGAATGGAGTTGCCAATCAATAGAGACCGAGATTTGTAGAAAAAATATATATTTTTCAGCGACTCTCCATAAAACATTACCAACTAGTCACAAATTTGTCACGTATAGAAATTATGAAACGCAATTGGATCCTTTTGGAATAAAGGACCTAGTAATCTGGGTG
The DNA here is from genome assembly GCA_028031935.1 of Paedocypris micromegethes. Classification (NCBI taxonomy): domain Eukaryota; kingdom Metazoa; phylum Chordata; class Actinopteri; order Cypriniformes; genus Paedocypris; species Paedocypris micromegethes. The sequence goes on along the minus strand of CM051501.1, from coordinate 3,411,833 downwards.
AGTTTGTCAGTGTTGCCACAATGGGCAGTATTAAAATTGTGACACATACCAACCCGGAGCAGTGGGTAGCCTTAAACCATGATGCTGGGGTGCCATTTGGGGTTCAAGGACACTCTGGGGTCCAAACTGGGATTCAAACCTTCAACATCTAAATGACAGGTCCAACTACGACTAGACCACAACCACAACCTTGGTCGATGCCAACCAACAAATTCCAGTCTCCACCATCATAATCTAGTTTGAATCAGTATGGAATTCTAGGTTAAGGTCTTTCAATGGGGCAACGGCGTATTTCTGGACCTAAGTGGGCCACTTCAAAGCGTTGAAGGCATGTTCTCAGACTCGTGCTGACAGCTATCTTACCCGTACAGTCTTTTCTAATGAACTGTGAGATGGAGGCTTCCTTCATGCCGGTGCGGCGTGGCAGTTTCTGACCCAAAGGGACATCTCACCGCATGCCGGGAGCAAAAGTGCACGGCCGTGACCTAATACTCCATTTCTCCCCGACTCCTTTCCCCCACGCTTTTTTTTCTTTTTCCCTCCGATCCAAACATGTTTTGTAAGATAAGCCTCCTTAACCACGGCACATTCGGCACGGTTTTTGTCCGTGAGAAAACGGATTAGAAGAGGAAAGCAGAGCAAGGGGAGCTGGGAAATGCAATAAAACGAAAGCAAAAGAGCGAACAACCGAGTCGACTCTTCCTTTTGAAGATTGGAACCCTCGACGTTTAACGGGTGACCGCATTGTCACAGCACAGAAGTGCAAAAGTGTCGGGGTTGTGGAGCCCACCGGAGGAGGGAGTGGGCAAGGGTCCCAAGGTTCTTCCGTGGCCCGTACGACTGTTTAATGAAAGGCTGTAGTTCGTTCTTTAACTTCCTGTGGGTTTTAATTAGATCATTAGCAGAACAGATTTAATTATAGCACAGCGCATTAGAGGTGCACCTGGAAAACTTGGTCTATCATCAAAACACCGGCCGCATAGGAGCCAGGCTTTCCAAAGGGTTGGCAGCCGGTTGGGCCGACGAGGCCTTCTGGGAACGCAAAATCATAATGAAGTATTATATTCATAACCTGGTGGAGGCTAAACATCATTTTTCGGAGAAAACGAAACCCACGGGGACGCCGATCTTGGACCTGGATACCCCATTCCTGACACACGGGAACAGCACTATTAGGCTTTATTTTTAGCCTCTTTTTCGGAAAAACACAAAGACGGGGAAGAAGAAAAAGCGTAAAAGACAAGAACAGGATTGACGTGACCCTGACTCACACGCTCAACTCACCACGGACTGAACTGATTGGACGTGAGGGTCTACGGGGGATGCAGAGATAGGTAAAACGATGTAGTTGCTTTTGCAAATGGCTCTTAAAAGCTTGTGTAACGTTTAATTTTGCGGCTAAAAAGCTGCAAACTCGGAAAATAATGGGATTTGGACTCTAATAAGGAAAACGACATGTTCTCGAGGCCGCCATCGGCTTTTGTCAAGCAGATGTGCGATATATTAGATATTTTTCATTAACTACACAGGCTGTCTCACTCTGTTTACTGAGTGAATACGCAGGGTTTCACAATCAAGATGCAAATGTAGGAGCACGAATGTTTGACTTTCCGCTCTGGCACCAAAACAAATGGCGATTGTGCATGCTGAACACGGTTGCTACAGAACCAACAGTCCCGCACAGGCAGGAATAAACCAGTACACGTCAGTTACGCCGCCGCATTGCTTTGGTTGTACGTGTTGTCAGTGGTGGATTTAAAGTACAGGCAAACGGGGCATTTTTGTCATGTCACGTGTGGGGTGTATGTTGATTTGAATACGTGAAGCTACGTATCGGGTGCACGATTTCGAAAAAGGAGAAAATAGGGAAAACGAGCAAAATATAAAGGTATGCAACAGCATTCTCTGTATCATGTTATCAAAAAAGGATGAAGAAATGGCTCAGTGAAACATTGTTTTAATATATTTAAATATATATTTGATAAAATGCGTATATCCAGAATATGGGACATTTGTAAATATGTTTTAAACATATACATGCATATATTGTTAAAAACTTCACAAATGGATATATGAACAATGACTATATGTACATGTATTTAAATATTCAACCAAGTAGTGGAATTAGAATACACATTTTATGTAAATAATATGCATTATTAGGGTGTGTGTATATAGACTAATGTTAGAGTTTATAATTTAATCAAATAATTTATTTTTATATAAATAAATGTAATTAAATTTTTAAAAAACATTTTTAAATGGCCTTTTAAAAATGTTCCCAATTATTTAATATAAAAACATTTTACGTTGCGTCAGATTTTAGTTTCAGTTTGTGTTTTTATGGGGTGCTGTAATATTTTTAGCTATCTTGTGTGATTTGACATTTAGAATATTTATTCTACGTTTTATTTAAGTGTGTAATACTATCAATGTTGACACAATGTTAATACAGTAATTGTTAAAGACTGCGATTTTTAAAAAAAAGTTTGGTTTGGGGGGCGGGGCTAAAAAAGAGTCTCGCCCAGGGAGTCATTCAATGCGTGTTGGTGTGCAATCCTAATTCCATTTCCCCAACATAATCCCGTAGTCCTCCATCCTTTAATTTGTCACACCCGTATATAAGTCTGGCCTTGTGATGGATTCTGGGGATGAGTGGGAAAATCAAGGCTGCGCAGGAAGTCTCTGCTCGGTGGCCGGTGTGTGAGTGTGCGAGTGTGCGATGGAGGTATTGATCCGTACAATGTCAGCCGGGTTGGCACGGCGTCCCGGAGGAGAGCACAGGCTGTGCCTCACTCATCTGAGCATCGCACCTAATTAGCCCAGATGATTCAGGGAACAAGTGTTCCGGAACAAATCCAAGATGCCCAGCTCCGAGAATGAGAGTGTGAGATATATCACAATGTGGGAAGCTGTGGCCCGCAGGATAGAGCTGGTTTGCAGGTTCGAGTCCCAAACTATTCCAGCAATATTTGTATCAATCTGTTTAGCCACCGATTAACTCACCCATTCACTAAATATTCTATCAATTTATGTATTTATTAATCTATCGATCTAATCACACACCAACTAATCCACCCATTGACAAACTTCTATAAATATATGTATTTATTAATCTCTCAATCTATTCATCCACCAACTAATCCAGCCATCCACAAACTAATCTACAAACGTATGTATTTATTAATCTATCAATCTATTTATCCACCAATTTATCCACCCATCCACAAACTAATCTACTAATGTACTATGTATTAATTAATCTATCACTAGATTTATCCACCAACTTATCCACCTATCCACAAACTAATCTACCAATGTATGTTTTTATTAATCTATCAATCTGTTTATCCACCAACTAATCCACCCAGTGACAAACAATTCTATCAATACAGTATATGTATTTATTAATCTATCATTATATTTATCCACCATCTAATCCATCCATCCACTAACCCTTCTAACTATATATGTATTTATTAATCTATCAATATATTTATCCACCAACTAATCCACCCATCCACAAACTAATCTACCAATGTATGTATTAATTAATCTATCAATCTATTTATCCAACTAATCCACCCAGTGACAAACAATTCTATCAATATATGTATTTTTTAATCTATCAATCTATTTACCCAACAACTAATCAACCGGTTCAGTAGGTTCCTCAACTGAAATATTTTTGGAGACGGAACCCAATATGTTTGTTTTGTGAGTGGCTTTTGATAGAATTGTCAGCCAAATAAATGTAAACGTAAAATCAAGTGAATATATTAGTACAATGGTTAAAATTAACTTTAGTTTTAAAATCAATACTTAAAATCAGTACTAAATCAATTTGACCAGCGGCCAGATAGCTCACGACCTGATGGGATGAAGCAATTCAATATGCACATGCAATGCGACCAAGATAAATACGAAACTAAAGAGAATTGACTATTAGGAATAAATTTATTCATTTTTCCAAAAAGAGAAACCGATCCCGCATAACTCCACAACACACTGGCCACCGTTGAGAAACAATCAATACTGCGGCTTGATGAACAGGACAAATTGTCCAGGTGGTCTTCTGTGGAGAATGATTGACAGCTGAAGACCAGAAAGGCCAGACCACCGCCTCACTGGACCACTCTCCCCATCTGATCACCATCACTTCTTCACACACTTCAAGTGTTTTGTTAAAAAGCGTCTTGTAGAAAGGAAGTGGTTTAGTCATACTGTTGACAGAATGTTGGTTTCATGTAATACATTTTTAAAATGCACTTATGCTAAAAAATTGTATTTACCACGTATAACCAAAAATTTCTGGTTTAATAAATCCATCGGTTCATCCATTCACTCATTAATCCATCTACAGTATTCTTGCATCCCATTAACTGACAAAACGTTCCTTTTTCCATTCAGTCATCAATTAATTTTCTTGTTCTATGATTTATTTTATTATTAATTCATTAATAATTTGCTCCAGAGATTAATAATTGTAATTTATTCGCAGACAAACACACCCAAAATATATTATGACAACCTATTTACTTGATTATGTATGTATTTATTTATTTTTATTTAATGTATGTATTTAATTTAATTAATTTAATTTATCTTTCACTCAATATGTGTTCAAGTAATACACTCATCCACAAACTTTTCTATTAATCTATTAACAAATGTATTTATTTATTACTTTTTTGTTTGTTTGTTTGTTTACTAAGTTGTTTTTCTATAAATCTATTTATCTACCAACTAATCCACCCAGCCACAAACAAATCTATCAATACATGTATATTTTAACCTATCAATCTATTTATTCATCAACTAATCCACCCATTCACAAACTAATCTATCAATATATGCATTTATCAATCTATCAATCTATGTATCCACCAACTAATCCGCCCATTCACAAGCTATTCTGTCAATCCTTCTATTTCTTCGTTAATCCACTAACTAATCCAGTCATATTTTTATTTCAACATGCCATTTCAATGGAATTGAATCTTGAATTGAATTAATCTCTTCATCATTTACCTTTCTACACATCCATTCACATGTCTATTCAGGAATTAGGTTGCACCGTGTGAAAAAATTGTATTTTCAATCAAATTAAAATATGAAAAATGTGTGTGCGTGTGTGTGTGTACCAAGAAGCGAAGAATTTAAACAAGCAATTCACACACAAATCATCTTCCAAACATCTCCGTCCTAAAAGCATGTGTCCGGTGAAGAATTCCACCGACCATTCCCCACAACATTCATCCAGCAAATCAGTCCGTCCAGATCACAGAATCAGTCATTCGTTCACTTCTTTACAGCGCTCTTCATCCCGGCCAGACCTTCCTCATCACCTCAGCAGGCTTCCTTCTCTAGTAAGTCACAGGGACCCTGTCAGAACCCGCGGTTCCGGGAAAAGAAACATCCTTTCCTTTGACCGGTCTCTGACAAAGAAGCCAATTAGTTGCCCCTCTCATGGAGTGGAGCTTTTCTTCTGTGGGCTTTTATCCCGCTCTCCCTGTGGAGAGATGACGCGTTCCACGGAGGCGGGCGCTGGTTGGCGTGAGGGCTCTGGTTGCGTGCCTTTAAACACTGATCTATAATAAAAGAACCAAACAGGAAGTTCAAAAAAGGACGCTGTCCACTCCCACGCTTCACCCTGCTCTGCCACGTGAGCCGTCACCGAGCAACGGATCTTCAGATGCCGCGAACCGTCACGGGAACTGATGCTGAAGAGTCTTACGTAACCACAGCCGCCGCCGCCGCCTCGCGTGATGTTGTAGGTGAGCGGAGACCCAGCCAATGAGGATTGAGCCAGAGCTGAGATGGATGATGTAAAGCGTGAGATGAGGATTGGGATTTAGAGGCAGGATATGTGCTGCCTGTTACATGGATACAAAATAAAAGTCTTTGAGAAAAATTGCTGACTTTTTTAGAATTTTACTCAGTCCGTTTATTTTCAGTGCTGCTTTTCCAGTTCAGGGTCTTGGGGAGCTCCAGCCAATACCAGCCACTGAGTCTGGACTTTGAGCCAATCACAGCAACTCTGGGTTTGAAGCTTGAGCCAATTACAGCCACTCTGAGTCTGGAGTTTGAGCCAATCACAACCACTCTGGGTCTGAAGCTTGAGCCAATCACAGCAACTCTGGGTCTGAAGTCGGGGTATGAAGTCACACACACACACACACACACACACACTGGCAATTTTAACGTAACAAAACTAAGCATTTAAAACCCAATTATTGCCGTTTCAAGATTTTCCGTAATCCAATTGTAAAACCCAAGAATAACGTCGGACTCCTCAAGCCTCCAAAACTGGTTTTACCTTCTTCGGCTGTGGGACTGCAGTGATCTACCCGTCTCTGACATGGGTATGAGGGAATAATACCCCGTTCCTCAATGCAGAATCACATTTACGCTAGAACTCGCAGACTTTGGCGGAAAAAAAACCTCAAAGATGAAAAAAAAAAGGAATTACACGGAACTCTATTGGGAAATTAACCCCGGTTCACAATCCAAGTCAATTCTTCAATTATGTTTGTGAGCTGAGAAAACACTACATACACACACACACACGTGCATATGATGATGTCACACACAGTTAGGTGAGGTGCAGTTGCCAAATATGGCCACTAGGAATGGAAAATCGGAATGAGTTTTCTGAAACTACATTTTTCTCATTTTCCGTTGCTCGTGGAAACTTGGAAGTCTGGAATGCAAATCAGCAACCGACTGCAACTCGAAGTCTCAAACCATTAGGCCACAACTGTACAAAAAAATATGTGCAGAAAACTGTATAACCTTTGCTTTCTGAAGAATGTGATGTGGCCTTGCAATGCATCATGGGACACAATGACTGACGGTCTCATTGCCCGCACTGATAATGGGAAGAAAAGCGTGAAGAGAGAGAGAAATGTGGTCTTAATATTCCTAGAAATGTTCTTTTCTCGCATCCAATAAACTCTTTTGAACTTTTGAAATATACTGTGTGTGTGTGTATGTGTGTTATACTCTTTCTTACACACACACACACACACGCGCGCACACGCGCACACACACACACACACACACACACACACAAAATAATTATATAACTCTGTATATGGATGGATGGATGGACAATAATTTTGCTTTTGATTTTCTTATTTTGTTCCCAGTCCTAATCTCTTATTTATGTTGTAATTTTGTTTCATCGATTAGTAAATTGGTCATTTGTAGTACTAATTGTGTTGAAATTATAATTTCTTTATGTTTAAAAAAACTCGATTATTGAAATAATTCTACGATAATTTGTTGTCATCATTATTATCAGCACCATCATCATCACCATCATCACCATAATCATCCTCATCACCATTACCATCTTCATCATCATCATCATCATCAACATCGTCATCATCACCACCATCACCATCATCATCATCACCATCTCATCATCACCATCATCACCATCATCATCATCATCATCATCACATCACATCACCATCACGACCATCACAATCATCATCCCCATCACCACCATCATCACCATCTTTTCTGCTCTGGCTGTTAATCTATTGACCCGGATTTTAACATAAACGTAATCTAAGCGATACTGCGGCATCAAGACTTTGCATTTTGCACCAATCGCATTCCTCGAGCTGTTAATTCTACCTGCCACAAATAAATAATACAGAAATGAAAATAATGTGAAAGAAAACAGTTACTTGAGCTGATTTGAGGTCAGTGTTTCGGACAGCTCCGCAACGTGGTGACATCATTCATTCTATTGATATTTCAATTAGCTGAGAGATGGACACGGGCGGGTTTTTCTGGAAGATGATGTGTGGATGAAGCTCTCAGGGGCTTCTGCAGCCCACCGACCCCTCGCTTACTGAGAAGCCGACTTCACCACGCCGGAGTAGGAGATGCTCTACCATTGTGAGGGGAATAAAACAGAAGCCACATCAATGCCGCCATGAATAATAAATAGTGTCAAAGACAGACTGAGTGAGGGATGAGACGAGAGGGACTGGAGGGAGAAAGATGGGAAAGCAGGGTTAGTATAAAGTGGAAAAGAAGAGAGACGATCAATGAGTGACAGTTTTAGAGAACAACACGGGTGCCGAACCTGTGAGAGAGATGTAAAGCGAGCTTTGGAGGGAGAAGGAGAGAGAGAGAGAGAAAGAGAGAGAGAGATAGAGAGAGAGAATGACAGAGAGAGGGCAAGAGAGAGAGAGAGACAGACAGACTGACAGATAGAAATCAAGAGAGAGA
>CM051501.1:3342168-3393960 GCA_028031935.1 Paedocypris micromegethes | reverse complement strand
CCCCCCCCCTTTAAAAGCTGGGTGATTGTAAAAAGCATTTAACTACATGATATAGAAAATATAAAAAATAAAATTAGATTTGATTTTGAAAATAAACTGTTCTGTTTTCAATTAAAATGGTTGTGATTTCAAAGAGGAGGCTGGGACACCGGGAAATCCTTTATTTTCCATCTAACGCCATTTGGACACAATGCATTTGGAAGACGATCCGTTTGAAGGAGCCATTTGGCTGATCTAAGCGTCTTTTGGTGTCGGTGACAAGGATTTCTCAAAAAGCATCATGAACAATTACGAGACGTGAGAACTCTGTCGCTGGTTCCTCACCATCCATTGTGCCCGGTGCTCCCAAATCATGTTCCGCTTCACAATTAACCACCGGTTTAATTTACCCACAATGCAATTACACCTAACCTAATGAGAAACCATTTAATTGAGGAACAGGCTGCCATGTCCCTCAGAGCTCGGGCTTGTCTGGGATGGCGAATTGCGTACTTGTAGTTGGCGGTGACAGAAACACGGGTCTTATCCTTCGCCGTTCATTGTGACGAGCTTGTCACAATCGCTTGGTTGTATTTGCCATTCCTTTGGCAATTCCGGCCAACCGAGACCTAATTGTTTATTCATCTTTGGCAGTTCCAGCGATTAAAACTTGCGGGGTTTGTCACTGTGTCATGCTCTCGATATTCTCAGTTCAATCATTCGGCGACTCGGGAGAAGTGTTGTGCAAGTTACACAAGAATACATTACACAATACTGTTTGTAAAACGAAATCCGTTATGTTACAATATTACTGTCTCAGAATTGTAATATGTTACATTAATTCTGTATTATTTGTAAGTTACTTTCACCAAAATAACTACAGGAGTAGAAATGAACATCCTAAAATAACAATATAAGTACCTTTTACTTGTATTTTATTTTACATTCAGTAGACGACAATGTTATGTAGCCTAATTATTGTAGCCTATCCAAGCTTCCGATAACAATATGCCGTATCAGCACCCCGCAAAAACAAGTACCCCCCTGGTTTTTCAGCCACAAAATAAAAAAAAATCTGTTTTGTTTCTGTTCAGTTACATTAATATTCTCTTAAAGATACTATTTTTTGCTTTTTTTAACAAACCTAACTTGTGACTCGTATCATTTTGATATCGTTTTACTTGAATGATAGATAACAAAAAGTCGATTCTAGTGGTCAGGACTTCAATTCCCAAGATCCTTTGCTCTCCAGTCAGACTCAATTGTCAGAGCAATTGTTCAGGCCTGTTTCAAGCTTTCTGTATCCGACACTATAGAAAACTATTATTATTATCCCCAGTTTAGAAAACCAAGCGTTTTGATTGTGTCTTTTCCTTGCATTTTTTTACTCCTTGCCCGTGTTCTTCATTCTCTTTCTGCGATGACACATAGGACTCGTTTGTAGTCGCTTGCGCTAAGCTAAGCTAACCCGGTCATAGTTTGTAGTCTCTGTTTGTTGTAATATAAATTATTGTAGTCTATTTAGTTTAATCGTACTTCTTCCAGTGTAATTTTGTCCCTGTTAAGTGTCGTGGTGTGTCTAAAGTTTTTTTTAATTCTCTTATTGAGCCAATAAAAGCTTTTACTGTAGCACGTCTGCCTATGGACCATTGTTTAACATTTTATAGACGCACACACACGCCACTATATAAAGACGATGTGTTTCCGTTTATTTGTGATTGTTCCTGACTTGAAATCCGAAAAAATGTGGGCTCATATTTACGTGCATATTTGAAATCGGCGATTATAAGCACCCCCCCCCCCCAAGTTTTTGAGCATCAAAAATAGAAAAAAAACAGGTGCTTGCATTCGCGTGAATACGGTATATTATTGTAATATATTACTTTTGTAACGCGTTACTCCCAACACTGCTCGGGAGCATCTCTCTCCATCCACTCGTCCCTTCACTCATTCAATTTCTCGCCTTCACACGTGGAAAACAGCACTACATGCGTCTCCAAAAAAGCCAGGCGTGAAAAAATGATAACCTCCGTCTTTCCGCGACCTCCATCTGTTGCTATCATCAGGCTTCCATAGTTTTGCTTGCACCGATTTGCATCATCCGCAAAAATACATTGGGTGTTTGTAAGAGCATCGGTGTGAAGAAGACAGCGGATTGTGCAGCGAGATGGATGTTCTGCTTGATTGCCATTCATGAGCCTTAGAATAAGTGATATTTATAACCAGCGGCTGAGCAAGAGCTGATGCTCCTTGATCTGTGTAGGTCTCAGTCCGGGGAGGCGGAATTCTCTTTGCATATATAACATCTCCTGCGCTTGGGTGGATTTTCACAACAAGCCAAGCTTCCGAATGACAAAAGGTGGACAATGACTCAATCGATCCATCTTGAAAGCGAATGTTATATTGCCGAGATGAGAAGCAAAAATGTGATGTGACTACAATGATGGAAATTACAGGACAACAAAAATGGCCTTAACAATTCCAACGTATTTCTACAACCAAGACTACGAGTCAGCAAAGACTACAATAATTACGGTGACCAGAAATGAGCAGGGGCGCTATTGAGCCGAGTAAGGTTAAATATGATAGGATACAAAAAGACACTTGCTTATAGTCGCTGATTTCATATATTCACATAAATATAAGCGCTCATTTCTTCAAGTAACGACTCTGGAGGCAGACGTGTGAAAAAAAATTATTATATATTTAGGTCTATCTAAACCGAGCTTGGTCAACTTTACTTAATGCTCTTTTAGCGCAAAGGCTCATGGGAGCAGCAAAGCAGGATGGGAGGTGTAGTTTCAATCGCGAGAATAAAATATTGTTTTATTATTTTAGAGTAAAACAACATTGAAGTAATACGAGTCACAAGTTAGGTTTGTTAAATAAAGAAAAAATAGTATTTTAAAGACAAAAGTAAAAAAATTAACCAGAAACAAACAAGCGTACAAACAAGCGTACAAACAAGCGTACAAACAAGTACAAAATGTACAAACATAAAAAAATTATAATTTATATTATTCTTTTTCACAAAAAAATTCTAATTTTTTTTTGTGAAAAAAATTGGTTTGAAAAATCAGGGGGGGTGCTTACTATAAATTTGTGGGGTGCTTATATTCGCATAAATACGGTAAATATTTATCCGTCCCCCAACGATGAAATTTAGAAAGGTTTTAGGGGCCCGTAGACTTTGGTGGCCCGTAGAGACCAGCTGCAACAATAAAAAGTTCGCCTTTTCGCCTTATTTCCCCCTTTCTGAAGAATTGACACCCCTCCTTCGTTTACAGCGTGGTTCGTTCCATTTAGGTGCACGACAAATCGGATATTTAAGTAAAAGAAAAAGTGAAATGCAAAACAGAATGCTAAACCAATGACGTTCACACAAAAAAATCGCAACTAATGGTTTAATCTAGTTATCAGAAGGTAAAAATAGATTGAATCAAGAATAGAAAAGAAAGAACAATAATTACAAATTTGTTTAATCTTCTCCTAAAACATCTCAGAGAATTGCCAACAATCTGGCAACCTGTTAGTCTGTGTGTTAGCATCTCGCGGTAGCTTTAGCATTTGCTTTTCCTGGTCTGTATTTGGAAGTAACAGCTCTACATCTTCACTCATCTCAACCTGTGTTAGGGTTGCCATCAGGATACCAGCTAATAGTTTGATAAAAATGCTGCTTTATTGATCACCATTTAAACCCGGAATGGATTTCGCCCACTGCGCTTTAATCGAAAGTTGAAGACATGGAGAAAGATCGAAGCGTGCAGGTGGAAGTGGCAGGTGGTGATGGACTAGACGGATCAGAAAGTGTGCGCTGGGTTTTTTACCCCTGTGAGTAATTGACACATCGACTAATTGACGCATCTTATTGATTGAGCTGTGCAGTTTCTAAATGACCAGTAATGAGTAGGAGAACATATCCAGGAACAGGTGTCTTCTCAAGACGCTTCCTCATCCACACAGTTCCAGATAAATGTGTCTCCAGACGCAAGGAACATGTACATAAAATCACTAAAAATGTGCAAACAAACATGTACATCTATAAAACTCAATGTCCAAATGGGCCAAATAAAGTTCTCAACAGTGATGATGTCAACTAGATGGTCTGCCTCTTTAAGACAAAAGCTGTTTATATTTCATCCCTAAAGAAGCGAGTACCTGAAAACCATACTTCAGTAAAAGTAAGGATACATTACTGTAAAAGTATCACCATTACAAGTTACAAGTCACCAATTCCATGAAGACTCTAGTAAAAATCATGAGCAAAATGACTTGAGTTAAAAAGTAAACAAAGAGTAAAGAGTAAAAAAAGACTCAAAAAGTGTAAAAAAATATTCAATTTTAAAAGAACTTGAGTATTTTACTTGCACTGACAAGAAACATTTTGTATGAGGCTTTATTTCCTTAAACAGTATGAAAATGGAATTTAACACCTCAAAGCTTCAAAATGGCCAAACAAAATAGATACAAAAACAATCTACTTATCTCTCTCACTCAAGTACTTTACACCACTGAAGAAGCGTTGATTTTTTTGTACCAATTTTTCCATTTTTGGAAAAACCACACTCTGGATTTGAGACCGACAATTTGCAGAGCGTGTAGTAAATAGCATCATCATATAAAAGCTTGAGGAATGTGTTGAGACATACGTATGGGCTAAAGTCTTTAAATATGCATAAATCGGTGTTTGAAAATTGGAAAAATGTCCGTAGGTGTGAGTGAAAGTGTGAATGTGTGTGCTGCTCTGTGATTGGTCGGGCATCCATATAGGGTGTGTCCAGCCTTTGTTGGTGAATATGGCTGAATATATATACGTATATCCCCGTAACCCAGAAATGGAAAAGCGGCCGCAAAGATGGTTTAATAATTGCTTTGCATGAATATTAATACTTATATTTTCTAAAAACGGGCAATGGTTCCAAACCGAGCAGAAAAGTCCCACCATGTGACAATTCACATTATTATTATCTTTCTGTTTTTCCTCCCAACCAGGCTGTTTTTACACACAAGATGCAAATAAGAGAAAGGCAGAGCTGCAGCTAACTAGATAAGCTTGGCTTGCTTTTAATCCACGGTTAGCATAAATATTCCAAAGCAACAAACTGGAAGGACACGTGCGGAGCATTTATAAATGTGCTGTGTGAAGACAACATGCATCAGGTAAACACACAAACAACAAGATGTGTTACTGTGTGTTACATGAACTGCAAAGGTAAGCATGTATTTAGAAAATAAATACAAAGAGAAGCCCAGAAAGAGTGAGAGAGAGAGAGAGAGACTCAGAGAGAGAGAAAGAGAGACAGTAATAGAGAGACATTGAGAGAGAGAGAGAGAGAGAGAGAGAGAGAGAGAGAGAGAGAGAGAGAGAGACAGAGAGAGGAGAGAGAACGAGAGAGGGGAGAGAGAAAAAGACAGAGAGAGAGAGAGAGGAGAGAAAGATTGAGAGACAGAGAGAGAACAAGACATTAAAAACATGAAAGAGAAAGAGCACAAGAGAAGGACAGAACATAGAGAAAGAGCATAAGTGTGCGTGCGTCTGTGTGTGTGTGTGTGTGTGTTTGTTTGTGTGTTGTGAGAGAGAGAGAGAGAGAAGAGAGAGAGAGAGAGAGAGAGAGAGAGAGAGAGAGAAAGAGATTGAGAAAGAGGCAGAGATTGAGAAAGACAGAAAGAAGAGAGAAGAAGGAGAGAAGAGAGAGAGAGAGAGGGAGAGAAGAGAAAGAAAGAAGAAGAGAAGAAGAGAGAGAGAGAGAGAGAAGAAAGAATGGGAGACAGAGTGAGAGAGAAAAAGAGAGAGCGAGAGAGAGAAAAAGGTGAGAGAGAGACAGAGAACGACAGAGAGAGAGAGAGAGAGAGAGAGACCGAGAAAGAATAGGAGAGACAGAGCGAGAGAGAAAGAGAGAGCGAGAGAGAGAAAGAGAGAAATACCTTTGGTGCAAATTTTAATAACTAAAAAGTAAACTATCTTTAGTTATTCTAGTGTTGTTTTGTTTTTACTTTTATAAAAACCGTACCAGTTATTGAAAAATTGTCCAAGAACATCCCCAAAATTCCGCAACTTTTCACGAATCCTTTCACGAAAACTCTTTGCTTCATGTGGGGAACCTTCCAGAACCTTCATGATGAGGCTGGAAAAGCGCCAGCACCGAATCTTCCCTTCAACTTTAAGTGAAGAATGAACAGGAAGTTGCGTGGCGCCGCTGAAGCGTTCCAATAATTAACTTCGTGTCGCGACGCTCAGGCACGAGCGCATTTGACGGCGGCACAAAACCCGCATTTCATTTTTTAGCGTCGCTTTCCTCACGTCGTCGGTGACAGAAGTACAATTGCAGCCGGTGGATTTCGCATCATTTATTTTACACATCAATGACCCGACGTTTGAGCGTTGAACGGAAATGATATTTTTTTTTTCTCTGAATTATAGCGGCGCCTAGAGAAAAAAACATCAGGCGAAGAAACGTCAAACTTCAAGCGACGGTTTCAATGGAAATCGCGGATGTATGGAAGACTTTTCGTTGCATATCTGATGCGGCGGAAAGCAAATTAGAAAGGAAATACTTCAAAACCGTGTAACTTTATGAACATGTTCATCTAAATAGGCCTCAAATTGAGCATCAAATATTGCAAAAGATGCAAAGAAACATCAGCATCAGCATCTGAATCCCTCTACGTGGGTAGGTAGGTAGGTATATACTTTATTAATCCCTGAGGGAAATTCTTGATACTGTCCCTAGTGGCCATATTGCAGTGGTAAAAAGTACCAGAGCAAATGGACTTTGCTACTTAACTTAAGAAAGTGTTTGGCTACTTTGTATATGTATAAATATAAGCTACTTTTGTCTGTTAAATTGTGATTGTGGGTGACAAGTTGGCATCTTTTTCTACCGTGGTTAATTTCTTGTGCGGATGAGGTGATATTGCCATCTGCAGGATGCTGAAGGTACTGGATTAACAGCTAAATCATGTGAATTAGCGATTGCACATTTTTAGCACATTTTAGTGTGACTGAGACTTTTTCACTCTTTTTTGATCTATTGTTATTCTGCTGCTTTAAAAATTTGAAATGATGTTAAGTTTCGTTTCTATATTAGGAAATAAAACCGAGAGTTTCTTGTTTTTCACATTTCTTGGTGTTTTTTGAGCCTAAGTACACATGAAATACGTTATTTTACAACTGAATACTTTACGGCCTTTAGAAGCCTTCTGGGAATTTGTGACTTGACACTTGTAACAGAACAATTATTTCTGTACTTTTACTCAAGTACGGTTTACACCTCTACCATTTTGAAAAATTGAGATGTTAAATTTAATTCCAAATTTAATTCTTAAACATCTAAATTTAATTTAATTCTATGTTACGAAATAAAACCTCACAAAACAGAGTTTCTTGTTTTTCACAATTCCTTTACGACCTTTACAAGCCTTCTCGAAATTGGAGTAATTATTTACAGTAAGGTTTCTGTTACCTTGTACACCTCAAACACATTGACAAACTCACATACACATATCAGATCTGATATCTCGGTAGAAGAAAAAGCCGCCACCATGTCTATAATGGTGCCTCTATTATCTAATTGGGAAAAACTGTCCAAGACACAAAGAACTCTTTCACACCATGAAAGTCCGAAAGCCGACGTCAGTGAGAGCGAACAACGCAATGGCTTCTGACTTGTCACCTTGAGGTCTGAAAGCCTTCAGAGAAAAGCTGGCTTCTTAAAAGCCTTATTTAATGACTTGAGAGAAACACAGATGCCTTTCTCTGGTGAAGCCCCTGCGGCAATCTTCGAGGCCAAGCTGGCTGGTTCGCTCCAGCGAGAGATGGAGAAGAAGGTGGAGAAGAGCTGAAAGAGGTCGTGTGGCCTTTTCGACTTCCTTCACTCTCTCCCATCCCTGATCTCAGTGGTGTATCCGCTCCTTCTATCTCCCACTCTTTACAACCTGCTGCTTCAAAAGCCGATTTCGACACCACCTACAGAACTGGCCTAAAAAAATCCTCCTACTTTTAGAAAAATGTGCTCGATTTCCGAAGAACGACGTAGATTCTGTTGGGAGGATTGTCTGATAGTTAGAGTGCGATTGATACGTTCTACAGAGTCTGGTCGCATTGTTTGTCTAGATTGTAAGATATTTATTCTTTACTTAGACACTTTGGATTTAAATAATTGGTTTTGGAAACAAAGCAAAAAATTTGCGGGAAAAGGAAACAGAATCAATAAGATGGCTACCAACAAAACAAGCTTGTACGAGACTCCAAAAGGATCTTGCCTTAATTCGGTGATCCTTCAATACCTCGAATAAATAGGACCAGGAGGCATCATGTCAGAAATATTTCAAGATGAGGATGAAAACGTTTTATTCTCAAGTTTAACCATCCTATCATGTTCGGGTCAAGTTGACCCATCTTCAAAGTGTGAAAATATAAAAAAAAATACTTAAAAGTATTTTTCCACTTTGAAACTTCTCCTGCTTGTCTTAATTACTCTATATATAAACAAAAACTATTCAGTTGACATAATTGTAACGCAAGCTACATATTTATGTTACAATGATGATGTTTGGATCATCAATCGGAAGCTAAAAAACTGTCAAAAAAGTTCAAATACAATTGGCTTCTTTGCAACAATGAGACATAATACCCCACAGTCTCAGACTCACACACTCTCACTCATGCGCACACACACACACACACACACGCACACACGGTTTTGGGGAACTTTTTTGGTTTCTGACACTTATATGCATAATAAAAGGCCCCGGGACAAATGGATGTTCCTTTGAAACTTACATTATAAGACGGTTAATGGTTGAAACTTTTCACACTAAATATATCGAGCACATCTCCAGAAAATGTACACATTCTTAAGGTGCCTCTACGTGGCGGCCTGTTATAAGATTAGCTTGCAAATTTAAATGTAAAAAAATCTATTGATGTCATTTGTGGCTTAGTGGTAAGGAATTGGACTGAATCCAAGAGGTTCGTATTTATGTGCACTTTCGATACGGTCCCTAGTGGCCATATTGACAAACTCACTGTACTGAACTGTAAAGATGGAAAGTTTGGGTCATTTATATGATTTTTTTGTGTCGGCAAATTTTGTAATGAGTCATTTTGTAATGAAAAAATATCAACCTAATTCAACGTAGAGTCCAAGCAAATTCACTTGTCCAGAATTGTTCTTCTGGATCCACAAATCCGCTGCAAAAGTAAACCACTTTTCTGCTGAATATGCAATGAATTCCAATCTGGCCGAGGTAAAAAAAAAAAAAAAAAACAAGTGCATATCTGAAAGCAATGATGCAATTGTAGTCCATTACATCTGCTGCATCAACATATTTCTCCCAGAAAATGTTTACTAGATACTGACAGTGACTATTTCTCAACTAAATCACTTCACTTAAGTGAAGACTAGGTAAATAAATATGCTGTTGGGCCAATTGTGCATTTAAATGCGCATCATATAAGGAACAATTGAAATCACACATTGAGTAAAGGTTTAGATTCACAAATCCTGCCTTGGCCTTAAAAGTCTAAACTGGAAGAATTACTTAATTCACAGAGTTCATTAAACATTCAGGGTCACTATGGACACAGAATACTGAGAGACGGTTGCCATAGAAACTCCTCTTTTGTTTGAATATTAGCATGCTCTTAGATCTTGCCGAGACACAGAATAAATAAACTTCGGCTCTCTCTGGTTACACAGCCTTTCTGAAGGACGGTGAAGGTGAGAACGCCACATGCTTTGGTTCAAAATGTCAAGTGACTGCAAAATATATCCTGAGCGGTGTAATATTTTGGTTTTATACGAACAGTAAAATATGTAAATAAGAATAACAGAGTATTCCATTAAAAAAACTAAACGAGTGCTTCAAAATATATTCATTAAAAAAGAATTCATTAAAAACCTGTTATTTTTATATATTTTATACCGACCCTTAATGGTAAATGTGTAACTTGTTCAAGTAACACCTTTGAAATGGTAACGCGTAAGAAATATTCATTTGTAATACAGCTGAGCAACGTGTGTGTTACAGAACAAGAAAAGTGTGACATGATTTTCCACTTTAAACAAACAAACTGAAAAAGTGCAACATTCGCGTGCAACACAACTGAAAAAAGTGTAACATTCACCAGTAACAAATAGAAAAAAGTGTAACATGATTGGGTAACCGAACTCAAAAAGTGTACCATTCTTAAGTAACACAACTGAAAAAGTGTAACGTGATTGTGTAACAGAACTGAAAAAGTGTAACATCATTTAGTAAGCAAATTGAAAAAGTGTAACATGATTTTGTAACACTATGGAAAACGTGTAACACTCACAGTTAATGTGTAACAGAATTCAATAAGTGTAACATGGTTTTGCAACACTACTGAAAAAGTGTAACACAACTGAGAAAAAAGTGTAACATAACTGTGTAACAGAACTGAAAAAGTGTAACTTGATTTAGCAAACAAATCAAAAAAGTGTAGTATGATTTGTATTATTGTATAGTATAATTTGTAAATCTACAGAAATGTAATATATTTATGCTACTAATAACACTACTGAAAAAGTGTGACATTCATGAGTATCAGAATTTAAAAGAAAATAACATGCATGCGTAACACAACAAAAAAAAAATAGCATATTGCATGACGATGACGTGTCTTTATGCTAAAGCTAGTCAGTAGAAAGATGAAATAATACTGGTGGCACAAGGTCGTAAAAATGGCCGTGACCGAAGAAAATCAGCACTGTGAAAGATTTCAAGCACTTCACTTCAGGTCTGCAAGGCCTGATAAGTAATGACAAATATACGTAGACATATATAATGATAAATAGATATAAAAATGAAAAAATGCTCAGAAGAAAGCAAAGTCCATACTGCTGATGGAAGTCAATTGTCATACTCTTTATAAAACAGCATGTACCAATAATACAAGAATATGCATATTTATCCTCTGCTCTTACATATTCATAAAGCTTTGATCTCTTGCAGGTTCAAGCCACTTATCTCAGAATCACTTAACTAAGTAAAACGTAAGACAAGATCACAACTCTCAAAACTCATATTTAAGTATCAAGAAACCGCATTTACGCATCACACAAAATAAATGAAGTAATCAATAAAAAAAACAAATGTTCTCTTCAAAGGTTCTAGGAAGCTTTAAATCCCAGATAAGGCGGTTCCGCGTCCCACAAAAGCAAAGGGAAACAAAGCTGCTCTTCTGTTAATGTTGCATCACTCTCTGAAGCGCTGGTTCATGAAATGATAAAGTAATGCTTTCTTTTCTCTCCCAGTAAAGCGAGACTCCACGTACTTTTTCATTGACGGTACTGCGCACGTTTAAAGGAAGAAAAAAGGCTTTTCAAAGCTAAACAAGAAGCGGATTTGGCCTTGACAAAAACACTTTCCACCAAAAACCACCAAAATCACTTTTTCGAAATGGGGTACAAACACAACTTGTAATAATCTATTGTCATGTCTGTGAGCAAAATGAACCCAGTAAGCAAATCACGTTAGCATCTATTCTTTTCACGTCGTTTTCAGAGATGGGTTTGTCAACCCCAATGTAGAGAACGTTACTTTAAAATAGTAATTAGCTACAGTTACTAGTTACTTCTAACAAATAATGAGTTAGTAATTCAGTTACATCGTTAAAATTACCAGGGAAAGTAACTGTTGCGTTACTTTTTGCAACAAACGTTTTTTTTTAATTTGTCAAATAATTTGGCTGCTGTCAATTTTAAATATGTTAAATGCATGAAATGGAGACTTAGTTCAAGACCAACGCAAAGTCTCTATGCGGAATTAGGGAATAAATAGTCTTTAAAGAAGAAAAATGCCCATTGTTCATTATGTCCAATGTACCAAAACTGTCCAATGTGATGATGTCCAGTGCACCAAAATTAAATAACAACAACAAAAATGTACACTCTTTCTAGTGCAAATTAAAATGAGATGTAAACAGGTAGTAAAATTAAACTCTTTAGGCTGATGCTGACTCCTGCTGGGCGAGCGCTTGTATGTGACCAAACGCAATACTTCCAGGTGGTAGATGATGGACATTTAATCTAAGCCAATCATCACGTTTTCAGTCGCACCACGTACGCAGACACACCAATCACCAGTTATGTCCCGCCCCCCAAAACATCTGGTCACTGCAATTTTAGTAACGCAGCATTTTTGTAGGTAATGATAATGGTGTTGCACCACATAACTTTGTGACACTACTGAAAAATGTGTAACACTCACGAGAAAAAATTGAAAAAGGGTAACAGAACTGAAAAAATTTAACTTGATTTAGTAAGCAAACTGAAAAAGTGTAACACGATTTTGTAACACTACTGAAACTGTAACGTGCACAAATGAAAAAATGTAACAATTTTGTGACACTACTGAAAAATGTGCAACACTCATGAGTAACACAATTTAAAAAGTGCAACATGATTGTGTAACAGAACTGAAAAAGTGTAACTTGATTTAGTAACACTACGGAAAGTGTAACAGATGTATCAGAACACAACTGGAAAAATGTTGCACAATTTTGTGACACTACTGAAAAATGTGTAACACTCACGAGTAACACAATTTAAAAAGTGCAACATGATTGTAAAACAGAATTGAAAAAAGTGATTGTGTAAGAGAATTGAACTGAGGAAAAAGTAATTTGGATTATTTGTTACTGAAAAAAGTTACGCCGTTTGTAACGCCGTTTATTTTTTAACGCCGTTATTCAAATCACCGGTCAACGCTAACAAAGCAGCTCTTTTAAGTCTAATGGGACGTCAGACACCATACTTGTTCGTGTTCTCCGTCTCGCACTCGCTCTTGCCCAGCGAGCTGTGATTTATTTGAAGTCCCACTTCAAACAGCAGCTAGCCTCTGGTGGAGATAATATATGCAATGTCCAATGCGCTTGTGATTTTTACAGATTGGAAATGAGAGCTAGCATTAGCGTCCTCCTGGCTGAAGAGCCCCGTTCCACTGTAGTTAATGTTTTAAATTAACACTAAACCCAATTACCATTCCAGGCCGGAGAAATGAAAGAAAAGTGTAAAAACCTTCTCATTAGTCGGAGCGTATGACATGGCTTAATCCTCATTACAGTCTCCGGACCTCCTACAGCTAGAGAACATATTTATACCGCAATATATGACACCGAGTTTCTAAGCTGCTAATTTTTGCACGTTTACAGCAACATGTCACGATTGATGAACATGTCACCATCTTTATGAGATTCCGAGAGTCTTTGAAATTAATAAGCTTCAGACACTGAAAGATGCTGAAAATACTGAAAGTTTAACTGGTGTATCTGAACACAACTGAAAAAATGTAACATCATTTCGTGACACTACTGAGAAAGTGTAACACTCACAATTGACAAAATTAAAAAGTGTAACATGATTGTGACGCTCACAATTTGTACACAAACTGAAAAAGTGTAACATGACCGTGTAACAAAACTGAAAAAGTGTAACTTGATTTAGTAAGCAAATTGAAAAAGTGTAACATGATTTTGTAACTGTAATTTGTAACATGATTCTGAAAGTGTAGCAGCTGTATCAGAACAAATGTAACATCATTTTGTGACACTACTGAAAAATGTGTAACACTCATGAGTAACAAAATTTTAAAAGTGCCACATGATTGTGTAACAGAACTGAAAAAGTGTATTTTGACAGTATCGTGTGGTAAGTCATTCAAATTTAATAAAACGGCACTGAAAATTACATTGTCTTTTTGTGTCTAATATAAATATACCTGATTTCATAAAAATTATTTAAAAAAATTATTCAAATGGCTGAAGCTTCTCCAGGTCAAACACAGCACGTCCTAATGTTTCAAAGATTGTTACTTCAGACACATAAATATTAATTTATTACATGAAACGTTATAGTAAATATATTGACAAACAACATAGTGCCATGTAAGGAAAATTAACTAATACATTGAAACTTTCTATATTATTAAAGTACCGTATTTACTCGACTAATAGTCGAGGATTTTTTCTTAAAATTTCGGGCTGAAAGTGGGGGGCTCGACTTATACGCGCGGTCTACCAAAATAGAAAATATTTTACTCAGAACAGGGCGCAGATATTTCACCCTTTCTCACTAAAATAAACAGCAGAGACACACGCGCGGTAATTAAATGAACATTTATGACGCAAACTAAATACATCTTTCAGAAAACGGCACAAGCCGTGCGGAGCACTGACTCCGCTGGCCGCTGCTCCGCGCGCACACACACACACACACACACATGTGAAGAGCATATGAACAGGTGTTCTATCATTATTTCCCTGTGCCCTAAAAAAACAGAATTGACTTTATATGAAACCCAAAATTGAGTTTCTACTAATTTCTATCTATTCACTTTTCTCTAATTTCTTTCCCCCGACTTATGTGCTCGACCTCTCGCTGGAGGTCTAAACAGAATATCACAATCTCACAGCTGAAGTGGGGGGGTCGACTTATAAGCGAGTAAATACGGTATCTGTCAACTAAACCCATTTTATATGACAACTGCCCACTAATATTGCTTACTAATAAGGATATTATAATTATTAGACATATTGTTGAAGCTGGGTTTTCTAACAAAAAAGTTGACATGTAGAACTTCACAGATTTAAGATTTTTCACAAGATTCACAGGTTTTTACAGATTTAATTTTGTTGATTACAGATGACATTAACATATTAAAACACGTTCATCAACCTCTGAGGCCACAGCCATTAGGGTACAAAACATCGCCGTCTACTGGATATAAAATAAAATACAAGTAAAAGGGGCATTTAGTTTTTTTAAGGATGTTAATTTCTACTTCTGTAGTTATTTTGGTGAAAGTAACTTAAAAAAAATACATATTACATTTCTGAGACGGTAATAATGTAATGTAATGTACTTTTTACAAACAGTAAAAAGTAATATGTAATGTATTACAATTTTGAAGTAACTTGCACAACACTTTTCACGAGGAACGGAAGAATTTGCCAGACTGGCTTTAATTTTAGGTGACCCATCACAGGACAAAAGTCCCATAACTTCAAGAACAGATTGGCTCCACTGGAAAGATAAAGTCGACCGGCTTTTTAGAAAACTCGTCTCCTCCACCTCCGAGGTCAGAATGACTACAGAGTGTTTCACAAAGACAGCTATAAACAGCTAGATAACTCGAATAAGCCATTATGTTCCTTCCGGCACCGGCGCCGTAAGCGTCTCGCAGTTTGTGTGCCATTTTATCAGTGTTTTTGCTCACCAAGGCTGCCGTCTCTCGCCTTCACAACTTAGAAAAACCTGCTCTGGAAGAGGAATTACGCACTGCAAAAAATACATTCTTGACGAGCTAAAAAATCTTGAAATTAGACAGTAAATCTTGTAATTTTTTCTTACAAGATAATTTAACTAGGTTAGGATTAAGAGTGAGAGATGACTTTGCTTGTTTCACGAAATTAGGACTTGAATTTTCTTGTTTGAAAAAATGCTAATTTTGATGATAATGTAAACTAAATCGAGACATTTTTCAAAGTGGACGTTATGTTTTATTGCAGAAATTCCAGAAACAAAAAACGTCAAGTGAAATTTTCTTGTTTTAAGAACACAATGTGAACACAATGAGAGTTTGTGATCACAATGAGAACAAGAACTGAAACTTTTTTTTTTTTTGGATTTTTGGATTTTTGGATGTTTGTGTTTCTTAGTGCAGCTGTAACAAAGAAATGTCCCCACTGTGGGACGAATAAAGGACTTTCTTCTTCAGAAATGCAGAAAAAAATCTACTGTGTAACAAGATTTGATTGTCTTGTTTTAATCCGTCTTACCAAGTAAAAATGTGACTTTTTTGAATGTATTCAAAATTTTACTTGTTTGAATTTTTTTTTTTACTCAATTAAAGTTTTTTTCTTTACTCACTAGTTTTTTTAATTTTTTAATTTAATTTAATTTTTATTTTTATTTCCTTATTTCTTAACATGGATTTTTGCAGTGTGCGCGCGTGTGTGTGTGTGTGTGTGTGTGTGTCCGTCGGTGAGAGGAGAGGGATGAGTCACAAGAGCAGACATGATCATGGCAAGGAAATGGTAATAAAAGAACCTGAACCCCATCTGGAGTCATCATGGTCAGACTTGTATATAGTTGTTGAAATACACCTGGTTGTGACAAAGAGATGGAGATTGAGAAGCTCCCTGGGTTCGCTCAACAACTGCCTGGCATGATTGAAAGCTTGCCGACAGCGCTCGGGCACCATTAAATGATTGATTGCACCTCCAGACTAACAAGAGAAGCTCGTCAGCACTGCACCAGCTCGCGTTTGACTGACAGTATTCTCAACCCCCCCGTCCCACCTCTCTACCACCCACCCGGCCCTGCTTGGATGCCTGTGACCAAACCCATCATTACCTTTAAGCTGCGAGTAGGCAAAGGCTCGAGGAGTAAAACGCAAGAGGGATTGTGCCATATCGAAGTTGCCGAGTTTTCTTGGCTGAACTGAATGCTGTAATTACACTAATGTACAGTAAGAAGTCATTTTTCCTATTTTAGTGGATCAAAAACTTGCGGGGTGCTTATAATCGCTGTGTTCAAATTTTCAAATTTAAGTGCTCATTTCTTTAAATAGTGGTTCTGGAGGCAGTGCTTTTGCGTTTTTATTAGCTCAATAACAGAAATCAAGAAACATTAGTAACATTGCGACACTTAACAGGGACAAAATAACACTGGAAGAAGTAAGATTAAACGAAAAGCAATCATTAATATTTAAACAGAGGAAAAGCTTTGGAGCAAACAGAAAACAGTTCAAAACGAAACACAATCAAATCTCTTTCTGCTGCACAGAGAAAAACGTGACTCTTCTAATTTACGTCTGACAAAAACCAAGCTCAGTCAGCTTTTCTTTATGCTCTTTTAGCGCAAAGCCTCATGGGAACCAGTGAGCTGCAAAGCATGATGGGAGGTGCAGTTTCGACCGCTAGAATAGATTATTGTTTTATTGTTTTTAAGTAGAACAACATTGAAGTGATAGGAGTCACAAGTTAAGTTTGTTAAATAAGGACACTGCTCCAGGTTTGTGTGTGTTCACTTCATTGGATGGTTAATTGCAGAGCAAAAGTTCTATATGGTCCTTGACAAAAATCGCCCTCTGATCTATTTTTATTTTGCATAAACTTCTGTTCGAAGTGACAGAATGAGCAGATCAGGTCCCAGGTCTTACCAAAGGATATTGTGGTTGTGGTACATCGAGGTCAAATCTGCACAAGTCCAACTTTCTATTATAAGGTCCCAACTAGATGCCAACTAGAAACCCAGTCGCTTTGATAAAAGTGTTTGCCAAATTACTTTAAAGTAAAGTAAAGATGTCTCTAGAAACCAACTTCACTCTCTTTAATATCTTTATTAATGTCAGTTGCCCACAATTGTCTGAAAATGTGTTGTGCTAAAGAGTCATTCTTCTTGATTTGTCTCTTCTAGATTGTATGTGCAAGACAGCATCAAGGCATTTTTCATTTTGAACATCACGGTTTTTCGAAATACTTT
Organism: Paedocypris micromegethes; assembly: GCA_028031935.1. NCBI lineage: Eukaryota > Metazoa > Chordata > Actinopteri > Cypriniformes > Paedocypris > Paedocypris micromegethes. Next base: position 3,376,468 of record CM051501.1, on the reverse strand, counting down.
GCATTTTAAACAAACAGTGGCTCAAATAGTGGATGGTAAATAAGCTAAACGGGTCTGCAAAGGTCACGTCAATTTTGAGCCATTAACTTCAAATTCCAGGCTACAAACTGTCCACTAGTTACTTGTGTTTGGCTGATTGACATCACTACCTTTCTCACCAAACCATTTACTTTCAGTTGAAGACCAAAATACACTGATCATAGCCACAACAAATACATTCAGACCAAACACTGGCATTGCAATCACACTTCAAGAGACTGGTTAGTTGGCACCGCAGGGACATTTTCCTTTCTCAGCTCTAGGAATCAAAATGAAAAACTGCATTTCATGAAACTCAATCTGGCCTGTTATTGCTTTATGGCACGCACACTAAATCGTCTATTATGTGAATCTTAAGGTGGTACATAAATCCCATACTTTACAGTGTGTTATTCAATATTAGGGCAATAACACATCCTTAGGGCCATCACAGACAACATCCCTTTCGTTTGCCATCTTTTATCAACACGTGGCTTTACGAGAAGTAGTACGGTTAATTTATTTTCCCGGGAAATAAAAAAGACGTTAGAGTCTGCTTGTATTATGTCAAACGACTGTAACCGATCGACTTAAGAAATGTGATTAGATGTGTTGAAACCCTAAATTCAAACCGACAAACTGACGAATACTGACGGAAATCTACACATTTTCCCCTTAGCCGTCTCATTGTCGGGTCTTAGGGTGGACTTGTTAGGAGCTGGTTTAAGTTTTAAGGGGGTTCCTGCTCTTTAAAGTGGTTTAAGCCACTCGGAAGGAATTCTCTTAAGAGGCTGTAAACATGGGGGAAATGGGATCTGCCGACCAAAGTCAAAGACATAACAGCGATGGAGTTAAAACAAAATAAATTGAGCCAAGGAAGGATTTGGGATTAGGGGACAAGTAAACCTTTTGAGGGTTTGTTGATTAAGACTGTCAGACTCTGGAAATGAAAAGCTTATGCACTCACAACATGGAAACGTCTGAGTTCCAGGGCAAACAACGTCTGGGGTTTCTGCCTTGTGCTCAAAAGAATGGGGGGATTTCTTCTCAGATGGCAACGAGGAAAGAGAGGATTACTCAAGAGTGGCTTCTTGCATCACAATCTATATCCGCCTCTACAGATATGACAAAGTACAGCACAACACCAAGCCCTGTCAATAACACCGGCCAAAAATAACTCACAACTTTATGAATAATGCAGCACAACGTCTGCCTACTTCTTGTGCAAAGGCACCCGAGGGAAAGGGCGGGCAAAGGGTTGGCGTTGACTCTTACTCATTCCCGCCATCTTGCACACACGTCTACACCGGACAAACCTTAGGGACTGGCCACGTGTTCTCAAACCAGCACGGAGAAGGTTTACACCAAAGCCTACACATACTCCAAAGACATCAGGGGGTATCTCCACCTCTCGACACACAAAATCCCTAATCGGACATAGGGAGGAAGGCCAAGGTGCATCGAGATTCTGGCACCATGAGTGGGATCACCCAACCATTGGGAATAATGAGTTGTGGATGGGAGATGTTTAAGGAATTCAATTAGGCTGTGGGAAAGATGCAGGGGGGAAGGCTTCCTCTTGACAGACGTGATGTAGAGGCTTGTTTCGCAATAAAGGGCATTTGTAACACGTGGGGGAGGTTGCAACTTTCAGAATAAAGTAGTCGCACGGAATCCCGAAACTCATTCACTCTAGAGACACGATTGGGGGAATCTTTTTACTCTCAGTCGCTGGCTCTCGACAGACTCCTCATTCAACCTGATTCAATCAGAAAAGACTTTCATGAACAACGAAGGCCTGGTCTAGCGTTCAAAACCATCGGAACCGCCTGTAAAAGAGTTCAGGTCGAGTTTTTAATGTCAAAATAGATTCACCTCAAAATTAGGTTTTTTTTTTCATTTACTTTTATGGACATTCTGCATTAGTTATAGAATAGAATAGAATAGAATAGAATAGAATAGAACAGAATAGAATAGAATAGAATAAAATAGAATAGAATAGAAAATAATACAGTAGAATGCCTTTATTGTCATTGTATCACAGGGTTACAATGAAATTACTGTTGATGAGATAATGGTAAAATATACACACTGAATAACCAACATAAATAACTACAATATACTAAAATATGGTCCAAAATATAGAAGGCAAGAAACGGTTTAAATATAACATACAAGAACAAAAAAAAATGCAATTGACAAAATATACATATTCATACATATTTTATACATATTATATACATTCAATCTGACGTGCTGATAAATAAATGTGATTCTTAAGTTCGTAAAAGGTTTTTTTTTTTTATTTTTATATAAAAGTTGAATACATTTCACTAACTACAATAATTTGTAACATTTTCACAAAACCAAAAGTGTTTTAAATTTTCCGTTTGTTTTCACGTCAAGCCATTATATCCAATTAGTTTGTGAAAGCGTCTCATTAGGAAAAGGCCCTAACCCGAACTCTTTCAAAATCATCTAATGCTTGATAACAAACCGTTGAAAGAACTTTTTTTTTTTTGCTTTTATCTTTGGGATTACTGTAATAATCAACAACTGATTAGGTATGTAAATGAAAACTGACATTAAAGTCTTTACTCTGAAATGAACTGTCTAGCAAGTTAAGAGATCTTACAAACTCAAGGCTATTCAAAAGTGTTTTTGCATCTAAAACAGCAGCATACTAAATATTTAATACACATCTGCCCTGTACGTATGTCACAAATAAACCCAATCTCTCAAGCCAAGATGTATTTTTATTTCTCAAAGATGTGGAAAACTAAAAAAACTAATATAAACTGAACTTGTCCCTGTCAGGGTGATAAATACGTAATTTTGTATCACCTTTTGTATCACTGTAACAAACGAGTTCCAATATTACGAACAACAATTATAATATAATAAATATAATAGAATTTTATATAGAAATTTATTTTATTATATATACAGTATAGTTATATATAAAATTGCTCATTGGCATTTCACCTTCTTGTTTGTAAATAGTGTACTTTCACTTATTTCCATTTTTTGGGAAAGGTCCATCATTAATAATAAAAATACCTGCCATAAATGTGAATGCTGCTGACCAACATACATTATTACTAGGCCACCGCATCCTCCCATGCCACCTTTTTAAGTATTAACAGCGTGATTGTGTTAAATGTCAGACTGAGAATATGCAGCAGGGCAGAGGAGGAACTCCTGATTCCATGTTCTACTGCCTTGGCGTGATGTTGATAACCGTACTGTGGGCCGGAGACCGGGGGATGAAGGGAGGTTGACGGGGGCGAGAGTTATTTATGAATACATGGGACATGCTTCGGCTCTGTTCTCATTAAAACTCCTCTCACGGTGGAGGAGGAAAACTGCCCACACCCTCCGTCAGGCTTCCCTTTACTGCAGTCAACGCCAGAACACACAAACAAAAGACAAGCCGGATCAGGCTTCCATTCGCGCGCATACAGGCGAAACGCTTCACGACAGGCGTCAGTCGGCTGCGAAAATTCCGACGGATTTCTAGAAAAAACAGAAAGATCCCAAATCAACCACCAATCTGCCCGGAAATTAATTATTTTTGAAACGGCACAAAATAATCACCTTTTTAACTCGGAACACACGCTTTTTTCACACGCCAAGTTAGCGATCTTCAAACTTGGACGCTTTCCAAAGCTCAACCCAGCCCGACTCTCGGAAATGAGAAGGCCAGGTCAAGGCACCTGTTAGACAGATTGAAAACTTTTCATTATCTCGGTAAACAGCTTGGCAACATCATCTGCACAGCGGGACGACAGCCTGCTCCCTTCAACGGCCCCGCCCAGGACCAACGGCCAATTGAATCTGACCAAGGACGAGGCCATAAACAGAGGAATCCCGACCAAGCCTCGGTCCTACAAACTCAACACAGACAGCGTAGGAGAAATGCTTGAAGACATTTCGCTTTGCTGCATATTTTTTTTTACTTTTGCACCATTTGTCAACAACCGAATTCTGTGGAACCAAACTCGAGTGAGATTCAAACCTGCAACCTCTTGAACCCAAGTCTTATTCCCTGTCACGGATCCCAGCACATAGTGAAACCTCTATTTTGAAAAGTTTCTGTTTCTAGCCAACACAAACTATTACTTCGACACTTCCTGTTTGGTTTGTTGATTTTCGGGTTCGCACTGGGATTGTTTTGTTCTTGTTTTTTTCTTGTTTTCTGTAAGCAATTATGTATGTATTTAAGAACCAGTTTGTTCACCAGCGTCTTCGCCAGTTTGTCAGTGTTCATAGCCTGTCTTTCTAGCCGTTTGATTTCTTGTCTTGTTCGTGTTTAGTTTATCTTGCCTTGCCTTGTTCATGTGTAGTTAATCTTGCCTTGCCTAGTTCATGTTGACTTTGACTTTGACTTTATCTTGCTTTGCCTAGTGTGTTTGGAATCTTGATGTGTACCGACCTCTGCCTGCCTGACAACCATTCTGGGATTAAACCCCTTATCAACTATTAACTCTTGCGTCTCGCCTTGTCCGTGTTGTGGGTCCTTCACCCAGGCTGCGACATTCCCTACCACTGAACCACAAAATACATTGTTAGAATAAAAGATCTTGACAATATTTTATCAACAAGCTTGTGCAAAATCAACGCAATGGCAGATTATGACCAGCAGCCAGAGGAACTGTTCTTGAAAACCATACTTGAGTTAAAGTACTTACTGTAAAGACAAGCACAAAGTAGCCAAAATACTTAAGTAACAGAGTAGTCAATTTACTCAAGTACTTGGCACCACTTCCAACAGCTTAGGTTGAGTTTTTTTTTTTTTTAATGTAATGGTCCATAAAACGTTATACAGTTGTGACTTGGTTCAGGCTCGTCTTGTCTTCCACAGTCTGAGTAGAGTTTTTCAACCAGAGCTTTTCGTTCACAAACCAAAACTTCCCCAAACCTAATACCTAACCTAAACTAATCAACATGCTAATCCAAGCATGGATACACCAAGAGCAGACACCATCTTTTAGACCGAGAGCGGGAGTAACCTGAAGCGAGACCAGACGCTAAATCCTGCCCGTGACGCCAACTCTGCCTTTGGGCTGACGGCTGTGTAAATAGTTATGAGTCTTACACGCTTTGTTGACCCTGTGCCACCTGAGAAAGGCCTCAACCCCGCTGGCTGCTTACGGCTGTTTATATGGTCTCTCTGGCTTTAGAGCATCAGTGTAATTCCAAACGCCTCAAGTCTGATTGCTTGAGCTTAACCTGCTCTACACTCGGCTAGTGGACCGCTTAGGTGAAACACGGAAGTGGCTGAAAAAAACGTGAAGATCTTTGGGCTTCACGAAAGCGACTCAGTTGATTTCCCAGGAATAAATTGGCGTTTTGAATGAGAAAAGAACAAAATGCGAGGGAATAATGCAATGTTTTCAGCCCGGGGAGAACACAATTGCTCAGTCTGAAGTGATCTGGTGTGTCCATGAATGGAAATGAAAGTTTAAGAAAGACGGGATGCTATCGGATGAAAGAGCAGAGAGAAAATAACTGCACAATAAATGGCTTGCGGCCCAGGACACGCAGACAAAAATTCTGCTGCAAGATCAAAAACAAAGTCGATAGAATTGATTAGGTTTTTGGAGTCGCTCGGCTGAATAATTGGACGTAATTGTTGGTTTTTAGGCCAAATTAGAACGAATGAGTCAATGTCTCAAATGCAGTTAAATTAAAAATAAAAAATTATGAATTTTAAGAAAATGAACACATAAAGAAAACAAAAATGGGCGGAGCTTGGCAATATGGCCACTTGAGGCCGTATTAAAATTGTGCTCTGTGTTTAACCTTCCAGTAAATGGGCATATGAGTGTCCACGTCTTCCTATAACCAGCCGGAGATGGATTTGAACTGGCAACATCTTGGACAATATGTCCAATTGCCTACCACTTGACCCCAATTGCCCCCTAAATTGACTATCAAGGGCATAAAATAGAAAACAACCATCCCTCCATCTAACAATCTATGGAATCAGATTAGTGCCAAAAATATCAAACGCAAATTTCGAAAAAACTAAAAAAAATGCTTCACATTTATGTTAAGATTTTTTTTTTTTTCGCTTGCAATTACCTTTGCTTTTTTTCTTCACGTTTTTTTTTTCTTCTTCTACATTTTTTTTCTTCACGTTTTCATTTAAAACTTTTTCTTTCGATTCAGGCTTTCGTTCGCTTTTTGCTTTTTTTTGCATTTAATTTTTTCGCTTTTTTGACCCAAGACCCAAAAAAAAAGCGAACGAAAAACCTAGAGCGGAAAAAAAAGTGGTTCAAACTAAAATGTAAAGATTGCGAGCGAAAAAAGAAACAAACGTAATTGCAAGCAAAAAATAAAAAAAACAGCATAAATGTTAAGCATTTTCGTTTTTTTTTTTTTTTCCAAATTTACGTTAGATATTTTTGGCACTAATCTGATTCTCTAACAATTCATATCGTCATCTCGCTTTCACTTAATTCAGGTTAAAACTCAACTATTAAAATAAACAAAGTCTAAATAGCTCGTTTTGTATCTTTCATGATTCTAAAAGCTAGACTAAACGTAAAACATGAAACTTTACTAAAAAGGTTACTATGGTTACTGGCGCTTTTGAGGAAGGCTGGTTTGAATACGCAGGCCGTAGATGGCACTGCTGCCCACCTGTGGACGCCGCTCATCTGCCGCGCTGGTCCGCAGTCCATCAGGCCTTTCATTAACCGAGCCATGAATAAAAGATCCACAGCGACAAATGAGAGCCGCGTGAGCGAGAGAACAAAAACGACGGAAATTTTGAAAAGCAGCAGCTGAGATGACCCACGACACGTCTGTGATTGAAACCCAACGCTCGCTCACTCGCTCACTCGCAATCCGTCTCGGCCTGTTGTTTCTATCACATGAGTCTCAATCGATATTTTTTTATTGAATTAGGGGAATCGCACAGACTAGCGTTTCATTAGCGTCTAGCAGGATACAGCAGAGTGCGGCTCAACCTTCCACAATCTGGCAACCAAACTTGATCAGGCACGGCACAACGTATTATAAAACTAAATACTAATGTTTAAAATTATTCTGGTTATTGAAATAAAAGAAATACAGTGCTACTCTGACTTACGAAATTAATCCGTGCCTTGAGCCGTTTCAGTTGGCGAAAATTTTGTTAGCCGTATTTTACATCTAAACCCGCATTTTACATCTAGCCGCATTTCACATGTAATCTATATAATCGATGCCATGACTTTATAAATTCAGACAAGTACATTTTATAAATGATAAAATTTTGGTAATAAATGTAATAGAATGTAATAGATTTTGCACAACATCATTTAAAGATGGTGGCTCTACGGGAGAGAAAAAAAATTTTCATTCTGGAAGATTACAAGCTTATTTTATATTTTTGGACTCTATGAAACTAACTAGTAAGGACATTTTCCACGCCGCATTTCATTACTCAGCATTTTCGTTATCTAGAGCATTGGTAAGTCGGGGTACCACTACCAATAAAATACTGACGACTCGTTTATTGGCGAATCAAGATTTGTCACATTTTCAATACGGGCCCTAGTGGCCATATTAACATTCTCAGTCTTTATTTTTCGTTTTTTCTACCTTCTTTCATCACGGATTGGTGGTCATTTTAAATCCATTTTTGCTCATTTGAAAAGATATCTGGTGAGAGTTGAGCATAAAGCTCAAATCGAGATTTATTTCTACAATTGTCCTTCAAAGACATCTGAAGGTCGTCTGCGATTGAAAGTTACTAAAAAAATAGCACAAAATCATAACATCCTTTTCTAATCAAACACAAATTACAAAATAAATACCGGTACATAAGGACTGTAAATAGAAATTAAAGAACGGACAATGTAACACCTTCATGAGCCAGAAATGGCCCGCGGGCCGCAGGTTGGTCATCAAAGAAATAGCGCACAAAAAAACACAAAATGTTACATTTTATCAAATATTAGACCAAAAATTCATGTAAAAACACTTTTCCAGCATAAGTCTAGATTTTAAGTTTCCCCCATATTGAACTGGAATAGTCAATGACCTTGAGATCTCTGGCTGTCTTTCCTACGATGGAATCCGATTGGGCTAAATTTAGGGAACAATAACCCATCAAACCACAAACAGAAGTGCTCACAGTCTGGGGTCCGACAACGCACTGTGTAACTTATTTGTAGAAGCTGCGGGAAAGAGGGTGGCATGTACATATTTTTACGCCACACTGTGCCGACGCAACGGCAGCCATCGCTTCAGCTCAACTTCAGACGGCTGTTTAGTGCCACATGTAGCACAGGAAGTTAAAGTTGCAGTGAGATTATTAAAGTAACATGAAACACTTAACAAACTTACAGCTGGTGAGGTTTTTTTTGCAATATGATACATTTTTACCAAGTGCTACATAGAAATATTAGCATGTGTATGTAATACACACAAAAACTAATATCACTATGTTCAATTATTTTGTATATTTGTCATGCACAAGCAACTTTATCAGCTTTTATTTGTTTTATGTAATTTTATCTACGTTTACGCTTGTTCTCTTTTTACATAAGAAACATAAGAAACATAAGAAAACATATGTTTTTGACAAAAGAATTTGACGTGTACAACAACAATACACAAAAATAAAGATACACCCTGACAGACAGTCAGAAAGATGACAGATGGATGGACGGACGGACGGACGGACGGACGGACGGACGGACAGACAGACAGACAGACAGACAGACAGACAGACAGACAGACAGACAGACAGATAGACAGATAGATAGATAGATAGATAGATAGATAGATAGATAGATAGATAGATAGATAGATAGATAGATAGAAAGATAGATAGATAGACCAAAGTAAAACAGACCCAGATGCCAACACGGACAGTAAAGTTATGTGTTATGGAAAATGATAATTGATTTCACATTAAAAATGTCAATGACCCCAAAAAAAGGAACAAATAATATCGCACCACGCAATAGCCCAACCGGGTCGGCACTATAACTAGGTTGGCACTAAGTAAGGGCACGGCTGTCACACGTATCTATACCCAGGCGTTTTAATATTCCTTATTGATTTTTCTATCATTATGGTTATCATAAAGAGAGCCTCCAGACACATTGAGTCACACAAATGGACGCCTTCCATTACTGTAGAGGGTCAGGCCGTGTCAGCGTACTCTCATAATCCATAATTTGTACATTAGCAGGAGCTTCGTGTTCATTTAGTTGTTTAAACGAGTGGATAAAAGGCCGCCGTGCCCGAAATGAGCCCGAAAATGATAATGCCAACGACATGTGCGCTCATGCCTGCGCTTAAACCTCCGATATCAACGCAAAATCAGTAGCAAGCGGCTTCAAGGTCAAATATAAAAGTTCTGCGTACAGTAGGACACAGTTTCTGGTCACAACTCACAACATTTCCGAAAAAGGCACATTTTTTTTGACATTTTTAGACACATCGAGACTCTGGAAGCGAATTTGGGCGAAAAAGACTGTTCCGTTTCGCACGGAAATCGAAAAAGGCCGTTAAGTTTGGCACGAGGTCAGTTTGATTTTCTGACAAAGACGAATGAGAAGAGAAAAGAAGCGCAGTGATGATGATTATCACCACTAAGCCTCTTTGAAGATTCCTCGAGCGATTGAATCAGAAGAAATGAGCGGCAGCTTTTAAATCAATGAGGAATTCTCCTTCAACCCGCCCTGACACTTTCCTTAATAGTAAAATTAATCCGCTTGTGTTGTTATTGATCCGGGCCTCGGGAAGTCTAGTGGCGTCTTTGTATAAATATTACGTATTTTCTTAATACATTTCCAACACACACACACACACACACACACACACGCAACATTACATAATTGAATCTAGACATCAAAGTGTTAATTCTATTCTATTCAAACTGCATTATTATATAATATCTGTAAGCATATTGAGAGAGAGAGAGAGAGAGAGAGATTGATAGGTTAGATTAAAGTCTTTGGTGATCTCGCACCTTCAACTCTGGCCAAATCACGTCACTTAAACATGCATGTCACGAAACATGCGGCAAACAGTGGAGTCTGCATCCCAGTGACCTTTCCCACAGCGGCGAGTCGGGTACAGCGGGCATCAGGCGAGAAAGCCCATGTAAATGAGATCATCGCATCGCTTTAGATCCCGGGCAGATACTCACCCGGCTCACCTCTCTCAGTCCGTCTCCAGCTCAACATATGCTGTGGATGAAGTCACCGCTTCAAACATGGAGTCCAGAAAACAGCCGGCCAAACGGCATCTGACCTTGGCTAGAATCACATCTGCTGGGTGGAAAGATGCCTAAAAGAAGCCTGGAGTAAGACTACAGCATCCGTCCGCTGCTAGGGGTGTGCGTACTTAATCAGGAGGCGTGTACTTGGGATTGGACACGCCCACATGCCAAGCTAAACCGAGTCTGACGGCTGCAAAGTTAAATTAAACGTCTTCTCACACCGAGAGGAACATACACGCTTGTCGGAAGACCAATCGGAAGATTCGGGAGAAGGATGAAGCGGTCCAAGAACAATTTGCTTGTTTATGTTATAATAATTGTTAATGATTCTTTTTAGAGCATTATTTTCAAAATTTGACCGTCTCGCGCAAAATAACTTTGAAACCTGCACTTTGATTATTTAGCTAGCATATTTACGCAAATGAAACGCTTTTTTGTCTGGATGAATTGAGAATCACGATTTTTTTGCTTAGAATAAAGATCACGATTATTTTCACGTTTTCTTCTGGATATTTTATTCTTTTTGACAAAACAAAACATGTAATTTTTGTATATTAGAGCTGCATGATTCTGGATGAATTGAGTATCACAATTTGTTTTTGCTTAGAATAAAGATCACGATTATATTCACGATTCTTTCTGGATATTTTATTATTTTTGACAAAACAAAACATATAATGTTTATATATTAGAGCTGCACAATTCTAGATGAATTGAGAATCACGTTTTTTTTTGCTTAGAAGATCACGTTTATTTTCACGATTCTTTCTAGATATTTGTAAAAAAATGGATATAAAAAATGTGGGCTTATATTTACGCGCATTTTTGACATCGACTAATATAAGCACCCGCCAAGTTTTTGAGCGTACAAATTTGGAAAAAAAAGGGTGCGTATACACTCATAAATACGGTATTCAATGCCAATCCCAAATCGGGAGTCTGTATATGCATCACGAGGCCATAATGGACCGGTATCTACAATTCGAAGTTGCAAGTGGCGGCAATTTCTGTGCCAGCGAAGGTGAGACGAGTTTGACCGTCAAATAAGACGCGTAATTACACATCCATTTGTGCCCTTGTGCTATTGTTTGATTACCTGAAAGCAGCAATGGCGCGGGCTGGTAATGCAAGAAGAAGAAAAACGATCCTCCTTATGTGGCGTGATGAGCACAACACGTTAGTATGGACGCAAAGTGAAATTCCATTAAAACGATTTTCAATGAGCGACCTATTTTGTCACGCCGTCGCTATCCATCAAGCAGGTACGCGCCATCCCTGATGGCTTTTATAGGTGGCGATTTGAAACGGGTGCTTTACTCTGCAAACGTTTTCTGAAAAGCTTTGGCGTAATTGAGCTCGGGAGATCTTTGCAAAGTGCCGCCATTTACATTTGGGAAAGTCATTTTCAAGAAGGCCCCATCTGAAACTCTTGCTAATCCACTTCTTCTTAATCACACATGAAATTAGACTCTCAGATGCTGGTCTATAGACAGAACCCATGGGATGGATGAATGGAGTTTAAATGGTCAATCAACAAGAGCGAGTAAATGACTTGTTTTCTGGCTCCAGTCACCAGTCGATCCAAATGTTTTGGTGCTAAGTAATAAAAGCCGAAATCTCAAAAAGTCAGTCCGAGTCAGTTTGGACTATTACTTGTGTAATTACAAAAAATGGTTTTGGCTCAATGACAGTACACAGAAGTACAAAAGTGTGGGATTCGTTTTTAGAAAATTCGGAAAGGTTAAGTAAAGATAAATTATCCAAAAGTGAAAAGAGCATCAATGTCCTGGTACAATCATTTACTGAATAATTTTGCGATTTCTGGATATAGTTGGAGCCAATCACTGGAACTCTTGATCTAAAGGCAGGATACACACTTTCAATTGGCGGCCGACCAATCAGAGGGCGGGACACATATACGCACACTTTCGCAACTTTCCAAACTCAAAATTGTTAGAATTGTGGGAGGAAAACCCAGAGGAAACCAACACAAGAACAACATAGAAATAAACCCTGACTTACTAGGTCCAGTCACCAAATATTAAAATTAACCAGTCTAGTTTGAATTTATATCCAAATATAAGTCTTTGCCAGTTGAGGCAATGGTTAAAACCAGAACAAGACCAACACGTCTCTAACAATTGGATGGCAGAACCATATTTCACTAAAAATCAATCCGTAAGAACACAGAGTGATGAATGTCCTCCCGTATAGAGCTGTGATGCAGGGGTTTGTGGGAAATATAGTTCATTAATCTGGGAATGTAGTTCCAATACGTAGTGCCAGCACAAGTTGCTACTTACTTTACAGTCATTTGGCTACTTGTCTGCTTAACCTTTCTATTATGTTTGAGTCAAAATGATCCATGTTAAAACTAGTTTAAAAGTAAAAAAAAAATACTTAAAAGTATTCTTTCCTATAAAATTCTACATATAAAACAAAAAATGATTCAATTTACATATTTGTAACACCGGCTACATTTTTTGCAAGATGATTTTTACATTTCATCATGACATTTTACAAAGATGATGTTCGGGTCAATTTGACCCTTCAGACAAAATGGAAGCCAAAAAGAGTCAAAAAGATCAAAAATGTCTTTCTTTGCAACAATGAGACATAATACACCGTTGTCACACACACACACACACACACACACACACACACACACACACAGTGTCTTTATAATATAAACATGTAACGTGTTGTTACATATACAGTACAGTACGTGAACTGAATCATTACATATTAATTATTATATATATTTTATATGATGATTACACAAAATAAGACTAACAGAAGTTTCAAAGTGAAAAAATACTTTTGAGTATATTTAAAACATTTTAAAAACTTTGAAAAAGGGTCAATTTGACCCGAACATAACAGGAGGGTTAAATAAATCGTACAAAATAAGAGTCTCAATTTCTGTGCATTGCTTTCGACAAAATGTTTCAGCACTCTCGCCTTTAAGGAGCATCTCAGCTGATTATCAGCTCTGCGTACTGACCATACTGCAAGTATCAGGCCTGAGCAATCCACTATTTCATTTATAAACTGGCCAAGGTCGAGCGAATACAATAGAAGTGGGTTGACGACACGTCTGGGAACGCCATCTAAAAATACAAGGCTCTTTTTCAGGAAACCCTGGTCCAGAAGCTCCACCACAACTCCAAGTTCAGATGCCTCTCCGTTTAAAAGGGCACGTTAAATCAACGCATCATTAGTAAAGGCGGCGAGATCTGAACTGGTTGTGTCAGCCTTAATCTGCAGCGCTGGAATCCTCAAGGACCGCGGAGGAGAAGGTGGAGCTGTCCACCTCCAGCTGGTGCTGATCTTCCATCATCAACCCGCATTGCCTCTAAAGAAGCCAAACCACGTATATTCTTCACACAACACTGTAATCTCTCTGGGCTGTGCTGGCTGGACCACTATTTTAGTGAGGATGCTGGAAAATTTTTACCAGTCTCCCCTCTAGTGGCCTCACAAACTAGTAAAAACGCCTCACCGAGAAACTGTTGAGCTCCCATCAGCTTGCACACACCATCATGACGCTCTTGTGATTTAATGCGAGGGAAAGGAGAGCATGCTACTATAAGGTTATCACCATGTTTCCTTCAAGGCCGTTTGCAAAAACAAAAAAACAATCATCAGTTGGGTTTTTGTTTCACCAAATGCCTGATTTTGTTCTGTGTGTGATCAAAAGGCACACAGTTATTCGCACACATTCCCAGCCATGATTTATCGATGAAAGCGAGCAGCCAAGGATGGAGGAATAATGAAGATGCCCACGCAGAACAGAAACTGATAATTGTTTTTTTTCCTGCATGACAGGATGAATCAGTCTCAATAGCTCTGTCAAATCCACTTGTCTTGTATGAAAATGTCATGTTTTACATTTACTTCAAGAACATCATGGACCCCACTGGAAAATTTCCGCTTCAGTTTCTTATCTAACACAGCAGAACAGCCACATCAGCTCGCAGCAGAAATACAAGACCGAATCGTGTATTATCTCACACTGAAATCCCCGTGTTTGGAAACGTAAAGCATATTCGCAAAGCACATGTAAAACAAATCGGTTTTTGCCATTCCCGCTATGAATACAAAGCAGCTTTGATAAAGACTCGGCGGAAAAAAAACCCCGCATCAGCACCGAAAAGTTCCCGTTATTTTTCCAAAGGAAATAAAAAAACAAAACGCAACTGGGAGAATATCGGCTTTTTTTCTTTGCGATCACACACGGACACACGTTTTTATTCAACTCGGCGAGTGGGAGGCTGAGAGTTGATCTCGACACACATGGACTCAACATGTGATGGACACTTGTGCGCGCTCGACTCACATGGAGGAGATGTTCTCAAACAGGTCCGGCAGGCTGTTGGTGGTATTCCCATCACTCGCGGGGTCCTGGAGCGCCAAGAGGGGGAAGAAATTCCCTTTGTAAGACTTATTGCAAAAGATGTCCGTGGAGGAGCAAGTGCAAGTGGGTGGGCAGTCCAGCATGGAGCTCATGTAGTGTTGGAAGATGTTGAGGAGAAACAGGGTCCTCCACCAGCTAATGCGCGGTGGCCTGGAGAATAAATCCATCTTCTTCGCCGGGGTTAAAGCTCCGTGGTGCGGTAATTGTCCAGCGCGCGTGTCCGTACAGTCAGGCGGGAGCGCGCACGGGTGCGAGGATTCGAGTGAAGGTATGTCAGATCACCGAGATTGCGATAATGTCTCCAAGGGAAGAAAAAAACACAAGTCCCCCACTAAAAATACTCCGGTCAGTGTATAAAAGGGTCGAAAATCTGCGGTCCAACTCTGCCCTCCTCTCCGGGCTGCATTGTACAGTTGATCCCCGTTACCGCGTTTCGGATGTCGCGCAGTTCCAGGTTGTTGGAGCTCCGGTTTGAAGACTAAAGCGTCTGAGCGCAGTCTGCAGAGCGAGAGAGAGAGAGAGAGAGAGAGAGAGAGAGAGAGAGAGAGAGAGAGAGAGAGAGGGAGAGAGGGGTCTATGCTCCGAGCATCAAGTCCCACCTACTGGGCAGATTAAATACTGACGCACCTGCAGTAGAGCAGCAGAAGAGATCAGATCTGCACTGCCGACACATTACTTCAAGACTTGCTTCTGCCAGCGTTCTCTTCATAAAATAAAAAAGACTATCAAGACAACAAGCATATTTAAACAAATAACACACGCACGCACACAAACATACACACGTATGTAATCTGACATCAAATTTTACTTGTGAAATAATTCGTTATTCAAAACTAAACGCCTCATAGCACTAAAGGGTTTTGTTGAAATAATAATAATAAAAATATTAACAGGAACAACAACAACAACATTAATGAAGATACTTTATTAATTAAGAACACAATAATAATATTAATAGTAATAATAATAGTAATAATAATAATAATAATAATAATAATAATTATAACAATTATTATTAGTGTTGTTGTTGTTGTTGTTGTAAACCAATTTATTTAAATAAACCATTTATTTTGTTTATCCAACACAAGTTGTTTTCTAATTACTTAAATAATTTGTTATTTATTAAAACTAAACGCATGATAGTACAGAAATTATTTGTTAAAATTATGACAGTAATACAAATGAATAATAATAATAATAGAATAATGTTATTATTATTATTGTTGTTGTTGTTGTTGTTGTTGTTGTTGTAGTGAACCAATTAACATAAATAAACCATTTATTTTGTTTATCCAACAAATACTCTTTCTTTATTTAAAAATTCCAAAATGAACTAGCGACACAAAAACCATGAAAATGTTGAAATATTATTTTGAGTTTAGCGACTTTGCATTTATCTCAAACTAAGAAAAGCGCTATACAGTATAAATAAACTTGAACTTGAACTTGACTTTGACCTCAAACTCTGCCTTGAACTCGAATCACATGCCCCCTTGCTCACATTGAAGATCATGTGTTCGAATTTAATGCTGGTTTTATGATAGACTGTACTCAAGTGTCATTTGAAAGAATTTAAAAACACGACATCTGAGTGAAAAAACAGTGTACGGAAAATGCAGATTATGAAGTTAAAAAAAAAGCAACTTAAAAGAAAAAAAATCTCTATAAATACGTACAGTATATATATATTGTATGCCCAAAACTGAATATTTCTCTAGGCCTCTCTTCTTGTTTACCGGAACCTGCTGACATTGCGGTTATTGTGCTACGGAACATGGGCTTTTATTTCAGGGTTTTTGTGATTTACAGAACCTTGAGTCAAGTCAGAACCCGGACCGCCCTGATAAGACCCTCGGCAAAGACGAAGCTTTTACCTGACACTGCCCGGAGATGATAAAGCGTGCAAATAAATCAACATCCTGTGAACTTGTTTGCCATGACGGATATTAACTTATATCAAACCTGAACAGTCGCGCACTATCACACGCTGATGGAGAACATCACAAATGTTTCTACTGGGCTGAGAATTTATATAATAAAAAGCAAATACATTTTTTTAGTCGTGTTTAAAACTTTTGGTAAATGTTGTTAAGTACATTATATTCACAATATGTTTCATGTATATTTAAACCTATAATACCGAAACAATTAGCATCAGACATAGATCTGTGTGCCAAGATGTGTATCAAGCCAAATATCTAATTTTAAAAAACAAATAACTTTAAAATCTCGATTCAAATCACAGATGAACTTTGACCTCATTTTTAAGTCACTCTGTTTTGACAAAATTGCCTAATCAAACTGACAGTCTCTGCAGGGCGGAGTCAATGCTACACAGCTTTTTGATTGGCTTGCTTTATCCAATCAAATATTGGGATCCAAAGTGCCAGTGGTGCTGATTTGTAGTTTCCAAATTTCAATTCGCAATATTAACTTCGGCATTGTTTCACATTGTGATAATGTTTTCTGTGTGTGTTCAGTGATGCGACTACTTCGTCGTTCTTAAATTTGTGATCTACAAACTAAACATAGCTTTACTCGTGTTGCATCATACTGTATGTGAATAAAAAAGCACTACAATATGTGTCAAGCAAGTAAAAATAGACAGGAATCTGATTGGTTAGAACAGATCGGGTTTTCTTCAGGCCCCAGAGCCACTAATGTGTGTGTGTGTGTGTGTGTGTGTGTGTCTCTCTAAAGGCGGCAAAACAATTAAACAATTAAATGTTGTTATTATATATACAGTATGAGGTATGAATCATATTCATATTTCAAACGAACTAATTATACTGTATATATTGTATTATATTTCATGTAATATAATATAATAATTCATTATTTAGTTGGCGCCTTTCGAGACCGCTAAGGCCGCCTTACAGAATACACACACACACACACACACACATGGCTGAGTGGCCTTAAGATGTCCAGGTCTGCTCTAGCCAATCAGATTCCTAGTTTAAACGACTCTAAATCAAGAGCCTCATGTCCTTCTTGGCTAATTTTTAAACACAAATTAGACACCACCTTAGCAAGCATAAAGCTGTGAATGTTTCTGACGCTGATCTTGGTTGAACCGCAGAGTGTTTCGAAGAAAACCGAACGCACCAGAGAAAAGCGGCAGCCATCACTTCTCCCGCAATCTCCTTCCTCCAGCTTCTAATTCCCTGACACATTTAGACGTTTCTGGGTCTATATAAACATGACAAAAAAGCCAATTTCTCATTAAAATTATCACATAATGAGTAATGACTGGCACCAGTATCTGTTGTCTTCGGGTTTTTGTAATGCAGGAAAAAAAAAAGAAAAAAAAAACAAGGCAAAAACAAAAGCGAACTTTGACTGGAGTGTTGAGAACAACAGTGTGAAAGGAATGAGATTATACTGTTCTCAAATTCTATTGCTTTATTTAAAGCGCCGCTAACAGCTTAATTAAAGCGCTGAATATGCCGTTCACATCATTTGGGAGGAGGAAGTAAATTAGCATAGAGATGAAAATGCATCATTTGAACAGAGTCGTTTTTTAACACTCAATTGGACAAATTTGAAGGTTGGTGTCTGGGAAAGGAAAGGCTTGGCGTTGATAATATGGTATATTATAATGTTTGTGATTTTATTGTTTTAAATACAGTGATGCAAACCACAAGAACGACTATATGGGAAACCTAATGATAATTTCACTGTTTAAACCAGCCGAAAAATAGATTGTGAGAACAATGAAAGGCAGAGAGAGAAAGGAAATATCAACTTTTTTTAATAAAAAGTAACAAAATGAAAAAAGGAAGGAAAGAAGGGACAGAGGCAAGATGCAAGGAGCAAAGAAGGAAGTAAGGAAGGTATGGAGGGAGGATAGAATGGAAAAAGAAGGTTGGAAGAAAGGAAGAAAGAGAAACGTAAATAAGAAAAGAAGGAAAGTGGGAAAGAAGAAAGCAAGAAAGTAAAAAAAAAGACAGAAAGGAAGAAAAACAAAGAATGAAAGAAGCATAAAAGAAAGAAAGAAAGATAAAAAGAAAGAATATCAAAAGAAACGAATGTAGGATTAAAGAAAGAAAGAAAGAAAGAAAGAAAGAAAGAAAGAAAGAAAGAAAAAAGGAATTAAGTTAGATAAAACAAAAAAATAATAAAAAAAAATAAAGAAGGAAGGAAAAGGGAAAAAAATAAAAAGAAAGAAAAAAAAGAAAGAAAGACCTTTTGCATCAGAAATCAAGAAAAGTGGAAATACATTTAGTAAGGAAAACAATCGATTTAAAAGAACGAGTCACAAATAATAAAAAAAAAAAATGAATGAAGAAAAATGACATAATATGATATTTTTTGATGATTTTTAAACAAATAAAATACATTAGTATGTAAAAACTACCATCAAAACAAATCACCAAACAAACCACCAAAGCATCAGGAGAAGACGAATGGTTAATAAGATCCGTCCATATAAAAGCCTCTAAAAGCGGCTGAAGACGCCACAGCTCCACTAGATGCAGCGACATCTTTGTTTTCCCCACAATTGCCATTGTGGTCACACAATAAATATTTAATGCTGAATCACTTAAGCTTCATCTCATACCCGCTCTGCCCACGTTCTAGCAGATGAGCAAATATTGGAAAAAGCCTTGTTAAAACAGACACACTTCTGCCACACAACACAGATTATCCGTCAGGCTGCACTACAGACAAACCCAAGGAAGATTAAACTAGTTTTAAGGGAACAACATTCAATAAAAAAATGGATTGAGAAACAGAGAGAATGTGTGTGTGTGTGTGTGTGTGTGTGTGTGGGTGTGTGTGCGTGCGTGTCTGACAGAGACAGAAAGATGTAGTAAAGAACTGAAGACGAAAGGAAAGAAAGAAGGAACGAACGAACGAAGGACAGAAGAAAGGAAAGAAAAATGAAGTTAGGAAAGAAGGAAAGATGGAAAGACAAAAGAAAATATGGAAAGAAGGAAACAATATAGAAAAAAATGAATGAAGGAAGAATTGGAAGGAAGAAAGAAAGAATGAAAGAAAGAAGAAATGAAAAAGGGAGCAACAAAGAAAGGGAAAAAAGAAACAAACAAACAAAAAAGAAAGAAAGAAACAAAAAGACAGAGAGAGAGAGAGAGAGAGAGAGAGAGAGAGAGAGAGAGAGAGACAGAAAAAAACACTTCATGGTTTTATTGCTTTTAAATTTCAGCATTTTGCTGTCTGTAGACCAAAATAAAAGAAAGGCTAAAGGCTGAACAATGAAAGTAAAAGTGAGAGAAAGGCAAAAAGAAGTTTATAAGACACACTTTTAAAACAAAAATAAATATATATATATATATATATATAGAGAGAGAGAGAGAGAGAGAGAGAGAAAGATAAGAGAAAGAGAACAGGGGGGGGGGGCAGAGATAAACACTTCATGATTTTATTGCATTTAAACTACAGTATTTTACTAACCATTACTAAGGTATGGATAGAGGCGTAAAAAGAAAAAAAAATGAGCTGAACAATGAAAGGAAAAGAGAGAGTAAAAAGGCAGAAAACCAAAAATCTAAAAAAGGCAGATGAAAGAATAAAAGAGATTAAAAACAATAATTCATAAACAGACACAAAAACATTAAAGTGTCCTTACATTTACATTATTTACATACATTTACAGTTTATTTTTAATTTATCGTTTTAATATTTTTTGGGGGTGTAAAATGCTCAGAGCATCACTTTCTCTGTTTTTAACGCTCTGGCAAACGGCAAAAAATGTAATTAAAGTTTTCCTCATTATCTCGCATTTTTGGTTTATTGTCAGCGATTTATCATTACACATTCATTAAATGTGAGAGCAAAAGCAACGGACTCCTTAAACATCCTTCTCCACACGACCAGTTTACGATCAGTTCCTAAATATGCAGTTTCTACAACTTAAAATAGCTAGTGAATTAAAAAAGAGAGTAAAAAGAGCCTTTGTACAAAGCAACGGTCAGTAAAATGAATGTATACAGTACATTAAAACTATTCCAGATGTCACATGACTCCATTGTTCTTGACCGATAAAAAAAGTTACGCCAACACTCCTGACCTAACCAGAAGTCACGCCAACTCTCCTGACCAATCAGGAAGTAACGTAAACTCTTCTGATCAATCAGGAAGAGTAATGTAATTCTTCTAGACCAATCCAAAAGTCACGTCATCTCTTCTGACCAATGCAGAAGTCTTGTCCACTCTTTTGACCAATCCAGAAGCCTTGCCATCTCTTCTAGACCAATCCAGACGTGTCAGCATCTGTCTTGACCATACCAGAAGTCACGCCATTCTCCTTGACCAATCCAGAAGTTTTGTCATCTCTTCAGACCAATCCAGAAGTTTTGTCATCTCTTCTGATCAATCCAGAAGCCTCATTGTTTCTTCTGACCAATCCAGAAGTCTTGTCATCTCTTCAGACCAATGCAGAAGTTGCATCGTCTCTCCTGACCAATCCAGAAATCACGTTATCACTCCTAACCAATCTAGAAGTCACGCTGTCTCTTCTGTCAATTCAGAATCAGAATCAGAAAATATAAAGTAGAATCTTGGAATCTTAATCTCATAATTAAAAACAACTTAATCTCTTAATTAAAAAAATCTCAGAATCTTAATTTATTCATAACATAAATGAAGCAACATCATTCATCTCATGTACGAGCCAGAAGCTTCGATCACTTCAAACCTCAAAGGTGAAATAGTTCAAGTTCTGAGCATTTGTAATGCGCTTTTCACTGTCTCAAAGCGCACAAATAAAAAGTCTTGACACCAAATCAACATCCTTTCCCTCAAAACGTCGCCGACACAAGCCTGTTTCCCAGTCCGCCCCACTGTCAGAGAGCTGACCTTCCCCCAGCTTCATCACCTCAGCAAAGCCGCAAAGAAGAAGAACCATCTGTCCTTCGCACTTCCTACATGCTTCTGATGCGAGAGCTCATACATGAACCATGTGTGCACATACAACATTTACCACCTTTCTCCGTCCTCACGCCCTTTTCCCCTTCCCGGAGCTCGTCTCTTTGAGTTATTTCCGTCCATCTTCTCAAAAACCAACCGTGTGGCAAATTGCCAAGAGCGAGAATCCGGAAAGTGCAAAGTAACAGCCCTCTAAATGCCGGCTTTTGACCCCAAGCCTCATTTTAAATTTATTAACCCATTGTTTCTGGGCCGTTACGTTGAGTTTACGTCAGACTGTGTTGATCGTCTCGGACAAAAATAAAAAATAAAAAAAAAGATTATTATATATATATATATATATATTAATCAAACTCCTCCCATTCAAATTGAATGAAAATTCTGGAACTTTCAAAAAGGCATGTTTAATTAGAAAATAATTAAAAAGAGTAAGAATTCCAATGACAAACAATTTTTGCAAAAGGTGCAAAGATCATCAACTTTATCTTTAAAAGTCCTAAAAAATACTACTTTGCGTTGTTTAAAATTAATGATAAATAATGAGTTGTGTGAGACACCTGGCCATTTCAGGACCAGGGACAGTGATTGCAGATGCTGCAGAATGGCCAGGTGTCTCACAATTGTTTCACATTAAAGAGTAGTTTCATTTATTTTACATCACATTTAATTACATGTAGTTACATTTACAAGTTACATCCGGCCCTTTGAGGACAGAAATTATGCTGATGTGGCGCTCGTGATATTAGACTTTGACACCCCTGATATGATGCATTTGTACACGTCATTTATACAACATTCTCAAAGACCAAGTAATAAAGTAAAAGCCTTTGGGATTCGCTCGGTTTTCACGATTCGCTTCTCTAAATGGTTCATCACTTGCCGCATCATTCTCATCAGGAACATCGCTCTCCCCGTCATCGCCCAGCGTTTGAAGATGAAGAGGAATTTGCCTGCCTAATGTCTCTCTTTGTCTTTAAAATGTCTTTCTAAAGTCATCGTGATTTAACAGAAACAGCCGTTAGTAACAAATACATTGTGTATATGACGCATCAAAAAGCAGCCAAACCTTTTCTTTAAAAGGCACTTCACGTGCACAGCACATTAGATTAATGACTCTTAAAAGATGGTTCCACTCGTAATTGGATTGTATAATTCAACTGGATGAAGACTAGACACTTAAAATATAGTGCGTTTTATTGCTAAATGTTAATTACAATGTATTTAACCGCTCTCGTGTGGAGACGCTGTGATTTATGAGACGAGTCTTTTGTTCTGAGGTTTAATGTCAGTATTATCCTTTAAGCTTCGACTTTTAAATAATACCAAGCGTTTAGAATTTAGAGAAATAACTGTCAGAAGAAGAAAACAAACACTTGAGATGAATAAAAAAAATCCAGTTGAATTCCTACCATATTCTGATAGGCTGAATTGGAGACAAGAAATATGTAAGGCCTAGCAATACTTTAAATTGTATCTATTATTCAAGTTAAACGACATTGAAGTGAAATACAAGTTGCAATTAGCTTTGTCAGTAAAAGTAATTTCCAGAAATTTAAAAATTTTTATTTATGTTTTTTGTCATTTTTGTTTTCTACCCGAATCCAGGGGGGTGCTTAAATTAGCATATGTTGACTTTTATTTTGATATTTCTGGTTTTATTTTGTTACTTCCGGTTTCCCCGCTATCACGCTCCGTCTATTTTCCAGTCCGGCTGTTATTATTTTGCCATCACATTCTGTTTTTGACTTGTTGACCTTGACCAGATCGTCAGTGTTTATTACCTGTCATAGAGCGTTATTATACCTTGCTTTGTCCTGAATTTGACTCTAGCCTGTTTTCTCCTGATTTGCCTAGCCATTTTTTTTGTGCCTGAAAAGTCTGAGGTGTGCTTATAGTCGCGTGCATACGGTATATTGCTATTTTACTTACTCATTCTATTTTTGTTTTTCTTATTTTTAATATCCCTGCTAAACATTTTCTTTTTCTTCCTCTCGCGGCTGTAGCCAAGCCAACACGATGAAATTTAATTTTTCTAGTTCCACATAGCGGCTTTGAGTTGGCCTTAGACTGAGAAAAGCGCTATATAATGAAACAGAAACCCGATAAAAACGTCTGAATCTTGTAAAACGTAGGAATTCCGACTTTCTGACAACTGGCACGTCAAACAAGGTGTCATTGTTTCAACCAACTCCACATCAACTGCCACACTAATGTAAATGCCCTACTGCCATAAGATAAACCGAGGCGAATTGCCGTGCTAATCTCTAGTAGTAGAACATTTGATCTCTGCAATTCTGAAAAGCCATTTGTTGCTTGATAATTACAATACAACGAATTCTGTTCCATTGGCGTGAGTGGCAGCTTTTGAAGTCGTACAGTCGGAGGGAGGCACAGCACATCGGAGGCAGGAAGCGTGACAGAGTTATGAAAGAAGATGCTGTATAGACCTCATCTAACCTTCCTGTTCACTTCCTGACAACCGGCGGGTGGTAAACTGTCAACAACACGCGTCTGATTTCAAATACCGCACGCTTGCTCAAAGGGAGAAAGAAGTAGATGGCTTTTCAATCGACAATTTGTCTGTTTTTACTCGAAGCTTCTCCACTTGCGTCCCACGTCAACCTTTCAACCCACAATCTTTGGTGTTGTCACCGTCGCACAATTCCGCTGATTGAGAAGCTCTTTTGAAACGCGGTCGAGTCATGAATTGAAGTTCTTAGGGACGCGTCAGCCGGGTTTAGAAGCCATCGGATATGGTTACATGAGCAAAAATACATCTCATCAACACCTAAAAACCAATCGACTCTTAATCTCGGATCAACTCAAGGACATTGAGACTAACATCCAATGTCCTTCATAGTGGAGTTAAGATATTTAGAGAGTTGTATTTAGAGTGCTATATTTAGTTACTTTACTCAAGTATTTTGGCTACTTTGTACTGAGTATCAGAAATATAAGCAACTTTTACTATCTACTTGACTACGTTTGTGATTGACTATATGTACTCTTTACTCCACTACATTTGAATGGATATTTACTGTTACATTGTTTACTCGTTACATTTTGTGATTGTGTACCACAAGCTGGCATATTTTTATATCGTGGTTATTTACTGGGTCCTACGAGTTGATATCACCATTTGCAGCATGCTAAAGGTACTGGATGCTGTTTATCAGCAAAATGCTTTGACTTCAAAGCCTCATGGAAAGACAACTTCCGTTTTTTTTTCCGTTCTGTTTTTTGAGCCTAAATTCGGTATGAGTTAAATTTCTTTTAAAAGTTCTTTTATACTGTAATTGGACACTTTACAACTTTTACTCAAGCAAAAGTCTTCTTGAAATTGGTGATTCGTAACATGTAATGGATTAAATTTTACAATAAGGTTTACGCTTTACAACTCTGCGCATTCCCAACACCCTATACTCCATTAGCCGCAAAGCAATAACAAGCCTCTACATAACACACGGCAAAACTCTCTAAAGCAACTCAAACCCAGTCGATCCTCCGAGGACCTTCTCACAGAGCTTGCATGGAGCCATCTTCTGATCCAAACTCGCATAAAACCTACAGACCCCCATCGCCGCATCTCGATATAACCATTCCAGACTGTCTGGCTTCACTTGTCATTCAAGAACGAGAAAGTAAATCGTCTGTCAGACACACCGGAGTCTCTTTACCCGCTAAATGATACATCACAACGCTGAATCCATCAGCATTAATTAGACATTGATAAATCAAGATTTGATTATAGGCAAGAGTGTAAGGTCATTTGGCTCATCACGCCGCCGATAATTACGTGTAATTAAGTAAAAGAGGATTTGCTGTGTTAAATCACAAGGAATTATTTCAATTAGCATGATATGGAGATATCCAGCCTTCAAAGGAAGATGTATTCCAATCCAGCATCTAAATCAACGAAGCTGGACGAATGAGAATCTTTAGCTAAAGAAGGACGGGGAACTAGTTGTTCGACGGTAACTGTTCTGCCATTTCGGATAAAAGCCAGTGATGTCGGAGCGTAACAGTCGCAATAAAAAGAACAAAAGAAAGCAAGACTTGCTTCCAAACAGACTATTTAGCATCAATGCACAAGTTCATCTTTGTTCCTCCGCCGCTTTGAACATGAAACGGTCGCACATCAAGGTATCGAATTGAGTCGCAATTGCACCATTACACGAATTGTACACAATCTTCGGTGGCAATTCTGAGCAGGTTTATCAGCGACAACCACCTTGCTAGTTTTTGCTTGACTCGCAAATGTGGATATTCAGGTCAGGCCTTGGGAAGAAAAGACAAAGGCGTCTGACGAGGAGAGTCTCAAATGAAAGCAATTCTATGACTCAGCTCTTATCGCCGCACATTAGCTTATCTCACCTTATCAAATAAGTTGTCTAGACACCTCTCCAACCGAGGAACCGTTCCCAGCTTAGAGTGATCGTCTCGTGCCACGACTTGAGTTATGACGGGCATTGTGTTCGTGCTCTAATGCATCTGGCAGCAACCGAGAATGAACCTGCCAGTTCGGAAAAAAAAATATCCAGTCTGGTGCTGCAAACACTCATTTCTCGAAGAATCACGGATGCGCAAATCTGCTCAACCAGTTGAAGGCATTTCCCCAGTCTTAATTGTTCTGACTGAGGCCAGTCGCTCTCTTACTTTGCGGAAAAGAGCCGAGTCAGTGCAGGCGGCAGCGTCGATAAGTAAAAAAATACAACCTCGAGACGTCTTGAAAATGTGCATCGAGTTTTTACTTTGATAGCAATTTAATTCAGGTCACCTCTTGGATCATTGACTTTTGCACTCGGGGTGAAAATAAACGTTCAAAGCATCGACCTTATGCGAGAATCAACTCTCCACACCCATCGGTTGAGCACTTCCACAAATGCATAGTGGATTGAGATCTCTATTAACCACATCCATTCGACTGCACGGCTAAAGCAGCACGGGCGACTTTCAGAGAAATAAATGCATGTCTGGAGAAAAAAAGATCAATAGAGCAAAGGTTTGAATCCAATGGGAAACGGCGAGAGGAGACAGGGAGACACGTTCAGACTGAAGGTCAACACTTTTGCCTTCTCTGATAGACGCTTTCATCAATGACAGTCTCGTAGAAAAATACACCGCTGAAGAAAACCAGGATGTACTAGGTGAGTGACACCACGTACCCTGCAGGACTTACAAGAACAATCTCATGATGGTCTCCTAGGACAAGGTGATTGACTTGGACTCAAGTGGTCCCTTTTCTTCCCAATCTCTCGCCCGTTCTTGTTGATCACAACAGAGAATGAGAGTGACAGTCTGTGGGCAACTGTTGGGGAATATGTGTAGTTAAGAGTTATCCACTAGATTTGGAGAACCGGTAGAGTTACGAGACAGCTTTCAAGTGTGAACAAGGCCAGAGTTTGCCGCTTAAGGTGTTACGTATTGTAATCCCCAAATTGATTTGGTGGTGGCTTTGATCTGCTATTTGGTTCTGCTCTTCTAAACCCAAAGAGTCCAGAAGCTAGAGTAGAGTGGTTTGTCTTTAGATGGAATTGACTTTGGCAAGACTTTTATTAACTTCTGACTCCAAAAGTCATAAGAAACGGAGGCTATGAAGTCCTGTCAGCCTAAACTTGCATCAGAGGCGTTGCTCGAACAAGCAAATAGAGGCGAGATTGTCACAAAACCTATTTTCTCGGCCAGATAAGCTGGAATTGCTCAGAAAAGTTGAGAGACTGTCAGGAAAAGGTTCAGACATGATAGAGGTCACATCCGTCCCATGAGCACTGAAAATGCATTTGCTCGGAATTGCCGATATAGCAATTATTTACCGCTTACTCGTTTATCTGCATTGTACACACTCAATTTTAATTTTAATTTAATCTCCTAAAAATACACATTTTATGTTAAATATGTCTTGAATTGCACAAGTTTTGAATTTAGTTTTTCTTTGGTTTTTGAGGGCAATGGATGGATCTTGCCTGAAAATGATTCAAACAATTGAATCAATAGAATCTCATGGAGAATCACACCTGATAAAAAATTCAATTTTTTATTTTAATTACAAAAATTACTCCACTACAAATCACCAACTGCTAGAAGACTTGAGTAAAAGTACTAAAGTATCCAATTTTAAGTATTTTGCTAGTACTTAACTTATGCTCAAGGAACAACAGGAATGTATGTGGTTTTATTTCCCAATTAAGAAGTGAAATTTAACACCTCAATGTGTTTCAGTTGTTGGTGTAAAGTTATGGAATGAACTGAGTGATGAATATAAAAAATGTACTTATTTTGCTAAAATTTAAAAAAGTCTTAAAAAAAATGCATTGATCATTATAAAATAATAAATAAATAAATGAAACAAAGGAAAAAAAATTGAAAAAGAGTTGTATTCCTGATATTCCTGATCTGTATTTTTTTGTTGTTGTCTCTGTTATTTCTTGTTGTTGTTTCTTTTGTTAGTTGTAAAGCTGATTTAGTTGATTGTAAAAAGATGTACGGAAAGTGGATAGGAAACTATAAGCAATGCTTTAGCCTATTCCTTTTTTTGATCAATTTTGTGTCAAATAGTTTGCGGGACGGAATGTCTATTTATGGATTTTGGACCAAACAATAAATTGAATTGAATTGAAAAACAGTGATTAACTGAATTGTCAGATTCATCTAAAAAAGTAATAAATTCACTGGCAAAATGTAAGCTAACCGCCTTAGGATTCAAATGCCAAACCGTGTTTCCTACTAGTTGAGCAACAAGAAGGGTATTTGTTCCTGATCATAGCAGAAAGACAGATCTCAGGAGTATCACTGTCACTTCGATGGAACATCTGTACACATTCACTTCCAAAGTCACAAGGGACGTAGAGGAGACATGTGGAGGTCATGGGCAATCCAACCTCATCTCACATCTTCAACCATGATTAACCCATTAAATTCACTCCTCACTTTAGCGACTTTGCGTTAGTTCCTTAGTTGGAACTAAGAAAAGCGCTATATAAATAAACTTGAACTTGAGGTGAAGTTCCGATTGTTAGAATAGATTGGGTTTTTTTTTTATTATTTTGAACTAAAGCAACATTGAAGTGATGAGTCACAGGTTAGGTTTGAAAAATAAAGAAGACATAGTATTTTTAAGTAAAGATTTATGTAATCTAGCCAGAAATGTAAAAAAAGCGTCTCAACTTCTTGTGCCTAAAAAATCAGGTGGTGCTTATATTTGCGTAAATACGGTAGTTTAAACTTACTACACCATCTCAACAGTCGTCCCTCAAATGCGATCAACTAAAAATCTACAAACCCTAGATATATTTCCATTCCACTGGAAACAGAATAAATGAGTGCAGAGATTGCTTTTTTGTTTTTAGGAATAGCAAGCCAACGAGAAAGAAACTGCACCTCTGACATTTTTGATAAATTATGTTTTAAAGAGAGCGTGGACTCATGAAGAGTAAATATCATTATTCTTTATGTGGCTTACGGCTTTCCTGTCAAGAACTATTTGCAAAGCCACTAATACAAAAAAAAACAGTCAAGCAAGCTTTTCTTGTCAAGGATTCTGTTCTTCATGCTCAAGCTAAATACTGTTGTAGACTCTATTCAAGGCACGACTCTTTTACCCACAGCTCATCAATAAATCATGAAATCCCAGATAACCGTAAACCTAGAGGATGGCAAGATTTTTTGGCCGATCCTGACACCACAGCCACATCTACACAAGCCACTAACTGGCAGGTCAAATCTATTCTATTCTTCTGAACAAATAACTTTGGAGGGAAATGTACTCTACTTTACTTTGCAGTTATTTAGACTCTTTTATCCAAAGCGAATTACCTTTGCAATTTTACAAAGTGTTACAACATTTTACAACATTTTATAAAATTTTACAAAATTGTATGAGATTTTCATGAAATTTTATGAAATTTTATTAAATTTTATTAAATTTTATGAAATTTTATGAAATTTTATGAAATTTTATGAAATGTTACTAATGTAACGAAATTTTACAATTTTGCGAATGACAATTTTTACAATTCAACAAATTCCTGCTTTCAAACCCATGATTCTGTGATTCAAACACCAACGTTCTACTGACAGAGATACTGAGATGGTTTTTTTAACAAACCTAACTTGTGACTTGTATCATTTTTATATCATTTTACTTGAATAATAGATAACAAAAAGTCGATTCTAGCTAACAAAATTTTAACCGAGTGAAACAGTTCTCTGCATGGATTCATTTTGTAAGTCTGTGTACCAATGTATATAAAAACCACTTCAAATCCAGCAACTTTTAAGGAATGTTCCTCAAAACGAGACCTTTACCAGGATTTTAATATTGATTCCTTTTCACAGCAACACACTGTGCATGTTCAAACAGCGTTTTAATACATAATTCTCCAATTCCGACTATGAAAAGACATGTTTTATAAACATTTATAGGGGAAAAGTTAGAGGCAGAAATATCGTCACAGCCTTTTCCTCTTTCAGCAAAGGAATGGAAAGCAACAGTTGGAGTGACAGATGGACTCAGAGAAGAAGCTAAGGACGGTGCTGATGGTGACGCAATGGAGGAAACTTGATGGAGGAAATCATCCATGTCCTACACCATCAATCTGCTGTCAGATTCTGGATCAAACCTCTATGAAGATCCTCTCGTCACTAATGACAGAATCTTAAAGATTTTGTCATTAAAAAAATAAAAGTTCCGCCAAGTAAGCAATAAAAATATAAAATAAATGTTTAAAAGAAATTCTATACATTTATTTAGACACTTTAAACTGGTCACTTTAACTAGTAACTAGTGACTAGTGACTTTCTTGTTTCCTGAGTCACTTCTTTCTATTGTATTTCTACACATTTTTTATCCTTATTTTACTGTATTTTTTATTTGTATTTGTATAGTATGTTTTGTACTTTATTCATTATCTTATTTTATCTTATTTTAAATGTATCTTTAAATAAATGTAAAACCTTTATATGAATTAAATCATTTTAATTAATTTATAATAATTTTCTTTTTATAATAATTATCACTTGGTATTAATTGCATTAATTGCATTTGACTGCCTCTATAAAGAATTTATTTTACAAAAAAAAACAACAACAATAAAACACTGACAATAGTTTGTAAGAGTCTATTGTATAACTATATAAGTATATATACAAAATACACTTAAATAGTATAAAATTTAGTTTATAAATAAGAATATAAACCCTATGTGTGCTTATTAAAATTTATAACCTAAAACTAATTAAACATAGTTCTGTGTTTTTAAGAAAGGCTAGTAATGGAAGTGGCATGTGTGATTTCCAGAGTGGTTGAGAGAAGATGGTGTTGGTATTGGAGTCTTCTGTGTGGTCCGTGGGAGGGGTGGAGTCACCTTCTGGACCAATCAGGAAAGAGATGATGTTCCTTCAGCCTCCCAACAGAATAATGTAACTTGAACTTGTGGTCAGTGAGAGGGGTGGAGTCCCCTTCTCGACCAATCAGAAAAGAGATGATGGTCCTTCAGCCTACCAAAGGAATAAATTGAACTTGAACTAGATATCACACTATTAGAAAATAATAATGCATCATGGTCACTCCTTAAAAAATGGTTGTGATGAGACGGCGACAGGCCTAAATTTGGTCTCCCCATATTGGAAACACATCTGTCCGAATCCACATGGTTCGGTTTCCCACCACCAAGGATTCATTTCAAAACCGCCAATTTACAGCAAAGAGTGCGGTGACCAGGCAAAGAAGGAAACGGAGGAGAAAAAAAAAGAAATTACAGCTGTGAGAAAGCTATATTTCAGCCTTCCAGCAAAATCACACATATCTGGGATTACAGGGGTGTCCAAACTCCAGGTCATTACAACAAACAGGATTCGATTTTTTCCTGAGGAGCTGTGGGAACATCAGTTGTCATCAATAGCAGAAATTGTTTTGGTTAATTGCTCTAATTTAGCAAAAAACAAATGCACTTTTCCAATGTTTAAATTGAACTTTAATAGGAACATTTGGTGAACTTTAATAGGAAAATTTGGTCTTTTAAGTCCTAGCTCGGTTGACAATTTTCATAAATGTCAAAAAGCAGAAGTTCATCATGTCCGATAAGAAATATTTCATTCTGCGGTAATGCATCAGCATCAAATAATCTAGCTCGAGACGACGGCATAAAAGCTATTTTGTGTTCAACGAGTGGATTGTGTTAAAAGAAGAAGACTGACCTCCGCAAAAAGGGATCAGAGGATAAAGATAGGGACAGACAGACAAGGAGAGAGAAGGGTGAAGAAATAGACATTGAGAAAGAGAGCAATAGAAAGAGATATACAGAAAGAGAGAAAAAAGAGACAGAGAGAGAGAGAGACAGATAGATTATTAGGCAGACATAGATAGATGGATGGATGGATGGATGGATGGATGGATGGATGGATGGATGGATAGATAGATAGATGGATGGATGGATGGATGGATGGATGGATAGATGATGGATGGATGGATGGATGGATGGATGGATGGATGGATAGATAGATAGATAGATAGATAGATAGATAGGTAGATAGATAGATACGTAGATAGATAGATACGTAGATAAGGCATCAGCGTCAAACAATCCAGATCGAAACAACGGCGTAAAAGCTATTTTGTGTTGGACGAGTAACACGAGTTCGTTTTAAACAACTGAACCTTTGAAATAACAGGAATCACAGGTTCTCGGGAGGTTGATGTCTCCACAGCGACTCCGGCAAGACGCACAGAACATCTGCTGGTAATGGAGAAGACAGACCTCCACAAAGAGGGGTCAGTGGATAAAGATTACAAACCAGGACTCAACGACTCTCCGCGGGCCCGTCCTCGTCGTCTACGGTTGGGTTTTTTTACGGTCACACTCCAGATCGAAGAAGGTGGAGGTCTAAGTTCTGCTGACCTGCAGTCAGACGAGAGACACCAGTGTGGCTAGAGTTTCACAGACACGGTTATTCCAATTCATAATTAATGTGTGTCTTCTTTAGCTTGTTAAAAATGTTCTGCCACATCGAATAGCCTAAATCAAAAGGGAGTCAGCGTGAGGAAATAAAAGAGTTTAGTAATATAGTAAAGCTATGTCTAAATGGATTAAACATCGATACTGTTGCGTCAAACAAATCCTGAAAACGGTCGGACAGACTGATAGACAGACAAATACACACATGTGGATGGATGGATGGACAGATGGTCAGGAGATGGGTTAGATAGACAGACAAATAGATGAATGAATTTGATAGACAGGGAGATGGGTTAGATAGACAGACAAATAGATGGATGAATTGATAGATGGATAGATAGATGGATGGATGGATGGATAGACTTTTTGACGGATTGGTAAAGAGACTGATGGAAGAATGGATGCATGGAGAGATGGATGGATTGACAAATGGACATGTGGACAGACAAATAGACAGAGAGAAGGAGATGAATAGATGGATAGAAATAGGATTGATAGATTTATGGATTGATCAATGGAAAGCTGAATGGACAGACTATGAGTAGTATGTTCGTACAAGTGGACGGGAGGATAGAGTGATGGATTGGTGGATGGATGGATGGAGGACGGAAAGTTGGATGGACTGACGAGGAATGAATGTTTGGACAAATGGATGGTGGATAGATGGATTGATGAATGGATGAATAAATGGATGAATGATGAATAGAGAGTTTGAAGGACTGACAATGAATGAATGTTTGGACAAATGAATGAATGGGTGGATAGATGAAAGGATGGATAGATGGATGGATGGATGGATGGATGGATTGATGGATGAATGGATGGATGGATAGAAGAATTGATGGATGGATGGATAAAAAGAAGGATGGATGGATGGAGAGTGGGAAGGACTGACGATGAATGAATGTTTGGACAAAGGGATGGTGGATAGATGAATGGATGGATGGATGGAGAGTTGATGAATGTATTTTCGGACAAAAGGATGAGTGGTTTGATAGGTGGGTGGATGGATGGATGGTTGGATGGAAGAATAGACGGATGAATGGATGGATAGATGGATGGAGAGTTGGACGGACTAACGATGAATGATCGTTTGGACAAAAGGATGAGTGGAAAAATAGATGGATCGATTGATTGATGGATGAATGGATTGATGTACTAATTGACGGATGAATGAATGGATAGATAGATAAAAATGTATGGACAGGCAAAAAGACAGACAGGCAGACAAAAAGTAACAGAACTTACCGTCTCTCATCAAAATGCTGAATATAAGGTCAACGATTTTGACAGTTTTGACATTTCCGATACAGTAACACAATTTCCGCCTCCATTACCCTCCACTCGCCCGCAGCATCAGCACCGATCCAGATAGTTTCTGTAGTCTTATCTGTTCAGCATCACACGTCTTCCTTAGCCCAACTCCGGCCATTTATCCCAGCCCTATTGAATTATTTCTTTTTATCTTGCATCACAGCGGAGCCCAAAATGGCCAAAGATGGTCCATTAAAGCCCTCACAGGGTCCCACATTTGCCCTCGGACTTGCTTCATTCTCCCTGCAATGAATAGCAATAAAACAAAAAGAACCAGCAATTACCAGGCTTTATGACCGAGCTGAAGTGAATCATCTCAGGCCACAACACAAACCACATCCTGAGCCACGTCCAGCGTTTCCCCCCAAACTAATGGCAGCAAATGGAGAGGCAGTGACGGTTAGTGTGCGGTCTGATCTAATAACCCGCCCGTAATGTCTGTGTTAGAGATGCACACCATCAGCCAGCAGAAATAGACGG
>CM051501.1:3324668-3337168 GCA_028031935.1 Paedocypris micromegethes | reverse complement strand
GAACCAGAAACGTTAATTAAAAAAAAAAAACTATTTTTATTTTGTGCCTCAAAAATCAGTGGAGTGCTTATATTTGCGTGAATACGGTATTTGAGAACTAAGTGTTCGGAAATGAAATTGTGCGTCAAGAGTGAGTGTGAGAGAGAAAATGAGAGAGAGATAGACATAGACAGAGAGAGAAAGAGGGAGAAAGAGAGAGAGAGAAATACAGCATTCAAATGGCTGAAGCTTCTCTAGGTAAAACGCTGTACCTCTTAACGTTTCAGAGCTTGTTTGTTAGGGTTGTTTGTTAGGTCAGACACGTAAATATTAATTTATTACCTGAAGCGTTATAGTTAATATTAAACAAGACAATGCCCATGTAACTAATACTGTACGTTGAAACTTTCTGTATTATTACATTTTCTATCGTGAAAAAAAAAAACGTTTTATCTGTCCACTAAATTTGCTCACTAACAGAGATATTATAGCTATTATAATCTATATTGTCAAAGCTGGATTTTCTAACAGAAGAGTTGATATTAGGAACAATATTTCATATTATTAATAAATTCATTAACTAATTAGTTAAAAAAAGAGTCTAAGACTATTGCTTTGTTGCAGATTTGAGTTTTTACAGATTTATTCATAATTTATTTATTTATTACAGACGTTGGTAGCACCATTGAAGCATTTTAAAGCATGTTCATCAACCTCAGAGAAGCCTGTCTGAATAAGTCTCGAGGACGCACCTGTTCTCCTTTTTCTTTGGAAATCGAAATACGGTCACCCTATCGTTAAACCTCCATGGCTCGTATGATTTCTCTCACCCCGTTCGGGACATGGTTTGGTGTCCAAACCGCAGATTGTGAAAGTCGTCATTACTTTGCAGGGGAAGTGGAGCGTTTGCGTGAAGGACGATCAGTGTTTGGTTCCCTACAGTCATCCATGGGTCAATCTGCAAGTCCTGCTGATTTACCATCAAGACACATCACAATCACTTACTTGCAGGCCAAGTGCTGGAGATGGTAGCCCACTGGTCCTGACGGGTGGTGCGCAGCGGGGACATCGGCCTGTTGGTTTAAGCTCGGTCAATAAGGGCACAAGGTCCGTCAGGCTGGCTGGAGAATCTGTTGAGGAACAACTGATGTGAAATATAAGAACTATCTCGAAAATTAGAGTAATAACAAAGCAAAATAACCAAGCGAACGGCATCAGAGATAAGAGGACTCTTGTCAATGTCTCTTTTGTCATCAAATGTTTAAAGTTTAGAATGTTTTAAACTAAAATGTTTTAGAATGTTTTAAATGTTCACTATATAACTATCTTTAATCTTCTTGCTGTTTTGGTGTGTCGAACCTATGACCTGGTGTATAAAACGTCAGACCTCTGCAGGTGTTCTTCTTTTAAAATAAATAAAATAAATAAATTAATGAATTTTTTTGAAATGCCGGAAAGATACATTTAGCAAAAAAAAAAAAACATTCTAATCTCTTTGTTGCAATTTAAACGAATTTCAAACTGATTAGAAACTGATTGTACTTGGATTTTTCACTCCATTTAATACAAAATGTATTTGCGATACACTTTGCAGTAGCACAACGTTCCTATTTTGTGATGACATCACTTCCTGTGAATTAACACTTTAAGCTCAGCTGAAATTAATCAAAGCATCATTAACAAAATATTTAACCCGTTGTCAACCTGATACTTTCTAGATTATTTCCAGCTCGACAAAAAATCTGCATTAGAAGCATTTGCACAATATTCTGCAGTGATAAAATTAACTTAAGTTCCACATAATAAAAAAACGATTTATGTGTTTTCTTAATATGAATATATAGTTAATTATAAACATATATACAAAGATCCTACTCATTTGGAAATAAACATTTATTTTTCTTGAACTTAATTTTATTAACTTTTCTTTCAATCCAAATAAATGTATTCTCATAAATGAAACCTCAACAAAGAGGACATTAAATACAGTCAAATAAAATAAATTATAGTTGCATCACGTTTATAAGCAACAAATGGTTGCACGATGAAAAAGAAGTTTCATCAGCAGATGGCGCCTCAGGTGTGTTGTATTTTTGCCCATGATTGTTGCTCCACACGCAGCGAACAGATAGGTTTTCTAAGGTCGCGTTGAAAGTAAAATAAATCCATAAATCTGACCGTTTTTTCCTGCCGGGAGAAGATTGGTTCTGATTGGTTCTCTTTGTGTCCGCACCCGCCTTTTTCCACAAGCTCAGATTATGATTGGACGTCGTCACGAAAGGCAATTTTGTTAAGTTTTTATTCGTTGACGAAAGTGTCTATAAGTGTAGTTATAGTTTTCGCCCCTGAGCGGGAGTTTTTATATAGTTCACGTTTCTCGTTTCGAGAAAGGTGCCGTTAACGAAGAACGATGACGAAATTATTTTGTCAACCAAATTAACACTGGGCAGATGTGCGAGTCGTCAAAATGGGCTTTATTGCCACCAAACCCAATATTGAAGACCGGATCTGGACGTCCCTAAAAAGAATCCAAAGTCTTGGTGCGAAGAACTGTGCGTCCACCCAACAACACATCGATCTTCTGCTACGACGGCTCTAACACGATCTCCACAACCAAAAGCAGCGTAACCTTAGAAGCCGAGCAGTGTTGTATCTGCTGACCCTTCCGTAACACATTTCTAATGGAATTATTCAGCATCCTGCGCTATTAATTCTTCTTCTGGAGCCGAGTTATCCAGCTCTGCTAATGCTCCTCCACCACTAAATTCCCTCAGCATCAGCACCTTGGGCCTAATCGCCCCATTATCCTCTTCTTCTGATGACTTCACTGGCTACTTCCAGGACCATGGGCCGCTCTTCCAGGGTGCCGGTGGTTTCAAATGTTCCTCGCTGAGCTTTTTGCCCTGCACTTGTGGTTGTTTTATGGCTTCTTGTGGACTGAGGCTGGGTGGGAGACGTCTCCGAGGGGCTTCAGAGTGCCTGTCTGGG
This sequence comes from Paedocypris micromegethes, assembly GCA_028031935.1. Taxonomy (NCBI): domain Eukaryota; kingdom Metazoa; phylum Chordata; class Actinopteri; order Cypriniformes; genus Paedocypris; species Paedocypris micromegethes. The sequence continues at coordinate 3,334,201 of CM051501.1, read as the reverse complement.
TGCTAATGTTCCTGTGCGGGCAGCTACAAAACGCCCATGTTTCCCTCTGTCACTAAAACAATTAGGGTCAGTATTTACGGCGGGTGGGTTGGTAATGGACCACTCCCGTATCTGAGTGTAAATCACTGGAGACTTTGAGTTAGTTCTCCACAGTGAACCAAGTTCAGCGCCGTGGGGAATGGAAATCAATCAATCAATCAATCAATCAATCTATCTATCTATCTATCTATCTATCTATCTATCTATCTATCTATCTAGCTATCTAGCTATCCATCCATCCATCCATCAATCTCTCAGTCTCCCTGTCTCTAATCTATCTATTCATCCATCCATCCATCATCCATCCACTCGTCTGTCTGTACATAAAACCATCCTCTATTAATCATTCTTCTAATAATGTTTAAAAAAAAACATATGTTAATCTATCCATTGATTATTGTTTGATTGACTAGTTCTATTTTTAACCACTGTTACAACTATACTTTGTCTATTTCTTATTCACCTGTTCATCTATCCATCCATCTGCGTCTGCTTTGTGAAAAGTTAGCACTCAGTCTCGGTGGCTTTAGTAGAAAAGAACCTCCCAAGAGCAAATAAATCACATTCTCCACGTTGGAGTCTGTCAAAGAATGGAAGACACAGACCTGACAAAGAACTCTCTGTTCTTTCAGTTCAGCCGTAATAATGAGAATTTAAATGAAGTTTGGTCAAATTTGGCCCAAAGTTGATCAAGAGTGTGATAGTCAGGAGGGAAATGTCGTGCATAACGGATTTGTGCTATTTTGACGTCACGTTCACCCAAAAACATCTTGAACCTTGGCTCACGCATTGTCATAAAGATGACATTGGCCTTTGTGTTGCCAGGTAACACAGCTCCCATAGAGACAATTTAATTATGGCAAACGGCAAATGTTCCTTGCTAAAAAATAAAAAAAATGGAACGGCAATAGTGATCTCCAGTCCGAGAAGTTCATTTCCCATTCGCATCATTCAAGCTTTTGTTCGGTTTTTAAAGTCAGTTCAATTTCCTTTGATTCTGGGTTTTTATTTTAAGTATTTACAACAGATGTCAAAATGCCATAATTATACAAAAGTACAAACCATGACTGAACACCAAAACATTATTCTTTCCATTATTGTCAGACAAATATTGATAAAATGTGAAATTAAATACAGTACTGAACATCAAACATTGACGGAATTGACAAACAAAATGCAAGAACTGGTAAAAAAAAACGTGTTCATAAAAAATATTTGAAAATAGTTTCTTAATCAAATGTATTTATAAACAATAGAACTTCTATTAAGCAATTAATGCATCAGTCTAAAGAAATACTGCTTGCATATTTTTACATTATCACTGTTAATAGTGTTTATTATTTTAATTAATAATTTATTTGTTGTAATTTTAATATATTTTAATACATCACATACAGAGATAAATAACTTACGGTACATTTTGCAAATTATGCATAAATATATATTTTTAAGTACATAAAATTATAATGTACTAAAATTAAATGCATTTAATGTAATTAAATTACAGACAGACATACTGATAGTTGTATATACTAATGGTATATATGTATATATAAAATATATAAAAAAAAGTTGTATATATAAAATGTATATACATGGTATATATTTTTAAATATGTTGATTAAGAAACATGTTCATGTGGTCTGCCAGTGAAATGTTCGTTTAACGTATCAAATTATTTCATTGTTCATTTCAGTTTTCCCGAATTTCCACAACATGTCCAGAACATCGTTTCGTGTGATGATACGGAAGCGGCGAGTGGAGAGCAAAGACTCCATCTTCACACGCACAAATCAGCCTCTATGATCTACTTGCAATTTCAGACTTCCGCCAGCACGAGTGTGTGTCGATTTCTACCCGTGTTCCGCATCAGAGGCATCACTCCATCCAGGTGAAGAGAGAAGAAAGAGCGAACAGCATCTCAACGCCCGTCATTACCCAGCGCTTGAGCGGTAATGAGATCACGTCTGGATCCGCCGGATTCCATCTGTCTCACACCAATCACAGCCAGAAGAATCAACGCCGCCTAGGAATGTATTTACTTACTCTGTCGAGTAGCTGCAACCTGACAGACGCTTCTTATTCACTACAAATGTGCTTTGGGATTCTTGTAAATTGGTATTCGTAAAAAAAAAAAAAAAAAAACAACTACAACAACTCCAATAACATATAAATTCTATAACAACAACAACAACAACAACAACAATATAAAAAAAATAACACTAGTTGTAGTTCATCACACTAGTAATAATTATTGACATATTATTAGCATGACAATCAATTTTTTACACAAACAACTTTAATAGCACAAACGTGTCACTGTATTATATTAAACTAATTATAAATAAAAAAAATTGTTTGTTGAATATTGATATGCATATGTTACAGTGCGAAATGACCTTGAGTCAAGGGCACATTTTGTCTTGCGAACAATACAAAAAAAAAAAAAAAAGATTTTATATTATAAGAAACCGGTCAATGAAAACACCTGAACTGAACCTAAACAGAACAGAAATCCAGTGAAATGTACACATTGAGAATTATTACGGTATATTTGCATTATTTAAATATATACATCTCAAACGAAATAAGCGTAGTCATAAAAATGTCCGAAATATGAATATAACTTGAAAAATATAAGTATAAAAAAATAATAAACATGGTTTGTATTCATGTGGACATCAATTGTGCTGATATACAAATATTTAATATTAAAATAATATAAAAATTTAACTTGTTTTCAAAGATTTTGAAAAATAACAAAAAAGCATAAAATATATATGCAATAATATGCATTTTTTTTTTAAAATATACATATCAAACTAAATGGATGTAGCCATAAAAATGTCAGAATAATAAATACACACATTCAAGCAAATACAAAACCTCGCCTGAAACAAAAAAAAATTATAAACCACTACATATAATAAACGTAATAATAGTAACACAAAACCACCATGAATTCCGAAGGCAGAGACTATTGCTTTTCATACGACAAAAGCAACAAAGCCCCTCAAGAAGACGGATGTGTGCGAGGGTCACTAATCGCAGCATATGGGGTCCGTACAGTGAGTTTTTGTGCAAAGCCGCTCTTAAGAGTCGCACAAAAGCCTGCACATAGATCATGTTGCGTGGAGCTGCAAGAGGTAAATAATTCATCCGGAGATTCATATGGAAAGGTGAAGAAATGTCCCTCTAATGGGTTTAATATAGCCGGCTCCAGGCTCCATCCATCACAGCCACTCGCTGCTGATTTCTCTTTCTTTTTCTCTTTCTTATTCCTCCTCCTGTAATGTTCTGGCCATGATGGCCCGTGTTTAACCCTGATGGAGCCACATCCTCTGTCTTAATTACCGTCTCTCGGGGCCGATTTCTCTCCTTCCACTCTTTTCCACACGTTTCCATCATGTGTGTCTGAGTTGTTTGCTTTCCCTTGTTGTTTTTCATCATTCTTCCAGTTATAGATTTCATTTTCCCTGGTCTGCATGTGATTAATCTGCTATTGGCTGCGCAGGAGGTCAGGAGGATCGTTGACTGGTCGAGTCTAAACTTTTTAGAACACACACACACACACACACACACTGCTCTGGCCTGCAAAATCCAAGGTTGCACCAAAGAAAAAATTTGCAATTACATTACTAAAATAAGTGTGTGTGTGTGTATTGTTTGTGCACTTGCGCCTTTTTTATGCCATAAAACATGAATGCTGTACTGTAAATTGGGTTGATCATGATGCATTTAGATACATTTTATTCAATATTTTGGTAATTACATGCAAGTTTAGGTGGGAAAAATTACTGTCAAGAAAAAAAAAAAACAAGAAAAACAAAGGCCATTTGAATTAGCTAAATATGAGCTGGTCGAAAAATGTCATAGTTTTTATCAAATCCAGAATTAAACACACTTATAAATTAAATAGCTTAAAATATTTTCATACGGATTTGAGAAAAAAAAACATAACATATAAATAAATAAATAAATAAATAAATACATAATTAAATAATGTGCTAGTAAATTCATGTTAGTAAATTTTACCAACTCCTACAATTATAATTCATACAAGACAAGGCAGATGAAGCATGGCATTATGGGATGACAGTCAGTCAGATTTAAATCTAGATTGAAAACATCTCTTGAATGAAGCATTAACGAATAGGAAGGCTGCATTAGGTAGAAGCCCGGAACCGAACTTCACCTGCACCAAAGCATCACTACTATTATTATTGTCTTAGAGTCCGTCAAAGTGCTAATAGCTTTTGTTCTTGCTGGTTTCACTTCCCTGCCGAGGTCTTGAGTGATCCTCATCCCTCAGTGTTTTTTCCCTAATTCCACCTATCGACTTTGCGTTGGTCTGGAACTAAGAAAAGCGCCATATGAATAAACTTGAACTTGAAGATGAACTACAGAGCCAAAAAGAGACGGGAAGAAAGTTCTAGAAGGAAAACGTGTCCCCCTTGATGTCTGTCTGTGATGAAACTGTCATTTACGGGTAATTGCTGTGATTATGCTGTTACCGCCTCACGTAAAATTACACATCTGTGACGGGCTGCATCCAGAATTTGCTGACAGTTTTCAGGTGAGTGAGTGACTGGAGTCATTACGCACTCGCTCGGGCTGAAAGGATACAGTGCGCAAATTCCCACTTGCTCTTCTGCATGACGATTAAAACAGAGACGGGCTGACAAATCAAAAGCCAAACTAAACATTTGACATGTCAGGCGTCACTCTGCCGCGCTCGTCTACGGATGAAACGTGGAATTTGTGGTCACACGATTGAAGCAGAACTTCAAGGGTCTCGTAAACTCAACTGGTTCGTTGTTCCAGAAAGTGTCAACGAACTGATTGTAAAATAGGTTTTTTTTTTAACAAAGCCAGTCAGTGGCACAAGGGGCAAAGTGTTCCGTGACCACCAGGGGGCGGCCAAGAGCGACAGCTATTTCATTGCAATGTATCGCTTGACAATACTAGCACGAGATGTAAAAATAATCTGTAAACAATATTTGAATAAAAGTACAGATACTTTACTGTAAAAATGATACTTTTCCCAAGAAGAAATGTCAGAAATAAGCACTGCTGTGAAATTCCCAAGAAGACTCGAGTAAAACTCGTAAAGTATCTCAATTTAAAAGGATTTTAAAAGGGGATTTTATTCGTACTGAATTTAGACTCTACAAAGTCTAAAAAAACTACAAAGAAAGGTGAAAGACACAAAACTGTCATTATTTATAAGGTTTTATTCTAATATAGAGATGAAATTTTGCTCCTCGACGTTACAAAATGGCAGAACAAAATGGATAAAAAACAACAAAAAGTCAATCTCAGTAAAACTCATATAAGCAAAAAAGTGCAACGGCTAATTCACGTGATTTAGCTGATAAACAGCATCCAGAACCTTCAGCATCCTGCAGATGGCGATATCACCTTGTCCTCCCAAGAAATTAACCTCGGTAAAAATAGATGTTGACTTGTCACGCACAATCACAATGTAACAAGTGGAGTAAAGTGTACAGATACTCACAATGCAGTCAAGTAGAGAGTAATTTTGTTTGTAATTCTGATACTCAAGTATAAATTAGCCAAAAATACTCAAGTTACAAAGTCCATTTACTCAAGTACTTAACACAACTGGTACTAGTATCCCCATATGTGACAAAAATGAACATTCATATACAAATAAATCACTCTTTATCAAAACTGACATTTGGCACCAACATCGTACAGATTTTATTAGTGACAACTTGTAATTCAGCCTCGCTTTGTGGTGAATTCTGGCACATTTTAATAATAAAATTCAAATTTTTGTCTGGAATATTGGTCTATACAATAGGAAGTCTCGAAAACTAGGAAAACTAGACGGAGGACCTTTCATCTTCACCGTGCCACTCCAAACGATGGCATGAGGGGGCAAAGTGTGAATAATAGTGCGTCAGATGGAAACGTCTTGACATCTTCCGCTTTTGAACAGTGTGTTGTGCGAGTAGGCGAGGTGGGACGCGGGGGGCTGGCGAGGGAACGTGAATCATGGCCGAGCTCCGTTTACTCCCAGCAGATAAGGTGTTGCCACCTGGGGCCGTGGCAGAGATTCACCATCTGTGGAGGTCCGACAGGTCAGGACCAATCATATTACAGTTCCGTGATAGTGTAGAACTCGAGCAATAGTTCTGCTGAATTAATGTTGTTTTACTGCTGATTTCACTCATTCTGAGAACTAATTTATAAGATATTGAATGTATATATATGCGTTCATAACGAAATAATGGTCTCAAGCTTTATTTCATTTCAATTAATTTTATTTTATTTGGTCGGTTGCATGTGTGTAACAGAATCATAAGCTGTGTGTGTGTGTGTGCATACATTTACGTTTATTAGTGTTGTTTATTATTATTATTGTATTTATTTTTTTTCTTCTGCAATTTTAGGAAAAAACAAAAAAATAAATAAATCACTTTTATCCTTTGTTATTTTCCATTGTAACCTCAAATCACACGATTTTAATTCATTTAATTGATTTTTTCTTTCTGCAATTTCAGGAAAAAGCAAAAAAAAAATCAGAGATACTTTTTTCTTTGTTATTTCCCATTATAACCTCAAATCTCACGACTTTCATCACTTTGTTACTTTGTAACCCTTTATAAACATCTGCTGAATGTCCAAGAACACGTTCATTGCTTCTTTTGCGATTTTACGCTAATCCAGAAAACGAAAGAATCGGAATCGCCAAATCGTCTTTCTCGAGCCGTCGTAATCTCAAACATCGAGCAATTTCGTGTTCTAAATGTCTGATTACATCATAGAATCATTTAAAAATAATTCTGGAATAATTTTGCTGCGCGGGAAACAAAATCTGTAAGTGAGTAGTTTGTGGAACAGAATGGTCTTTCTCCACGCAGTGATGACGTACACAGTTTATTTATCCTTTCATCAGACGGTCCCGTGACGGCGCGTGCATTATTAATTCAGCTCGCCTCCGTCTCCTCATAATGAGATGTCAGCAGGTCATCAGAAAGAGATTCAGTGATTCTACATTAAAATGGCCGTCTTTGAAAGGCAGATGGCGTGATGCCCCGTGTCCTTTACCGAGCCCTCGCCGGAGGAACAGAGGGCCGCTTAAATATTAAGACATCAAAACAAAGACGGGGCGACTTTTCACCTCATTAGACCAAGCAGCGCTTAAGAACCAAAGAAACTTTGACTTCCCGAGCCACGTGGAGCGCTCGTTGATCAATGCGGCGAGGGAATAAACGCACGAGTAGGAAATTAATCCGGCGATGAGTGAATCATCCGGCTGAGCATTACTACAAAAGTCGGAACTCAAACACCGTTCCGATTGTAATTTATGTGGAGAGGATCGTCTGCGATGTCAGTGGTCATGACGCTTTCGCCTGAGATCAAGTTTAATGGCCGTTTCACTTCTGAAGTTGAAGAGATAATGTTCCGCTGATGTTTTATAATAGACATAAAGATGGTTTAGTTGTGAGACGTAGCTAAACCAAAGCCAGAATAGAATATAATACAATACAATAGAATACAATACAATATAATTAATATTATATAATTATATAAATAATCAATATAATCTTTTTTAAAGCAGATCCTTATCTAAAATAGTCAATATACTTATGAACTACAAGTAATCGGAATACAGAATAAAGTCAGTAAATGGTAGCTTTAGAAATCAAATATTTGCATTGCTTTTTTTATGAATCATTTTCAGAAAGAAAATGAAATGGTAAAATACGTTATGCTTTTTAATTGTTTTTAAAGTCTTTTCAAAGCTGCAGAAGTAATTTAGTGTTCAATGTAATCTTCAGCTTATTTATGTTTTTCATTTTAGACATGATTAAAAAATATAGTTTTTATCTGTACTTTTTTAATAACTAGCAATCAATATAAAATGTGAGTCACAGTGTAAACAAGAGTCATATTATAATAAATTTAGAATGAGTTTTCACATTTTAAAAACTAAACTATAGAAACAAAAGAATAGACAAAATCTAATGATTATTACAGTAATATCCAATATGTATGTAATGTTTCCTATAGAACTTCAAGTTCACAAGAAGAACACTATTTCTTTCCCCATAGAGTATAAAAAGAAGGGAAGAAAAATGAGGAAGGACACATTTAGATTAATTTGAATAAAGTGTACAAATCTAAAAATAAAATATTAAAGAACTGGGAAACTTGCCGGGCGCCAATTATTTCTGACATCTTGATGTTCTGCTATTATCGCATCACTACTGAGTTCATCTAATATTCACAGTTTATTTATCAAAGAGTGAAATGCACCTCCAAAGTGGCAAAGTGAGTGTGTGTGTGTGTGTGTGTAGATGGATAGATGAATAAGTGATAGAAATGACAGACGGACAGAGAGAAGAGAGAGAGAGAGAGAGAGAGAGAAGCAGCACAGACTAATAATAATAAGACGACGAGATAGACTAGATAGATAGATAGATAGATAGATCGATAGATAGATAGATGATGATAGATAGATATGAGTAGAATGAAGATAGCAGACAGACAGATAGAATATAGAATAGACTGATGATAGATAGATAGATAGATAGATAGATAGATAGATAGATAGATAGATAGATAGATAGATAGATAGATAGATAGATAGATAGATAGATAGATAGATAGATAGATAGATAGATAGATAGATAGATAGATAGATACTGTAGATAGACAGACAGACAGATAGACAGACAGACAGACAGACAGATAAGAAAGTCTACAATATGAAAGACTGATCTACACGAAGATAATTAGTTCGCTCTCATTGTGTCATTAACCCCTTCAGTGTCAAGTTCGTCATGTCACGTCTGTAACAGTAATAATAATGACACAAACGAGGAAAAGCTCCGGAAAAACCCAGGAAGGAGGAAGAAGAGTCGACGCCCATCGCTCACGCGGCTAAGAGAAACACACTTAAGCTCACAAATATTATTTACTCTGGAGTGTAATGAGGCAAGGATGGCCGCATGTTATTACAGTCATATACACGTTGAGCGTGGCTGAGCGAATGGATGTTTTGCGCCTGGTTCATCTACACTCGGCAAGTTTGGCCTTAATGGAGTCGTCAATAACGGCAGTGCGATGGCGTTTAGTTGCACTTAATGGCGAACAAGATCATTCGAGGTTGTTTTAACGCAAATATTTTTTTTTGCTCTTTTACAATAACTAGCTCATGCGGAAACGTCTCCAAACGAAACGACGTCACGGTCGGAAGACGACGAAGACGGAGCAAATAGCATGTTCCATCTCATGCTTTAAAACCACAAAAACAAACCCGATAAAAATGCCATAACATAGCAAAAGTGCAAAAAGTGTAAGGATGTACTTGTTTATTTACTTAAGTACATACAATTCCATATTTTTTAGACTATAAGACAAACTGAATTATAATGTATGTTGCTATACGACTTTGTATTATGTAAGTTTTCACACTATAAGGTGGATTATAAAGTCAATTTAGAACAATTGTAAACATT
>CM051501.1:3304668-3322168 GCA_028031935.1 Paedocypris micromegethes | reverse complement strand
AGTGTAGGTGTCCCGCTTTGTGATTGGCCAGCCACCAATCCAGCGCACTTAATTTACAAAATGAGTTAACTTTAATTCACAAAAGTTGTGTAAACTCAAAAAACCTGGAAGCTGAAGTTGAAGTTTACTCAACTTATTTATTTGTTTGTTTTTTCATTTTTTTTTTTACAAAAGAAGTATTATCCTGTTATAAACGTATTATCCTAAGTTTCAAGTATGGTCCCAAAATAACCTTTTTCGTTCGTTTTTTGCAAGAATTGGCAAAAGATGAAATCTGTCAAAGAAACGGTCAGATCTTCGTAGAAATCTTCATAAAAGTTGGCAAAAGATCAAATCAGGCCAAAAACAATCAGATCTTCATAAAAATATTCGTAAAAACATGAATGTATTTTTCACATGCTAAAAGAAGTTCACAAAAAGTACAGACTACACTAACACTCACAGCTCGAACCCGTGACGCCGTCTCGCTCATGAAATAAAGAGAAGGTTCCTCAAGCTTCTGCCACTCAGAGAGTCGCGCCACAGCTCGAGTGTTTATTTATTCAAGCAATGAGTCAAAGACAAACATGGCAACCCACCGAGCGCCGACTCTGACACGTGTGATAAGTCATCAAAGTGGGAAAGGGAAAGAAAGGCGGAGAGAAAAGACGAGAAGAATCTCCAGACAAGCCTTCAGCCGCCTGCGTCAAAGCGCCGCTAATCACGTGTGATGTTCCGCCATGTGCTGCGCTCAGATTCACGCCGCTTTTCCGACGCTCAAAAAGTGTGACATCACTTTTTCGCAGCTCTATCTATCGTTACCGCCGCTTTTTTATTCCCGCTCTCGACTGATTCCTGAAGCTGAGCTTTACTGGAAAACACGTTATGAGGATACTCCACAGTTCCCGTTGCCTCAAAAAAGCACAGAAAATGATCACGGACGCTTCACATCCGGGTCACACACTGTTTAATCAGTTGCCATCAGGAAGGAGCAAAACTAGGACTGACAGACTATTAAAAAGTTTTTTCCCTGGCCCTCAATTCCCAGGAAAACAAACCAGCCACACTCACTCCCTGAACACTGCCACTTTACCCTCGTCACCTCAGCATCGTCACTTTACAGAATCTGTAAGCTGGCATGATGTGAAACATTGTGTGCAATATGTACAGTTATCTATCTATCTATCTATCTATCTATCTATCTATCTATCTATCTATCTATCTATCTATCTATCTATCTATCTATCTATCTATCTATCTATCTATCTATCTATCTTTACAAAAAAAGAGATTTGGAATTTTATATTTTACAAAATGTACTTGTTAAAATGCTATTTTACAACATTTATAACGTTTTTTTTTTTAAATTGTGGAAGGCTGTTGACATCATTGCGCAATTTAAAAAAATGTTTGAACCTATGAACTGAAATTAAAAGACAAACGGCCTCTAGTGGCAGGAAAAGGAACTGCAGCCCGAACGCTTGATCAAGAGGAAAGTTGATCAAACGACTTCTAGAAACAACGCAAGATAAGGCTTTACCAGATCAATCTAGTTCAGAAAACGTCAAAATGTATTTGACCAATCGAGAATTTCGTACGTATTCTACAATGTGTGAGCACTGAAGCTCTTTAAAAGCTCAGAAGCAAATAAGACCCAAAAAAAGCACGGAAAGTCATTTGACTCTGAAATCCAATTCCTGCCTTGATAAATGTGCCGAAGAAACGGTTCAGAGTGTTGGAATATAAAAGCTGATGGCCGCGGGGACGTCAGGATGGATTGCGCAGGTCAGAGTTCACGTCTGCCGCTTCTTCTGGCTTCTGGCACTTTCTTCATTCTCAGAGGTCAAAGAAAGTTGAGGAGACGGTGAAAGAACGGAAGATCTCGGTCCGGTGGAGGATCTGAAGTGGCTTCTGACCGTGTGTGGAGAGCAGTGTTGTGCAAGCTACTTCGAAATTGTAATACATTACTTATTACGTGTTACTGCTTGTGAATATGGAATCAGATTAGTGCCAAAAAATGTGCATTTTTAAGAAACAAAGGAAAATACTTCAAAATTACGCTTGTTTTTTTTTTTTCACTTCCATTGGGTTTTTTACTTTTCGCTTGCAATCTTCATCTTTTTTTTTGGCTTCAGATTTTTCGTTTTTTTTTTTTCCGTTTGGATTTCTGGCCCAAGTTTCACCTGGGATTGGCCCTTACTCTGATTGGCTGGATGAATAAAGATAAATAAAAAAACAAACGTGTATGTGAAGCATTTTACGTTTGATATTTTTGACCCTAATCTGATTCCATATGTAGAAAGTAATTCGTAACGTTACAGTATTACTGTCTCAGAATTGTAACATATCACATTACCTCTGTGTTACTTTAAAGTTACTTTCACAAAAATAACAAAAGAAGTAAAAAATCAACATCCTAAAATAACAAAATGTACCTTTTACTTGTACTTTATTTTACATCCAGTAGAAGGCGATGTTACGTAGCCCAATATCTGTGACCTATCTAAGCTACTAATATCAATATACTGTAGTTTATAATTAGCAAAGTGTTAAAAGTACCAAAGATATGAAGCATTTTTCTGGAAATATCTTAACTTAAATAACTTGGGTACATTTATATTAGACACAACAGGACTAAGTAAACTACATTTTTGATTTATTGTCTTGAGATTGAAAAGTTTGATGTAAGAATTACTTAGCATGTAGCGAGTAGAATGTTCCTGAAAATACAATTAGTAATACGTTACACTACTGCGAAAACTAATAAGTTATTGTTCAAGTTCAAGTTTATTTATATAGCGCTTTTCTTAGTCCCAGACCAATGCAAAGTCGCTATGCGGAATTAGGAAAAAAATCTTGGAAGAATGAATATGTTCATCTGCGTTCAAAAATTGAGGAAAAAAAAAAAAGAGTCAAATGAATATAGAGAAAAATGTCTATCGTTCATTGGTGTTCACAAGAGCAAGTTGATAGCAAGTATTTGTAATAGATTACCTTTGTAACGCGTTACTCTAAACACTGGTGGAGAGGATGGATGACATATTGAGTCTGATGGTGTGGAGAGTAATTACAGATAGAGGATCTCTACCAGGTTGGTGAATGTTGAGCATCACTGGCAGGTTTAACTGATTTCAAGCCACACACATTTTAGGAAACGAGAAGCTTTTCCATCTATTATTCAGCTTGGAGGATTGTCTACAAGACAAAGGCATTATCATCGAGCTGCCTGGCCAACATTGGGTTTGGCCGCGTTTGCCTCCCCTCCGTCATCCGCTGAAACTGCATTTCCTCTCGTTTAAACGTGTTTTCGGGGGAGATGGTGTTTGGACGCCTGGTGGGCTTCTCGGGGGGCTTCTGAATGAAATTAAGGAATCACTGCAAGCTTCACTTTCCTCTTCTGTCGAGTTCAGATTGTGTGTGGTCGCTGTTCTTTCTGTGTTTCTCGCCTCTTGCTTATTCAGATCGTTTTTGTCCTTGAAAAATTCCAAGATTACAAATCAATATATATTTGCGTACTTAACCACCTACCTAAGTGTCTATCTGTCTATCTATATGTCTGTCTGACTGTTTGTCTACATACCTACATATCTACCAATACACCTTCCTACATGTCCGTCTGTTCATCCATTCATCCATCTATTTGGATGGACATACTGAAAGAAAATGGATAGAAAAACTGAAAGACAGACAGAGAGTTGGTTGTATGGATGGATGAATGGGCAGATGGACAGACAAATAAATGGATGGATAGATGGACGAATAGAAGGACAGACAGATTGAATGATGAAGGACAGACTGACGGAAAGACAAACAGATGAATGATGGGTGGATGGATGGATGGACAAATAGACAAACCAACAAATGGACAAGAAGAGAGACAGTCAATGGGGAAGAAGACAGACAGATATATGGATGGATAGACAGACAAATAGAAGGACTAACTATCTATCTATCTATCTATCTATCTATCTATCTATCTATCTATCTATCTATCTATCTATCTATCTATCTATCTATCTATCTATCTATCTATCTATCTATCTATCTATATAGACAAACAGACAGACAGACAGATAAATGGATGGATAGATGACCAAATATAACGATGGACAGATGAACAGACTAAAGACAAGGAGAGTGGGATGGATGGATGGACGGAGAGACAGTTAGATGGAAAAACCAACAGACAGACAGATTGAAAGACAGATGGACAGCATATTGTTAGGTCAAAGGTTCTCCTTAAATGTGTGAAGAAATGTACCTGCCACTGACCTTCTCTTGACATACACTACTCAACAGAATGCCGCTTTTCTCCTAATCCGAGCACGAGCTTGACGCTTCTTAAAGCCAGTGCAGGTATTTCAGCTTCTCCCGAGTCCATATATGTTTTTACGGCCGTATCAGATGCAAAGACTCTTCCAGGTCGTCTCTTAACATCAAACCAGGAGCCCGAAGCCCAGCGCTGAATTATAAATCAGGCTGCCAGGCGACCCGCTGTTTATGAGCTCGGGGGGTCATTTAAATTTAATTTGAAATGGGATTTCTCTTTAGGGTCTGTCTGCTCAGCAGTACAGCGCCAAAATAAAAGCAGGAGGAAACGCATTACAAGCTGATCGCTGAGCTCCAAGACAAGCCAGAAAAGAGGCGTGTCTTAGTGACCGGGCGGAGCAGGGCGGAGCCGGTTGCTAGTTGAGAGGCCCAAAAGCGTCTTTTCGTCAACCACTACTCTTTTTTTTGGACCCTGGTCGGGACCAAAAAAAAAAAAAAGAGAAGTGGTTGACGGAAAGGCGCTTTTGGACTTCTATTTTCAGTCTGTTCATCGGTTTGTTTGTCTTTCTGTTCATTCGTCATTCTGTCTTGTTTGGCTGTCTTTCTGTCCATCCATCCATCTTTCTATCCATCTGTCTATCTTTATGTTTGTCCATCCATCCATCCATCTATCTGTCTGTCTACCCACTCATTCATCCATCTATCGATCCGACCATCCGGTCTTTCTATCCTTCTGTCCATCAGTCTCTTTTTATCCATCTGTCAATATTTCTGTTTGTACATCCATCCCTCCATTCCTCCAGTCATTCTTCGGTCTGTATTTTATCTATCTGTTCATTTTTTTGTATGTACACTTATCCATCCATCCCTCCATTCATTTATTCATCTGTCTTTCTATCCATATTTCTGTTTGTCCATCCATCTATCTGTCTGCCCACTCATACATCCTTCCATCCATCTGTCTTTCTATCCTTCTGTCCTACTGTCTGTCTTTTATCCATCTGTCTATATTTCTGTTTGTTTGTCCATCCATCCTTTTTATCATTCATTTACACTAGTAAGGGGTTGTGGAAACCAGCAGTAATCCTCAATTAATCCCAGTATCATAATCTCAATCTTTCATCACGGCGAAAAACTTCTGTGGCAACAAACAACATCTTAGAAGAAGAAAAGAAAAAAAAAAACACTCAGCATGTCATGAGCTCTGGGGACGCCATTACCGTCTGCCGGTAATCCGCACGGATGAATTATGAAAAAGCCCAAGAAGGTGAGATGAAAGAGAATCAGAACGGGCTGGAAAATAAACGGCATTGTCTTGCCACGCTCGAGGGCGAGAGGTAAATCCGAGATGTCACGAGCCCTCCACTGCCGAGGAGCCACCAACATGACAAACTCAAATCTGGCTTTTCTAAGGACATCAGCCGCTGGCAAACACGCCGGCAGATCCCTCGCCTTGTCACACGGCTGCCATGCATTTCAATCAGCTCAGCAGGAGCTTCCTTTTCATCACCCTGCATTCCCACCGCAGACCCGCCCGTTATTTATCCACGCTACGCATTTGTTCGTCGAATCTGAATATTTATTCAGACGCGTTGAAGATAATCAAACTTTATTGTATTCGTCAGCATGTCCCCGAGGCTAATGAGATACATCGCTTATTGTTCGTAAATGTCGACATTTTTGAACTACGTTTTCAGAGCGAGGAAATGCAGCGTTACGGACCGGATTTATTGTGTACATTGTTTTACTGTAGGCAAAAACGTAAAGACATGTGGGTTTAGTTTATGATGTTTATTTAACTGATGCATATGTTGTTTGCTGTATTTCGGAATACATTTAGAACGTGAAAAAAATAACCAGATGTGTCAGGTAAAGTAGAAAATACTTCTGTGACTGAACAAAATATATTGGTATATTGTTGATGCTTAATTGTGTTATTTTATTACAATACTCCAATAAAGGTCATTGATGTCATTCTTCTGAAGTGTTTTTTTTTTACAATACTAGTCACTTTACACTCTGAATTACACTGTCATGATTAGTAGCACACATTTTACCCTTGAGCTACTTTCGCGTTTTTACTTTTACTTGAGTAAAAAGTGGAGCTGATACTTTTACTTCCACATAAGTCTTTTCAACTCTAATATTTATACTTCTACTTAAGTAATGAATGTGAGCACTTGAAGTAGAAAATCCATTTGTCACATTTGTGAGTATTCTAAGAAATCAAATGTTATAATTATTTATCCACGCTACACATTTGTTCGTCGAATCTGAATATTTATTCAGATGCGTTGAAGATAATCAAACTTTATTGTATTCGTCAGCATGTCCCGGAGGCTAATGAGATGCATCGCTTATTGTTCGTTAATTCTGTCTTGGTGTAAAGACTTGAGCTGATACATTTACTTCCACTGAAGTATTTTTAACTCTAATATTTATACTTCTACTTAAGTAACAAATGTGACTACTTGAAGTAGATAATCAATCTGTCACATTTGTGTGTGTATTCTAAGAAATCAAATTTTATATTTTATTTTGACAAATTATTATTTTAATATAATTGTATTTTTTGTATAATTGTATTAATAATTGTATTTGTTTATTTATACAATATGCTAGAAAACAATATATTATAATATATGTTATAATTGTAAATTCTATTAGTATTGGTATTAATTATAAATGAATAAAAAGCATCTTATATTATAAATATTTAAAAAATCACATACAAATAGAAATGAAATGGTTTTTATTGTAAAATAAAAACGTATAACAAAAAATATTTACCATGTTTAATCAATACAATAAAATAATAAATAAATAATGATACTGATTTTTTTTTTCCAATCGATACCTTCTTTCAATTGACAAATAAGCATATTTTAAAAATTCACGTTGACGTGCCCACAATTTACAGTTGTTTTTTCAAACAATAACAAAAATAAAACAAAATAAAAGTGTCAGTCAAGGCGACGAGTGACGTTCCGTCCTCTAGGTCACACAAACACAAGCCGCCATTGTAATTAGAGTCAGCGAGATGCCTGCAGGGGTCAGTTCAGTGGTCCACACAGATGTCCGTCTCAGAGAGAACATCTGACATGTGTGCTACCCAGTCAAAGATGTCAAAGAAAACACCAGACATCTGTCAACATGGTAGTGTCGAGGGGCTTCTGCGTCAACCTTAAACTCGCTGAGCTCGGGAAAACATCCGCATGGAAGAGACCCTTCGGAAAGAAACACCAAGTAAACGATTCTTTGAGGTCCGTCTGACAGCAGAGATGATCTAAAGGAGCCGAGTGCGAGAAAACTACTCTCATCCGGAGAAGAGCCTGGAAACTTTCTCGGAGTCACATTAACCCAAGACTCTTGTTTGTTTTATCACACGTCACATTAAACTGCTGCTGAGGCCTTTGATTGTATCCATCAAAAGAGATACATTTTTTCTAGATCCATATTTAAAAAAAAATGAATCTGTAAATTACACTTGTAGAAATGTAGCTCTGAAAATATCATGTCGACTATGAAAATAAGACCTAGTAAAGATTAGTGACTGTAGTGCAACATAATTAAAGCAAAATTGTCTTAATTTTATTTTTCTTAGTCTATTTGTGCACATTCGTGTGTGTGTGTGTGTGTGTGTGTGTGTCCTGAGCATTCTTCTGAGCATTTGTAAGGCGCTTTTCACAGTTTTAACCGTCTCAAAGCGCATGTGTGAATATGTAAGAGGATTGTTGCTTTTTATGCATTATGTGTATGTATTATTATTGTGTATTATTGTTGCAATGTGTTTACTGTTGCTTTTATCGAGGACTTTTATTAGCATTGTTTCATTTTTGCACACTTGTTCAACTGCTTGCGTCTTTTTTTCGTTTTTGTCCATCCTGATGCTGTAAACACAAATGTTTTCCCTTTGTGGGATTAATAAAGTCGTATCATAACATATTACAATTGTTACGGTTGAAGAAATGAATAATTTTAATTCATTACAATTGATTTACATGTTTTATTTCTGTATTTTAAATATGCCATGTTTCCAAATTCCTGTCTTTTCCTGTCATTGAAAAAAAAAAAAAAGGACATTGAATAAAAATACTAAAATAAAGTAATTATTTATCAGACAGCTAATTTATTACATTTCATAAATTAAATAACGTTTTCCCTATTCAAAAATAAGTCTTTATTCTTGACAATTCTTTAAACCTGGTATTAGTTCTCTCCCTCTATTCGTCTCTTCTGATAAAGAAAGTCCGGCCGCTTATGATCTACCGCACGCCTCGACAATGCAAAGAAACATAAAAGAAGAAAAATGCCTCCGCTCACGAAAAATATCAAAGTCCCGTCAGCAAAGATGTGAAACGGTGACAAAAACCCAGTGGCCTGGAAATTTAATTCCATTTCAGACCTTGGATCCAAGAAGTATGTTCGAGCGCGGGAATCGTTGTCAAACTCCGCTCGGATTCTCATTTTCTTGTTTCTCCGTGCTCCAGTCACCAGCTTCAGTTGTTTGTCAGGAAACTCTGGTCAAAGTGGAAAGGTAGATGGGAGCAGGTACGGGCATGTATGTGGATGCTGACTGAGAGCATCTTATAACCACCGCTAACGCACAGACTCAATTCACACCCAGAGCTGCCAGGACAGCGGGTTGCGGGCAAGTTATTTCTTGAGAAGAGGAAAGCAAGCCTGTGGCACACTAGCCGCTCCACGTCCTCGGAGACGGATGCTCGGGCCCTGAGGTCTAGCTCAGACGTCCTGTTGTTCGGCCTCTCACCAAAGTTCTCTTCAGATCGACCCTGAGTCCTTCAGCGCTTCGCCGTTTCCACTGCAAGTCGCCTCCGGGCAAAAAAGAAACTCCGAAAAACTCTGAGATGAATCGCTTAGCTGGCACAACTTCAGGAAAACGTCTTTAGTTAGCAATTAGCGGCTTGTAGGCAGCAAGCTATCACTGTTAGCCGTTTGCTAACCTTTTAAAAGGAGGTTGTTGCACAAAAAACATTTGCTTTTCAAAAAATTGCTAGCTCGTATAACTCTAAAAATAAGAGAATGTGAGAATGTAGCTGTGAAAATATCATGCCTACCCTGAAAACAAGGCCTACTGTAGTAGATCAGTGACTAGCACGACAAAAAACGCTTGATAGTTGCAGGTGATAGTCACTTCCTCTAGCATTCTGCTAGCGCATGTTGCTAGCACTTTAGCATCTTGCTAGCTGCAGATTGCCAGTTTGTTTGTACTTGCTAGTCAACCACTTTTTGAACTGGGTTTCTACTGTTAGCATAGCTTTCTAGCTATTGATCAAATCCTAGCTAGTAGGTTGCATACAAATACAGATTGTTTGGGTGTAGACGGATCAACTTGAGCGTGTTGATACTAAAAAGGCTTAGCAACAGCTGTTAATTAGATTAGCTGATTATATTATCTGAATGTTGACATTAGACTATCTGTTTTTGTTAATGATCCGACTCTTGCGCTCACATCAGTCTTTCGTTGAAGTTGTTTACTAGCTTGGTAGCGTATATGCTAGGGTCTTAGGCGTACGTCAAATTCGCAAGAACCCAATTGAAGCTAACCGGCTCAGACAGTTCTGTTTTAGTTTTTGTTGACACCCCAACTAGTTCTCTAAACGTTTTTTTTTTTTTTTTCTTTGACTTCTTGGGAATCAAGTTCAAGTTCACAGTTACAACGGTCTCAAAGAGCATCAAGTTCACTGCCTTTTGTCTTGCTAGAATGCTAAAACATTTCGTGTCTGAAATGAATTGTTTTGTGGGGAAATTCTTTGTTGAGAACACTTTTAATCACCTGCCAAAATCAACACCAACTTCAACCAACCAGTTGCACAAGCAGGCAAAAAAAAAAACGTTGTCCAACATGCAGCATTCAGCCAAACCTCCAGCAACAAGTAATCAGAAACACGGAACGCCAAGCGACAGATTGCCAAGACTTGGCCAGAAAGGGTTGATTGGGATCTTCCATTTATAGACAGAAAACCTGTGTGAGATAGCAGAAGCCACGAAAAGCACCTGTGCGTGCATCTATTTTGGGACGAGGGTGTTCAAGGTCAAACTCCCCGAGCAGATTGTGTCGGAAGTGCGGATGACAAAAAGAATATGCTACTGGTTTCCACAGAGATTGGCACTGGATCCCAAATTGAGACCCACGGAGAGGCGGATGAGAACTTCTGTCAGAAAACAGAGAAGGAATCGTTGAAAAAACTGCTGAGAAAAAGCCAAGGATTGAGAAATATATCTGTTGGATTATTAATAAAACCTTATTTAAAGTCAAATAAATTTTAATCATCTGATATATAATCTGTCTGAGGGTCAAGATGGAACTTCAGGGCTGAGGTTAAAATTGAGTTTTAAGGTGTAATGGGGGATGGGGGGGGGTTAATAGTTGGGATTAAAGTGGGGGTTGAGGTTAGATTAGAGAGGTATGTTAATAGTTGGTTTAGACTAGGAGGAGTTAGTTAGGGTTAGAGTAGGGAAGGAATCATAATAGATGGGGTTAGAGTGAAGGGGTATCTTGATAGTTAGAATAGTGGGCGGTAATTTGATAGTTGGGGTTAGAGTGGGGTAGAAATCCTAATAGATGGGGTGAGAGTGAAGGGGTATTTTTATAGTTGATGTTAGTGAGTGGGTATTTTGATAATTGGCATAGAGTGGGCGTGTGTTTTGATAGGTGAAGTTAGTGGGCGGGTTTTTTGTTAGTTGAGATTGAGTGGGCAGGTATTTTGATAGCTTGGGTTAGAGTGAAAAAGTATCTTGATGGTTGGGGTAGATAGGCGGGTATTCTATTAGTTGGGTTAGAGTGAGTGGGTATTTTGGTAATTGGGGTTAGATTAGGAGGGTATATTGATAATTGGGTTAGATTGGGAGGATGTTTTAATAGTTATGGTAGTCTGCGGGCATTTTGAAAGATAGATTAGATTAGAGTGGGGGTGGAGTCAGACTTGGGGGGTATATTAATATTATAGTTGGGTTAGATCGGGGTATTTTAATAGTTAGGGTTAGATTGGGGTAATTTTATAGTTAGGGTTAGAGTATGGGAGGAATGCACATAGATGGGGTAAGAATGAAGGGGTATCTTTATAGTTGGGGATAGGGGGCTGGCATTTTGATAGTTGGGATAGACTGGGCGAGTATGTTTATAGTTGGGGTTGTATTGTGTTGTTGGGTTAAAGTGAGAGGATATTTTGATAGTTGGGGTAAGAGTGGAGGGTAGGAGTTCGATTAGGTGGTCTATTGATAGTAGAGTTAGATTGGTGGGGTATTTTAATAGTTAGGAAGAATCCTAATAGATGGGCTTAGAGTGAAGGGGAATCTTTATAGTTGGGGTTAGTGGGGTAGTGGGGATAGAGTGGGCGTGTACTTTTATAGTTAGGCTTAGTGGGCGTGTACTTTGATAGTTGGGGTTAGTGGGAGGGTATTTTGTTAGTTGAGATAGAATGAAGGGGTATTTTGTTAGTTGGGGTAGTGGGTGAGTATTTTGATAGTTGGGTTAGAGTGAGCGTGTAATTTGTTAGTTGGGATAGAGTGGACTGACGGGTATTTTGATAGATGGTGTTAGAGATTAGAGGAGTATATTGGTAGTTATACTCCTATATATATATAGTTGGTTTATGTTGGGGGGGGTAAAAGTTCGGGTTAGAGTGGGGAGTGTAGAGGATGGCTGTGGTTAGTGCAAGGGAGGAGAAAACGTATTGTTTGTAGCAGGTGTGTGTGATAGTTACAAAAAAATGATGTTGATAGAATTTAAAGTGAATGCATTCAAACACCACACATAGCCGTAAACACCACAAGGTTAAACATTAAATACATATTGATATTATACATATTTAGAGTTCAATTCTAACAATCAATCTCTTTCTGGTCACCCTGATCACGTCCTTGAGTGACCTTGCCCCCCTCCACCCTCTGCAGCCTTTTCCTGTGTGGCCCCATCACTCTGGTGCTGGTCCATCTGCCAAAGCCGAGGCTAAAAATACCGGTGCCAATAAGGCAGAGTGTTCAGAAACGGCTCTGCCACAGGGTCCCTACAACTGTCAGTGTGTCTCTCTCGCCCTCTCTTATCCTCTCTCTCTCGATCTATCAGACTCCAAAAAAACATACAAATAATCAGATGCTGAATAATGACATCTCTAACACTGTAAAATATTTCTGTTCTGTCCACAAACATTACATACTGGGAGAGCAAGGGAGTGAGTGAGTGGGAGGGAGAGTGTGTGAGTGAGTGAGTGAGTGAGTGAATGTGTGTGTGTGTGTGTGTGTGTGTGTGTGTGTGTTGTGTTGTGTGTGTGGTGTGTGTGTGTGAATGAGTGTGTGAGTGAGTGAGTGAGTGAGTGAGTGAGAGAGTGTGTGAATACATACAGTACATAGACAGATTGAATGGTCAAATAGAGATGGGTGACGGATGGAGGATAGAAGACAAACAAATTAATACATACGACGGATGGGGAGATTAGAGGAAGACAGTTAGAGGAAGACAGAAAAACAGAAAGATTGACAGAGACAAACAAATAAGTAGGTAGACAGAGAGAAAGAGACTGAGAAGAAGAGACACAGGGAGAGAGAAAGAGAGAGACAGATATTCGGGCTAAAATTATAGTAATCCAGTCATAAAAAAAAACTTGTATGTGGAGAAACACTTGACGTCTGATTCTGAGTCACTGCGTTTCCTCTCCGATCATGTTCATGTCAGGCGCGAAGAAAAGAACACTACTGCCATCTAGCTGTACCACAAACACCTGCAGTCCACTCCAGCATTCATCATCACAGTGGATTATGGGTAATACTCACATAAAGCAGAGACAAATTAAAAAGTGCAAAAAAACATTCATCAAGAATCTATCCATCTATATATCTATCTACTGTATCTATTTGTCTGTCTGCCTGTCTACCACGTGTCTATCTATCTATCTATCTATCTATCTATCTATCTATCTATCTATCTATCTATCTATCTATCTATCTATCTATCTATCCATCTATTTGTCATGTGTCTATCTATCTATCCATCCATCCATCCATCTATCCATCTGTCTGTCTATCTGTCATGTGTCTATCTTTCTATCTATCTATCTATCTATCTATCTATCTATCTATCTATCTATCTATCTATCTATCTATCTATCTATCTATCTATCTATCTATCTATCTATCTATCCATCTATCCATCCATCTATCTATCCCCCTGTCTGTCTGTCTGTTAGTGAGAGAGAGAGAAAGAGAGAGAGAGAAAGTCAGTGTGTGTGTGTGTGTGTGTGAGAGAGAGAGAAAGAGTGCAAGGAAGAAAGTGAGTCCATGAGCGAGTGAGATTGTGATAACACATACAGATATAAACATTTTCCTAACACGAATCGAGCAAAGTAAAATTGGCCAAATTCCGAGAACTACACTCTAACCAAAATAAAAACAAAAATTCAGATTTTCAGTACCAAACCAAACCAAACCACAAGTCATGAGTAATGAATACAATTTAATTACAAAAAAATCAATCCCTCTAAATAACAGAACATAGCGTAAAATGCAAAGTGGCATTTCCCTCTCCAAACACATGATGGCAGCACCACACAGGATTCCGCCCAATCGGGCACAGACGGGAGCAAAACCCGCCCACCTGGGGTCTATTAATACAGTCGAGGCTTCGCTTTCATCCCTAATGTGATTATGCCATCCCGGTGAGCAGAACCATACCCCCCACCAACCCCCGTCAATACGGATCTCCACGCGGGACGCCTCGCCCGAGGACCCCGCGGTCAGGTAAAGATTAGCAGGGTCTCCTGCCATCCAAAGGGCCCTCGACAGGAGACTTTCATTTCCAGCTTTGACACGGGTGGTCTTATTCCGCCTCGAGGTCTTTCAGCGCCATGTTTGCCGGCAAAAAAAAAACGCCCCCTCCAAAAATATCCGATATTTCTGCCGGGATAATTGGGCTCAATCAGGGATTATTCATGGCCGTCAAGCAGCTTTGTTCGCGACTCTCCGACAGAAGCCCACAAAACGCGCCCGCACTCATCCTTAATTAAGAGCAATTAACGCGTGGACGCAAACGGGGTTAAAACCTCCTTCCGAATGGACAGGGTCTGGAAAATTGCGGCAATCGGAAAATGGCAAAAACCACGCAACATGTTTCGGCAAAACAAGCCGGTGATTGTTAAAAGTATTTATCGAAGAAAGCAATTCGCCGATGCTCGCCAGTTCTCCGCTACGTGTTCTTGAAAATAATTACAGCGGTAATAACTTTTTCCCGATAATGCGGCGAGAGGAGGGGGCAGAAGCCGGAGACATGTAGGCCGATAAAAGGTTTGCGCGCTCAGGCCTCCCGGAGCGTCTACGCCGCTGATCGACTATTAGCCGGAGCCGTGACTCACTGGGTGAAGTCGGCCTGGGCCAATACGCCCAATTGTCCCCTTAATATCCGTCTAATGGCCTCCATTTAATCTGGGGAGGATGATTATTACGTATCCGTCCCCCTCTCGGCCCAAAGCGCGACACGCCAGCCCCGGATGAATACATCTCACTCATCAGCGTAAAGTAAAACATAATCAGAGCATTTTCCTCCAATGCATGAGTATGCTAATGAGTCGTTTGGGACGGCGTTTGGCGGGCGACACGCGGCGCGGCTGTTTGGCGGTCGGTCTGGGAGCGTGTCGCGCACTCGTTCGCCGCGGTTTGCTCCTGGTTGGCTGGACGGGTTTTTCTGGCTCGGCAAATGAGGTGAACGCGGAGTATTAGGCGGCGTTTAATTACGCGCATTTCCGTACGCCTTTACGCAACACACGCGCTCACAAAACCCACACGGAAAACAAGTCCGGCTCTGATTGCACTGATTGTGCTCAGAGGCTTTGGCCGGAGAGTAGCTAACCTGGTGGAAACGGCCCTGAACTTAATTAGGATGGGTTTTTCGGACCCGTTTGGTTCCATTCACGCCCTGTTGCCAACTGAAGAACGTGTTTCTGGGGACAGGATGGAACTCAAACAGACGAGAAAAGAACTGGAGATCTAATTTCACCAATCATATGATACGATATCGAGAAAGACTGATTGAAGTAGATACAGGAAAGGATGAATGGATAGATAGAAATGGATGGATGGATGAACGGCATTCAACATGGATAACTAGAGACAGACAGACAGATAAGTAGACAGACAGACGGACAAGAGAGAGAGAGGGATGGATGGATAGATAGATAGACAGACATGGATGGAAGGATGAATTGCTATATAGATGACTAGATTTAGATAGGTAGGTAAGTAAGTGGGTAGGTAGGTGGGTGGATGGATGGATGTATAAAGAGAGAGAAAGAGAGATGGATTGATGGATAGATAAATAGACAGATGGACATGGATGAATGGCTGAATAGATGACTGTGTTACGATCCACCTAACAGTAACAACTGGATATAGATAGGTGATGGATGGATGGATAGATGTGGAGAAACTGGCTCTATTGTCTCACATATATACAGTAAATATATATTTTCTCCGTGAACTTGTCGCCTAATTGAGCACAATTGCTTGAAATGACTTTACATTGCGGCTACGAACGATGCAAATTTAGCTTTGACGTGGTTTCCGGGTCAAGGAAATTGCCTCTTATAAACTCGCACCTCGGCTTTGATGGGAATTATTATTTCTAATATGACGGAACCCAAACAAGTTAAGAATAGAAGTGAAAATCCAGAGGAAGATAATGAGGAAATAGAGAAAACAATTGACATTAACGGACCACACACACACCACAACACACACCACACACACTCAAATACAATATTGTAAATATTTGTACATATTTACACAGTTTGCAAATGTTTTAAATTCAATAAAATATTAATTACTATTACTTTATAATTGATAAAATAAGAAAATATTATTAGGCAAAATTAATAGATATGAACAATCATACATGGATGGATAGATGAAGAGAGAGAGAGAGAGAGAGAGAGAGAGAGAGAGAGAGAGATGAGGTAGACAGAGAGACAGACAGAACGACAGACAGAACAGATAGATGAATATAGACAGACAGACAGATATAAAGATGAATACAGAGAGAGAGAGAGAGATATAAATAAATAATGGAGACAGACAGAGAGTGAGAGAGAGAAAGAGATAGACAGACAGACATATAGATGAAAACAAACAGAGAGAGAGAGAGACAGAGATAGATGGATGAATGGATAGAAAGAGAGATAAATAGAGAGAGAGATGGGGAAGATATAGATAGATAGATGGAAGGATGGGTGGATAGATAGAGAGGGGAGACGGAGAGAGAGAGAGATAGACAGACAGAATGACAGACAGACAGATGAAAACAGAGAGAAAGACAGAGATAGATGGATGGATAGATAGAGAAAGAGAGATGGGGGCAGGCAGGCAGACAGACAGAGGGGGGAAGGGGGCAGAGACAGAGAGAGAGAGAGAGAGACAGAAGGACAGACGGACAAACAGACAGAAAGATATTGATGAATGAATAATTCTTTGTGGATAGAAGGATTTCTTAAGATATTACTTTCTTAAGACAAAAAACGTTCCATGTAATAAAACCCCTTGAAAGAGTGAAACAGAAGCCCACTGGTCTCTAACAACTCCCTTCATCGAATCAATTTAATAATATTAACAATACGAAAAAAAAAATGGAAGTCAGTTTATATAATCACGACGTTTAATCGTCTCGTCGTTTTCCTCCGTCAATTAAACCGGAAGGACGCGGCGGGATCCATCATGGCTATTAGCTCCGCGTAATTATTTCCCAGTATTTCCGAAGCCGTTCCCGTTCACTTCATTATCTCGGACTTCGGCCTTCGACGCAAGGACGAAGATAATACTAAAGTGCTCTCCACTCTACATACTTCAGGAGAGGCCGATCAAATTAGCTTGGGATCTTGGCGCGCAGGCCTCGCTAACGCTACCTGTCGCGCCGCGTTATTGGGGCAGTTACTTCTCCGACATGTGCCGGCCAGAAAGGTTGTGAGGTTCTTTCACGGTTAAAAATAGCCGAGCGGCGGTAATGGAGGAATGATCATTTCTACCGCAAACCCAGGCCCGCGACTGCTAGCCACGACATTACAGGCGTAGCGAGGATGTGAGGCTCTTCAACACCAGCCAATCAGGACACATCGGTGTTTTTAGGTTTTGGAGAAAGCAGGAGCAAAAAGAAACGAGGTGAAATAAAATATAGATGAATACAGATGGAGAGACAGAGACAGACTGAGATAGATGGATAGATAGAGAGAGAGAGAGAGAGAGAGAGAGAGAG
>CM051501.1:3257052-3304109 GCA_028031935.1 Paedocypris micromegethes | reverse complement strand
ATAATAATAATAATAATAATAATAATAATAATAATAATAATAATTGAACCTTTATTAGTCCCTCAGTGGGGAAATTTTTTCTCTGCATTTAACCCATCCGATCAGACATAAACTGAGAGATAGAGAGAGAGGGGGGGTGGGATAAAGAGAAATAGATAGAGAGAAAGAGGGAGGGTGACAGAGAGATAGATAGAAATGATGGAGAGCAGAAAAAAAGGGTGAAATAAAAAAAGACTATTAGCATCATTCAGTGCATATAAGAAATGCTAACGTCGGATTAAACGGGGGGGAAAAAGGAGTGTCTAATAAAACGTGGTTTGTGCGCTCCGGAATATTCCGAGCAAAGAGGCCGAAAGGAGGAAAAGAAAAACGCATATATAAGATCTGCTTTGCATCCATTTGAAATGCAAATGCTTGCGGTTTGGACAGCGATATATGTGACACATGATGCTGATGATGCATCTCAAACCCACTCTGTATAAATTACTCACATGTGATAGGAGGATTTACACATCACGGAATTGTCAGGATTTCAAGGAGTCTAAGTTACACACAGTGAAGTAGACACACCTGGAGCAGTGGGCAGCCACCAGTGCTTTACTATCATCAATAGAAAGCAATTATAAATCGTACAGATCAAAAATCAGTCCATCGCAAAAATATCGACAGATTAAGTTATGAATTATGGGCAATTTACTCGGCAAATCAAAATTTTTGAACTGAAAAATGTATCGATATAAAACGGGAAAACGGTTTTCAGTTTATATGTTTTTTTAGACATGCAAATAAGATTAAATGACGTCTGGACACGTTTTGTCGTTTTTTTTTTTTTGTTTATTAGACATGCAAAGAAGAATAAATGACGTCTGGACTCTCATCTCCATGGATAATAGCGGTAAGAAAAAGACATACTACTTTCATATAGTGAAAATATTTCGGAACTCAGGACGACATTTTCGCGGTGACGCATTTCGTTACTCGGGACTTTCGTTATCTAAGACATTTTATAAGTCAAGGTACCACTGTAACGTGTAAAAAAAGATTTTAATTGGTATTTTAATTAATTTAAAATACCAACTTGCTTTTAAAACAGTGTCCTTTAATTGTGCTTATCATCCACTAGATGGCAGTATTGTGCGTTTATTATACACACACTTATTTGTTTAATTATTTTTGCAGTAATTTTTCCAAGGTGAGTTACAACAGCCATGCTAACAAAATCAACATTTCAAAATATTTCAGCCACTTCGCAGTGACGGCAAAGAAAAATTCAAGACTCTGTGGTATTTTGACACTACATTAGCGCTTCATACAAACATAATAACCTTGACGGTATTAATACACGCTGACTTCAGGCTTAAAATCGGCCGAATGACCAAACCACAAAACACTCATTTGCTCCGTCGTCCCTGAATGGCGAAGACGCTCGGGTCACACGCCACGCAAACCCAACGACGTCCTGTCTATTCATCTGGCAGCGGCGATGAAATGAGTGTGATCTGGTAATGTCAGACGTGTTGACGCGCTTCATTTTAACCTCGAAAACAAAGCCTGACTCTGCCGAACGCTTCTCTAATGAATACATACATTTGCTGCAGATTGTTTCTCCGCTTTTTCCATAATACATTGGGCAGCTTGTTGCCACGACGACGGCAATTAGCTAAAAACTGGGTTACCAGGCAGACAGCGGCCACAACAAAGTACACACGGTAACCACGGTAACCAGGGTCAGGCCAACGGTACAGGTTTGTCCTCGCAGCGCCAGTCGGAAATATATACATTGGGGTCATATATTACCATAAAGAGCGATAATCTAACAAGCGTGCGGCAAACACGGGCATATGGTGCCCAAGCCTTTGGTAATTAACCCCGGGTTAATGTTTTCCCAAACCAGGTGAGTGAAAGGTGAGTTTGTGTTGCTATTTGTATTGCCCACTCACCGTTAATTCAAACATCAGCCTTATTTTAAACCTCGACAGCCGAGCCGCGCTCATTTCCATGGGATTAGCTTTGTGCTAAACGCGGAGGAAAGGCTAATTCGGCAAATTTGCCCATTGCATTGCCGTACGTTTCTCTTCCGCGACCTTCCAGCTCGACGGTTCTCGGCGAGATGGTTTTGCACAATACGCTCAACGATTGCTGTAGATCGATATACGCTGAAATGAGGCAATTCGTTCGACACAAAGAAGCTAAACACGACTTCAGAGATGGTTTCCTTTCAGCTCAATAGTCCAAAAATGTACGCTGGATTCATCAATCAAATGGTTTTATAAATGGCTTTAAATCAAAACTCAAAAAGTTCCATAATCCATAATCACCACCCCAATAACTCAGTCTGATCGGCTAAATTTAGAAGGGACAAACGCTGCCTGCGGCTATATTTGCTTTATTAGGTTAAACTAACATGTTTTTTTTTTCACGGTCTTTATTCTTGTGGTGTGTGTGTGTGTGTGTGTGTGTGTGTGTGTGTGTGTGTTTGTAAAACTTCAAATTAATTAAGAAAAACAGAAATTAGAAAAACAATAAGAAAAATAAAAAAAAGGGAAAAAAACAAGTAAAAGAAAAAAAAAAGAATAGGAAAAAAAATACAAAATGGAAAAACAATCGAAAACAATGAATTTAAAATATTATAATTCTAATATAATAAAAATATATCTGTGAAAATTAATGTATAAATAAAACATTGTGTCAGATCACTTATTTAACGTATTTAATTATTCAGTTCAAATTCGCAGAGACCAATTTTGGGATTAAATAGTAGATAACTAGTTTAACGTAACAATTCATGTACTTTAAATTTAATTGAATTTAATTGATTTCTTAATTAAATTAATGTAGTTTAAATATGCTGAGAAATGTTTTGGGACAAAACCCATAGTCATAGCCATTATTTAACGCCAACGAACAATGAATAAAGTGCAACAATTGTTTCTATTTTTACATTTTCACACAGCTGCTTTGTGAATAGTAACGTCGAAAAGCGCTTAACAAATGCACTGAACTTGAACTTAAAAACAAAACAAAACGGCACCAAACAAAAGTGCATAGCTCCTTCCTTCAGGTGTAACGAAGCCTTACATTTTTTGGTGTGAAGCGCATGTGTAAAGTCCCACCCACTCGAGAGCAGCGGCTTCCCCAGGTGTCCACACGGCGTCAGAATGTGTTCAATTAGCTTGTGTAACCAGAGGCAGGACGGACACTTAATCCCACCGCACCTGCTGCCTCTTCACAGGTTAACCCTAGTCAGCCATGTCACCGACCGCGGCTAGATATCACACGTTAACCCGCCTCCGCCGTCTGATTGGACGCCATCTCCGGCAGAGCAGCTGGACGCCTAATTAGGCTGCCGAATAAACCCGGAGGAAGTTTTTCAGGTGACTCGTGCCCCTCCGCATGTTCCGTTTGCCGCCATTTGTACGGAACTAATTAGCACAAAATAAGTGGCTGATTGCGAGATGGAAGCGCCTGTAGTTCTCTGAAGTGGCGCCGGCCCCCGATCCAAGACCACGCCGGAGGAAAAAAAAAAACATACCTTGTGATATTGTGAGGGGGAAAAAAAGTCGAGTGGATAAAAACGGTGAATAAATTTCACCTGCCGTATTTCAGATCTGACAAATGGACAACCACCGAGTTTAAGACCCGTGCAGGAGGTCTTCAGTGTGGAGGTGTATATGTAGCTGAAAACCATACTTAAGTAAAAGTGCGGATACCTTGGTGTGAAAATGACTCCATTACAAGTTACAAGTCACCAGTTCCAAGAAGACTTGAGTCGTAAAGTGTCTGATTTTAAAAGTACTGAAGTGTTTGACTAGTACTGGATTTGGGCTCACAAAACACCAAGACATGTGAAAAACAAGAAACTCTATTTATGAGGTTTTATTTCCTAATATAGAAATGCAATTTAATTTTTATATTTTAATAATTATTATAATATTAACAAATAGGAAGGCTGCATAAGGTAGAAGCCCGGAACCGAACCTCACTTGCACTAAAGTATCACAACTACTATTATTGTCTTAGAGCCCTTCAAAGTGCTAATAGCTTTTGTTCTTGCTCGTTTCACTTCCCTCCCGAGGTCCTGAGTGGTACACATCCTTGTGATCAGGATCTACATCCTGAGTGATCAACAAGTTTATTTTCTCTCACCCCGCCAGAGGTTTTGTTTTCCTAGCCACTGTCGTAATCTAGCTTGCTCTTCTGTTCATAGCCCATAGTCTGAACACCAATGAACGATGCATATTTTCATTTTTTTATTGACTTTTTTTTCCTAGTTATGAAAAATTCACACGGCAACATAAAAGTTTGCATTTGCGCAGAAACGAACACAATTTGAACGCACATGCCTAATCAATTCACAAACCGATTTGATCACTTTGCAATGTCAGTTGGAGAAGTCACTGAACCAGCATAAGTGGGAGGGGCTTGACATTGTGTTTTGACGCAATTCAAAAACTCATTGGACTATTTTCAAGAATATCGTTTCCTCATTAACCTCCAATTTACTTTACAACTCAAGAACTCAATCAGAGTCCAATCTATAAAAAACGGTAGAACTTGCGCGGCAAACTATTGTGATCACCTTGGTTCAACAACACACAGGTGATTAGCAAGATCGGCTAGCATCTTTTTAAACCACACGCGCTTGCGACAAATCCACAGTAGCGGCCGCCGCAGCGAACCACATGACGAGGCGGAGCAGCATATCTGCGCCCCCTTTACTTACAGTAAATGTTTTAGCTCGTCTCTTCCTTTATCTAATTAAGTCACTCCAAACCGATCATCGCCGCTCATTAGCGTCGGTCACGCCGCAACAAACCGCGGCGGAAGGCGTTGAATAACGCAATCACGACCCACAGCGCTCGCTTCATTTTCCCCTCAATCGAGAGTGCGCGGCGTCTCTCTCTCTCTCTCTTGTTTTATT
This sequence comes from Paedocypris micromegethes, assembly GCA_028031935.1. NCBI lineage: Eukaryota > Metazoa > Chordata > Actinopteri > Cypriniformes > Paedocypris > Paedocypris micromegethes. The sequence goes on along the minus strand of CM051501.1, from coordinate 3,299,188 downwards.
TCCCATGCAGCGCTAAACCGAACTGATTGCGTGAGGAAATTATAACCCCCGTTCGAGGTTTTCTGCGCGTGTGTCGCCATTACAGACGAATTAAACGAGAGAGAAACCCTACAAAGCACAGTTGACGCCCTCCCACTCCCGCCCACGTCGAACCCTGGAATCACACTTTTCAATCCGGTCGGCGGCTAAAAGCATTCGCGGGGCTTCTGGCCTGAAGCACCTACAGGAGCGCGGTCATCTCGCCGGACAGGGGAAATTTCTGTCAGGAGCTAGCGGGGTATCAGGGATTCGTATTCATAAAGCCTCGAGAGAATGATTACGCGTACAGAAGTTGCACTTAGGGGTCCACTCGACAACAAAAAAATGGCACTCTACCCAACTTTAAGAAAAGAAAGCTTTTAGACGGCAGGGGGGATTTGACATGTTCCTTTCTAATCGGCGACGGCGGAAAGCGGACGTCGAGGTTTACGCGTCGGATTTATTAGCCGTAATTGTGTCCTTCTTAATCGCAGTGGAAGAAGTCGTCCGCCGCCCCTATGCAAGTTGGGAAAGAGCCGCTGTTTTGCAATCTCCTGTACGGAAAATTGTCCTTCAATCAGCGGCCGAGTGCCTGTTAAAACCGATGCTTTTCCTTCCACCTCGGCTCCATCAGCTGAACAACCGTAGTCCCGCAGGGAGGCCTCTCACTTAGTCCACCGCTATAATGAACCAATTTCGAAATTAGTTTGTGTTGTTATTATTGCGGATGTCGTCAAACGCTTGTTTTTCGTGGTTGGCGTGGACGGACTCGCAGCTGAATGATCCACGCTCACGTCATTAGGTTTGATGGAGAGCTCGTTCTTTGCATTGGGCTGATTTATTTAAAGACACGCGTGTTTTATGTTCGATTTAAACGGTAAATAGTTACCAATTTTGGTGCTCAGCATGTCAATCTGTGCTCAGCGTCCAATTAAAACCGAGGTTCAGTTATGGTGGCATGCGTTGGAGGTTCCAACTTTCTACATTTCTAGCAAGAAAATAACCATTTTCATTCAAATAAATAAACTTTAATTCCATTTTGGACCATTTATCCATCCATCCATCCATCCAATCTCTTTACTCTTAGTACTTTCATAGCTAGTCCATTTCTCTCTGTCTCTCTTTTTGATCTTTCCATTGAATTGTGCATCTAGTTATAATTCATACATAAAAAGATAGAAAAAATAATAATTCTCTCGCTCTCACCTCAAACATCCACTCGCACACACCCTTTTATTATTAAATTAAAAAAGCAATGATTGTTTGAAAAATTCTTTACATTTAGTTTCTCTGAAACTAGAAATGCACACATTAGCAACGCATTACTTTTTTTCTTTTTCTTTCCTAATTTTAAACACAGAACAGCAATGGACATTTTTCTTCTTTAAAGACTCTTTTTTCCCGCCTAATTCCGCATAGTATCTTTGCATTGGCCTGGCCTGGGACTAAGAAAAGTGCTATATAAATAAACTTGGAACACACGTTCAAACCGAACATACGTTCAGCAAACATCGAAAACTATTTTAGATTTCAAAGCTTTGGATTTTTTCCACATTCCTCATACGCAAACACATGCACACACACACAATATTTCTGTAAAAACACAAAAAACCCATAAACAAAAGCATTAAAAAGCATTTATTTTACACACAGACAATTAGAGGGGAAAAAAACAGCTATATACAAATTAAATTAAAAAACAAGTACAAAATAAAAATCTAAAATAAAATATAAACAAGGCATAAATCTGATCTTAACACACCAAAGTAATAATAATAATAATAATAACTGTGCAGTTCTCAGACGCAGCCGTGGCGCATGTGGAAGTTGACGACGTATTCGGCGTTGGTGCGCTGCACGGAGATGGCGAACGGCTCGAACGGATGGAAGGTGAAGGCCACCAGTCTGCGGACGGTGTGGTTGATGGGTCGGCCCAGCAGACCCGCCTGGATCTTAAACTTCAACAAGCCCGAGTCTCGGGCATAGAACCTGTGGAGAAGACAAAGCGGGCTGGTGCGATGCCAAAGCGAAGCACGTCGACGATAATTATAGAAACTTTTCAGAGGAATTGTTTGGATCTCGCAGGAAGCGTTTTAAGGATCGCCTGCCACGGCACGAAATGACACTCCATCGCTTCCAGATTAAACACGGAAGCTGCCGCAGACCTCACGCTGGGCCTGGCTTGGCACTATACTGGGAAAGTGGGCGTACGTTCTGGCCCAATCTGCCATACGGCGACAACAAGCTATAGCAAGATCCTGTGTAGATCGGCTGCATGTAAACAGGCAAACAGGAAATATAATTCAAGATTGCGTTGTAACTAACTTGCATTTTCTTCCAAGAACTAAAATGAACGCTACAAAGCGTAAAAAAAAAAAAAATTGCCATACTGTATTTACGTGAATATAAACACACAGTTTTTTCATTATCGTTTCTGGTTCAATTACGTTAACATTCTCTTAAAAATCCAATTCTTTCTTTATTTAACAATTCTAACTTGTGACAATTTTTACATTGTTGTACTTGAATAATAGATAACAAAAAGTCAATTCTAGTGGTCAGGACTTCATTTCCCAAGATCCTTAGCTCTCCAGTCAGACTCCGCACATGCGCAGAGCAATTGTTTCAAGCTCAGGCCTGTTTCAAGCTCTCCGTTTATCCGACATTTTGTGAAGAAGGATTATTATCCCCCGTGCAGCAATGGAGCATTTTGATTGTGTCTGTTACTTGGATTTTTGACAATGTTTCAAAAAAGTCTCAAAACTGTGACATCAAGTTTTTTGGTTTTTGCAAATAGTGCAAATGTTGTAAAAGGAAAATAAACATTCAAATACACTCAGCAAGCGCAAATAAAGCGCTATGGAGAAAAGTGGAACCAAAGATCGGTCAAAATACAAAATTGCGATTTTGAAGAGAAAAAAAAAAAAACAAAAACAAAAACAAAAAAACATGCCGGCAAGTTCGGCAAACATCAATAACGAGTTTGTCAAAATTTCAGTTAAAAAAATTCTTTGCGCTCTAGTCGGTCTACGACATCTCAAACACTGCGTCCGATTCGTTCAACTTCATTTATTTTTTAGATTGCCTAGGTAAAGTATGCAACCACGAGGACTTTCACTTTGCCTACAATCACCCGGCGTTCTATAAAATGTCTGTATTTCGGAATTTGCCAATGACGTAAATATTGCGCTCACAGTGAACATGGCGATGAAAATTACGTCTCATACGACCGTCAGAAAACCTACATCAGATGTGAGATCACCGATAATTTACTTTAGACTTTTCAGATTGTTCTGACAGGAATTCGAGTTGTCTGTGGATTAAAGTGCATGAGTGAGGCGGCGGGTACCGTATAGGGTGATCTCCGCAGGTCTTGGGCCGCTCCATGACCGACACCCACTTGTCGTCGTAGCTGAAGAGCGATAGGTCGAGATACGGGCTGCTGCTGTAGGACTGAGCGCTGATGGGCAGCTGCCCGAGAAGCCGCCGGACCGCCTCCGTGTGCCCGCCATACTTGGCGTTTACGATAGTGTCTTTAAACCTGGACACAAGTCAAGCCTGATTTAGTCAAACAGCTCTGATCGAGACGAAAAACTGTCTTAATACTAGAGCTGCACAATTTTGAGAAACAACCCAATTGCGATTTTTCTGAAAAATATTGCGATTTCGATGTCATTTTCGGTTTTTGTACTTTTAAGTGCATATAGAATATATTGTTACTTTTACAACACAGTTAAATAAACTACATACAAAGTGATGGAGGTAATGAGATTGTTTGATGCTTCGTGATTAATAAATACAGTCCCTTTATCTCTCCATCTGGTCATCACTCTCTCCATCTCACCATTTATCCATCTGTCCATCCCTCTTTCGCTCCGTCTAGCCATTAAGCCATCCGTCCATCGCTCCATCATCCCATCTTGTCATTCATTCATCCGTCCATCCCTCTATTGCTCCATTTCGCCATTCATCCATCCGTCCATCACTCTATCATTCCATCTTGCCATTCATCCATCCGTTCATCCCTCCATCACTCCATCTAGCCATTCAGCCCTCTGTCCATTCCTCTATCGCTCCCTCTCACTATCAATCCATCTGATCATCCCTCTATTGCTTCATCTAGCCATTTAGCCATCCGTTTATCCCTCTATCGCTCCACCTAGCCATTCATCCATCTGTCCATTTCTCCATCTGATCATTCCTTTATTGCTAAATCTGTCCAACCCCTCTCTCTCCATCTGATCATCCCTCCATCTCTCCAATTTGCCACGCATCCCTCTATTGCTCCCTCTCCTCATTCATTCAGCCTATCACCTCTATCACTTCCCTTTTCATTTAAATGATCATTCCTCTATCTCAGTATTCATCCATCTGATCATCCCTCCATCGTTTAATCTTGCCATTCATCCATCTGATCTTCCCTCTATCACTTCATCTTGCCATTCCTCCACTCGTAAAGACAGTTAACTAGCATCATTTAGTTACATCCACTCATTGCGTTTTCTATTCATCCATCATTTTATTCACCTAACTGTCAGCACTTCTACTTATCATTCCTCCACCCATAATTTTGACCCATCAACAAGAGCCATTTTTACATCCATTCAAAAATTATCCTTTCATCACTTCTATTTATATATCTATCGGTTTAGGTCTGTCCTTCAGTCCATTCGTCTATCCATCCATTTATCATCTATCTTCACATCTATCCTTCAATTTGTTATATAATCTGTCCTTTTGTCCATCATTTAGCCATCCGTTTTTCCAGCTTCCTATCATTTCTTTTACACATCTATTTCAAAATAAACAGATATCTATCCATCCACACAGCCAGTCAGCATTTATTGTTTTTTCAATAGATTATCCATCCATCCATCCATCCATTCATTAGAAACTTCGATCCGTCCACTCATTAATAGATCCATCAGCCTGTGCATACATAAACATTTCAACACGGTTTATTATCTTCCTACCATCTATCTAGATAACAAGATAGCTTTGTCTTTACAAGCATCCATTTCTTTTTTTTCCATCCATCCATCCGGTACAATTTCAAAGATCCTAAACGGGAAAATTGAGAAGCAATGCGAAATTAGCCTTCTGCATGAACGGCTTCCCGACCAATTACCAGTCATTTTTTTAATGCGCTAGTGAGAAATTGAATCAGGCCTCCTCTGGCTCCGCAATCAATGTGTGGCTCGGGAAACTGTCGGCTTGACATCTCACCTGCGCTGGACCTGGCGAGCAAAGTTATTGCTGGAAGCCGAACAGGGAAACTGCACGGCCTCGCTGTGGAGCGTGGCGTTGCGGAAGAGGTCACAGAAGTTTTCAAACAGCTCCAGAAGTTTGTCCGACGTGTTCTCGAAAACCGCAATCACCTCCGTCGTGAGCATGTTGTAGACTACGAAAAAAGACGGCTGGAAGAAAAAGATAAAGCATAGTGAGTGTGACCTGCAATATGATGATGGTGTGAGATTCACACGTTTTTTTTTTATCCATTATCATTTGTACGACCATCTTTTTCATCCATTTCAAGTGACGCTTAAATCGGCTCCCAGACACAAGGTGGCGCTGAGCAACTTGACCTTTGTGACACTCGATTAGACATAAAAAAGGCCAAATAAAATGCCTGTAAAGAAAGTTCTCTACAATCACAGTTCGGATAATTCCTTGAATCTGAATCATAATCAAAATCAGTTTAGGAATGACAAACAATGAGTTAGATGTGGTCTGTCTCCGTCTTTTCTTCCCTCTTATTACAAAAAAATACAAGAAAAAATAAAAATAAAATAGAAATACACAAAAAAAGTAACAAACATTTACATAATAAAAAAAAACTGTTGAATAAAAGAATACCGAATGATTTTGACAAATTGGTTTGACAATTTCCACACGTTTGACTGAGTAGCTATGAATAAGATTAGCTAATATAAGATAAATAGGCAAAACAAAACCGGTAAATTAGGAGTTAAGTTTTAATAATCCCCTTTTCTTCCGTTCCAAACGTATTTGAATAAATACACACACTAGAGCCGCACAGTTCATCGTGAAAAGTTCGCAATCTCGATTCCACCACCCTCGCAATTTTAATTCAGCATTTATACGATTCAGACAAACTCGTCTGATAGCGAGATAACACACACACACACCATTGTTTGTAAGATGAAAGCGTGAGCAATGCAACCTGGTTTACGTGAATCTTCATCCATTCTTGTTTCATCCATAATTGTGCAGCTCTAACGGATAAAGTAAACTATAAAAATATAAGTCAAAATTTACTATGAAAACATAAATTAAATCAAAGAATTTGAACGACTTACAGAAATGAAAATTAAAGAAAAGGATCTTTACTTAAATGTAAGTTTTATATATAACTTTACTTAAATATAATGAATATACTTATATATAAAATATACACACACAGACACAAATATATGAATAAATATATATTAATAGTATTAAATTATATATAAAATATACACACACAAACACAAATATATAAATAAATATATAATAAAATAATATTAAATAAATGTATAAATCAATTTGTTTTAAATGTAAAAAAAAAAAAACCAGCTCGATATTGGTCCATATCAACAATGAAAAAAAACGAACCCACTTGTATAACAATAAAGCAACCCAGAATCCCCCGTCTGATGTGACATGATCCGTACGCGCTTCAGAAGGCCCATCCGAGCGTGCTGCCTTACCTGGGAGGGGTCCGTGACCCTCAGCGTGACCACGTCCTCGCTGGTGTACTTGATGAAGAGGTGATGCTCGTCCAGAAGCTGCATCTTCCACATGCGCAGCTGCCTGAGCTGGTCGAAGAACTGAAAGAAGCGTCTCTTGGCGGTGGCGCTGCCGTCCTGCTCCGCTCTCCTCCACAGGTACACCAGCAGACGGTGCTTCAGAGAGTTGATGGTTTTCTCCTTGTAGAGGCGAGAGAAACCCGCCTGGCCTTCAGCTTGAGCCTCCGAGTAAACGGCCGACAGCGTCAGCAGGTCGTCCTCGTAACAGAAGCGGCCGATGGTGCGGACGTCCAAGAAGGTTCCTTCCGCCGTCACCTAGGTGCACAGATAAAAGAGGAATTTTATTCGCCGTAGATTACCATTATTTTTATTATTATTATTGTCATATGGACAGAAAAGAATAATAGAGAGATAAATGAATATTTGGATGAATAAAGGATAGAAAGATAGATAGAAAACATAAATATATACTTAAGAGACAGGGCAAGAAAGCAACAAAACAAGACAGGGAAAAACAGAAAGACATAGATTGGGACAGAAAAAGAGAGATGTAAGTGAGAGACACAGAGAAAAAAAAAAAAAAGAGGAGGCCAAAAGAAAGAAAGCAAAAAAGAAATAGCCAGAGACATACAGAAAGTAAGGAAAAAAGAAAGAAACAGAGAAAGACAGGAAGAAATGAAAAATAGAGACACAAACAGAATGAAAGAAAAGAAAAAGAGGCGCACACAGATAGAAAAAAAGAAAGAAACAAAAAGGATAAAGAAAAAGGGAGGCACAGAAAACAAGAAAAGAAAAAAGCACAGAGAAAAAAAAATAGAGGCACAAACAGAAAGAAAGAAAATAAAGAAGCCTGTCAAGCTTTGTTTTTCCGACGCTGTGAGAAGCGAAGGATTATTATCTCCCGCTTAGCAGACACAGCGTTTTGCTTTTGTCTGTTCCTTGAATTTTTTTACTTTCTTCCCAGTGTTCTTCATTTTTGATGTTTTGACTCTTTCTACGATTTACATGTTGGACCTGTTTGTTAGCGCTAAGCTAAGAATTTTTTGTCATGGTTTGTAGTTTCTGTTTGTTGTAAGATTAATGATTGCATTTAGTTTTTAGATTGCATCTTACTTCTTCTAGTGTTATTTTGTCTCTGTTAAGTGTTGCGGCGTGTCTAATGTTTCTTTATTACTGTTTTTGAGCCAATAAAAGCTTTGTTTAACATTATATAGATGCACACGTGCACCGCGGCATTAAGACGATGTGTTTTCGTTTATTTGTGATTGCTCCTGACTTGAAATACGGAAAAATGGGCACATACTTGAAATCTGTGATTATAAGCACCCACCCAAGCTTTTGAGCTGCAAAAATTCGGGAAAAAAAAAAAAAGAAATCTGAAAAATATAAAAAGGTAATGCAGTTTGATTTATTTTTGCACTTAATTGTTTTGGGATTCCTCCGTCAGACACATTTTTCATCTTCCAGTCTTGTTATGTTTTCTTCTTAACGAAAAAAGCAAAAAAAAAAATAGGGCACTAACATTGTTGCGGTTTTTCCCTGTGGTATCAATACTTTTCTAAGGCCAGACACAGAGACTGAGAGAAAAAGACAGCACAAAGAGAGGCCCAAAAAAAGAAAAAGAAAAAAAAAGAAAGAGACACATAAGGGCTGTATCTGGACAGAGACACAGACACAGAGATAAAAAGACAGCAAAAAAGAGGGGGCCAAAAAGTAAAACAAAAAGAAAGAATAATAATAATAATAATAATAATAATAGAACCTTTATTAGTCCCTCAAGAGTCACAAAGAGTCGCAGACACAGATAAAATGACTGTGTCTGGACAGAGACTGAGATAAAAAGACAGCAAAAACAAGGGGGCCAAAAAATAAAAAAGAAAGAAAGAGAAAGAAAGAAAGAGACACAGACAGAAAGAGTCACAGACACAGACAAAATGACTGTATCTGGACAGAGACTGAGATCAAAAGAGACCAAAAAAAAAAAAAAGAGAGGGGGCCAAAAAATAAAAAGAAAAAAAAACATGAATGAAAAAGTTTTCCTCTTTTTCAGTTTCGGCCAAGAATTTTCATTTCTTGTCATTTGTTTTCTTCTTAACGAAAAAAAGCAAAAAAAAAAAAAAAACAGGCCCTAACATTGTTGCAGTTTTTCCCCGTGGTATCGAAAAAGGCACTGACACTTCTCCAAGTACCGTATCGAAGCTGCTGTTTCTAGTATCCGGCACTGACCTGGAAGACGTGTATGGTCTGCTGCTGCACCGACAGCACGGCCAGGATGTTCCGGTACAGGTACAGGCCCTGGTTGTGCGACAGGACGATTTTGTCGCACTTGAAGGTGCGTGTGTCACAGAGTCGCCCGCTGTGCAGGTCGATGATGTGCAGGGAGTAATCCTCCAGCGGGGAGCGCGGGTTGGGAGTCACAGACTCGTTGTTCCTGTACATAGAGATGTAACGATTCGTAAATCTCATTTTCTTCAGAGTTGAGTGCTTTCTGCCATCTCGACTGGGCGGATGTGGAGCGTGTGCAGCGTACGCTCCTATTGGCTAAACCGCAGCGCAAAGCATCATGGTATATGTCAGACCTGGGCAAACTTTTTATTTTAACTTTATTTTAAACTTTGCTTTGTCGCATTAGTTTCTGCAAACCTTCATTCATTTTCTGCTTGATCCGTGCTGGATCGAGTTAAGTTCAGCAATCGCTCAAACGGGTTGATTTTTGCGCAAAAAAAAAAAAATCGAATGAGTCTTCTACTCGCACTACAATACTACTGTACTTTCTGTTTCTATCCTCCTCTCCTCGATCAGAAAGCCTGAAAATAGCATCAAATGTCCGCGCCTCCGGTTCGTGCACCGTTCGTTCGTATTTTAATGAATTGCGTTTGTGAATCTGTATACACATGTCCCAAAATGTGTATTTTTAGATCCTAATGTGGCACCCCTGCTTTTTTAACTGAAACTAACTATTTTTTAAGCCCTTTAACACAAATTTAATTTAAAGAAAGTGCACTTGTTTTACCTTATATTTAAGGAAAATACAAGGTAAAATAGATGATAATATACATAAAAACGGCAGGTTGTAAAAGAAAAAGACCACATAACAAACTAAATAAAAAGACAAATAAAATAATGTCACAACTCAATTAACACCAAACACAAATTAAAACAAATGTAGTTTGAGTAGTGATTTAAAAGCAGGTAAGGATGATGTACAAAATCAGCTCGTTTTGGAGCTCAAACCATAAAGAAACATTATTAATATTGAGCAGAATTGAGTATAGAATTTTTTTGGCCCTCCGTGATACTTTCTGTTTCTCATGTGAAAAAAAATTCCCTTGGAAAAAATAATTGCCCACCCCTGGTATATGTAGTCGCTAATGACTTGTGCCGCTACAGCGAGTTAGTACTATTGTTTTTTGACTGAGATGTGCCATTTATTAAACCGTAATGACGACGACGGTATATCGAGACATTTTTAATGCAATGTCGCAATATCTCAAATATCATTACATCCCTACTAGGGCTGCACGATATATCGAAAAAATATTGTCATCGCGATAATAGGATGCGCAATAACCATATCGCAAACGGTTAAAAATATCGCAAAGTTAATTGACCTAGCGGATCAATGCAAAAGTGGTTTATTTGCAATAAACAAACATGGCAGGATATGTTTACAAAATCTCCGACATAAAACTATGTTGTGTTATTTATTTTATTAAAAAAAGCAAGAACATATTTCGTTTAAAAGATGCTAATTTTAAGACAGTTTGGTTGATTGTACGGTTATAAGGCCTGAACACTTTATTTAAGATTTTGCATTATTTATTAGTATTTAAAAGCAGGAAAGGCAAGGACACATTTTGTTTAACAGATGCTCATGTTGATCTTGACAAAAAAAATGTAATGTTTGAGAGCAATGCATTTTATTTTTGCAAGTCTATTGGTAATAATCATAAATCAATATACCTGCTGAGGTTTTTACTCTTAATGTTTGCCTCCTACTAGACAGTTTTGGCTAAATTTGATTAAAAACATATTGCCTGTTTACTTTAGTATCATTTTGGTCATCAGTAGTTTTACTTTTAAGACAGTTTTGTTTTTATTTTATATGGAAATACCGTATTTACCCCCCCCCCACTTCAGCTGTGAGATTCTGTTTAGACCCCCTTATAAGTCGGGGGAAAGAAATGAGAGAAAAGTGAAAACACAAAAATGAGTAGAAACCCAATTTTGGGTTTCATATAAAGTCAACTGTGGTTATTTGGGGCCTATCGGGACACTAAAGCAGCGCTGGGAAAAAATGATAGAACACCTGTTCAGATGCTCTTTAATCCAATAGAAATAATAAAACTATTCAGACATCCTTGGTGGTAAAAGAAACCTTTAAAGTAACCCTGTTTGTTTATGTTGGTATTAATCTATTTATGTTATTGTTAATTAATGTTTAAGGTTTAAATTGTAATAGGTATGGCTGCATTATCATTTTAAAGAATTGTAGGAAAAGTGCTCTGCACCTTTAAGATGCGACAGCTAATGCTAACTCTTGGTTTGGGAATAAATACTACGTTCGAAATCCATCGTGTGACTCGTTTATTTGTGAAGCATCACGCCAAATAGAGACTGGAGTCAGAAGAGTCGCTCTTATATATGAGATGAGACGAAAGTGTGTGTATAAGTCTGCGCGTATAAGTCGACCCCCCCACTTTCAGCCCGAAATTTTAAGGAAAAATCCTCGACTTATAGTCGAGTAAATACGGTATGTTATATCTCAAGAAATATCGTTATCGCAATATTCAACAGCAATATCGCATATCTTTTCAATATCGTGCAGTCCTAATCCCCACCTGTACACCTCGAAAAAGTGCGGATGTGGCTCCTCGGGCAGGTAGGCGGCGGAGCCCACGATGACGTAGCGGCAGTCGTCGGTGAAGAGGCTGCACTCACGGTTGAGGTGCTCGCCGTTGGAGGCCACGTTGGTGACGTGGAGCAGCGAGAAGAAGCGCTCGAACAGTCGACCTCGGATGTTGAGGGAGCGCTGGTCGTTGCCGTTGACCAGGGTCTCGCCCTCCTGCCCCTGGAGAAGGTCCTCGGCCGCTTGGCATCCCTGGAACTCGTAGATCTCCAGCGAGGTCTGGTCGGAGGAGAAGGCGATGAAGCAGCGTCCGTCCGGCGAGAACTTGCGCAGGAAGCACGGCGGCTTCTCCACGTTCACCACGGTGAAGTTGGGGAAGAGGTTCTGGTGGAAGCAGCGCACGCGGTACCAGTGCGAGCCGGCGGGTCCGGAGCATGTGCGGCGCCGCTCCAGTCTGTGGACCACGTTCTGGTTCTGGATCCGTCTGGGCCTCAGCGTGGGGAAATCGTCCTCGGGTGTCACGTTGTGGACTGATGACATTTTACCTCTAAAAAAAACAAAACTATTTATACGTCCTGTGAGAAAGTCTGCAACCTTCTCAACGTTTAAAAAAGCACTAAAAAGTGAGCTCATCATCACCTTAAAACTTTCACCATCACCTTAACACTTTCACCATCACCAAATTGAAAACTTTCACCATCACCTTAACACTGATTAAAAAAAATAAAAAGTCTTTGTCTTGTGTTTGCTGACTGTCGTGCTGTTGTGTCTAGTAAGTTTCTTTATATAGTCTGTGTAGACAAATTGCTTCACTTGCTCCTTTTATTTGTAAGTCGCTTTGGATAAAAGCATCTGCCAAATGACTTTAAAGTAAGTAAAGTACACAATTTACACTAATTAATTAGTCAAGAATAGTAGTACGATGGTTCTATAAAATTACGGTCAAGCGTTAAAAAAGATGGGGCGGAATATCAGTAGATCCAGACCAACTGGGACTTCACCACTAGAGCAGAACATTCGCAACAAGCAAGTCATTGAGTTCTAAAAAAAACGTACGAAAGAAAGAAACATAAAACAAGACAGGGAAAAACAGAAAGACAAAGATTGGGACAAAAAATGAGAGAGGAACAGGAAATTAGATGTAAGTGAGACAGAGCCTGAGATAAAAAGACGGAAAAAAGAGGGAAAAAATAAAAAGAAAGAAAGCAAGAAAGAAAAAGGCACAGACAGACGGAAAAAAAAAAAGAGGCAGAGACAGAAAGGAAAAAAAGAAATAGAAAGGCAAGAAAAGAGAGAGAAAGAAACAATTTAATTTATAAAGTCAGTAGTTGTATTTAAAATCATGAAAAATCAGTAATTTCTTGAGAACTCCTAAACCCTTTGGAGTACAGTATTGTTAAATTCAAAGTTTTTTTTTTTACGTTTCAGTTTTCATTAACTAGTGATTTTTTTTCATCAATTGTGTTTATTCGAAACCGAACAAATCTGAGGTATTCAAAACTGAATTGAAGCTACAGTGTCTCGCTATCAATACCATTGTAAAATATGTTTGTTATTATTTAAATTGTATATTGTAACAAATAAAAAAATTCTACATATGTTCTACACACGTCGCATTTTCAATGGTGTTTAAAAAGAAATAAGAAAATAAAATCAAACCCATGTGAAAATGACAAAGTTTATCCCAGAAATCCAACCATAAGTGAGTGACTGACGTGCTGTACAGCCAATCAGACGCATACGGCTAACATGGACAATGTCATTAACGTCAGGCTTTTTTAAAGATCAAAGATGCAACAATTTTGCAGTTGGCTCATAATTTAAGGAATTATTCATCTAGCCAGGGTGATCTGAAACCCCGCCCACTCCTACTATCGAGGGCGGGGCATAGGCCAAGCGTGAAAGTTACTCAGCCAAACTAGGAAAGCTACGGCCAAACTAAAACATGGGTTCATCATAGCTGTTTTGGGTTCAGCTGGCAAAAATAATAGACAGTCTGTTTATTAAGTTTACCTAATAACGATGAAGTCATTACAAATTTTGGACATTAAAAACTTAGCATTTAATATATGGTTGTATGTGCATATACTTTGCTGTTCACGACAAATATAGTGCTTACATATGTATCCTTTGGCTTCTACAACTTTTTTTAAACACACACACACAGAGAGATTCCACAATTACGTTAATTACGTGAATAACACTCGAACCCCTTGCAATTGCATGTTTATTCATTACTCTTTGAATTGAGATGTGAATTAAAAAACAGAGCAGGACAAACACCGGAAAGACTAATATAGATAATACAGATGAATAAAATCATTAATCAGTGAATGGAATGGAATCTGCAGAGCACGTGAGGAAAAACACAGAAAAGTCTCTTACCTAAACTGTATAAGTTCTCATGCTGAAAACGCAGCAGTTCTAACCGCGGGGACGTGCAAATGCAGGCGGAAGCATCTCTCAATCACACGCGAATATAATAATACAAAATTAATCGACTCGACTTTGTGCTTCAGGGTTTAAAAGTCTTTCGACGTCAGTAAATAAGTTCACTTCTGCTCGCGTCTACACCCGGAAGTGGCCCACATCACCCGCTGCATCTTTTGAGGCGACTTGCGATCAGAGCGCCACCTTTAGCTGCGGCGAGTCAGTGCAACCACAAGCCAAAAGCTACGAGAAGACTTATATAACAATATAAACAAAAATGATTAGGATTTTCGTGGGTGTTTTTATCTTCATTATAATAAAAGACCACATTCAGTTTACTGAGTCTGGAGAAACTATCAAGACGGAATTGTTTTAAAGTACGCTAAGTTAAGCGTTAGCAAAGCATCAGACGTTGCTAACGAAACTGGGAAATGAGAAATATTAAAGACAACTTGATTGTGGTAAATCGTAATTTAATAATGGTAAAAAAAAAAAGAAGTCAAGTGTAACATGAAGATCTATCTCCAATCATCTAACCATATATCTATATATCTGTCCATGTAACTATCATCTGTCTTTCCGTCTTTCTAGCTATTGGATAGCCGTCTGTCTAGCTATTGGACCCCCCCCCCCCCCTGTCTCTCTCTCTCTCTCTCTCTCTCTCTCTCTCTATCTACATACCGAAGGTTAGCAATAAAGAACATTAAGAAATGCAAAGGCAAACAATCAAAAATAAAAATCAAGATTTTAACCTTGAAATATTTAATGTTTAACTTTTATTGATAAACATAGTCATGGCATAAAATGTGTGTCCATATCTACAGCTAATGTCAATTTACATTTATTGTCAGTGTAAGTCTACCGATATAGATTCTAGATTATGGGCCGTTTATGGACTGGTTTAGCATCTGGTTTTAAGAGCACGGCTTAAAGCAGACAAACGTGATTCGAAATGTTAGCTGACGTTTATTTGCTGGTGTTTAAAGCAGCCGAAACCCATAAAAATGGACTTTTCAGGTTTACGACATTTCAGAAGATGACCGGTTCCTGATGGAGCTTCGGCCTCTAACAAAAGGTGAATTTAGACGGGATAATTAGGGACGGAGCACTTCCCATTTACGCGGCCATTAGCAGAGCACACCGAAAAGACAAAGCCGCGAGGGATGAGGTCACCGCAGGCGTTTTTCCTCCCAATTCGCCGGAGACAAAAACGGCAAATGCTCAAAACGCCTTTTATATTCCTGGTTTTATGGCGCTGTTGGACTTTGTAAATACACTTTTAATTTCGTGCTCGGTTGGCAACATGCCTGTGTTCTTTTTATTCTGATATTAACAAACCATTTTTAAATGTCAATTGAGGGAGCGAGACGAGGGAAGTTCCGTCATGATTAGGACAGAGGTCAATAAATCTTTACAGTAGCGCACTAATGGAGGTGCATCTCTGGTGCAATTTGAAAATTACTACGTTGAGGCTTTTTTCATTTGAGCACAAGCTACGTAATGATCTCCGGCCAGAAAGCAGCAGAAATGGATTTCACAAAGCCAAATTAAAATTTGAGTGAAAAACACTAACTCGCTGAAATCTTTGAAAGCCATTTAGTCTCCTGATTGGAGAATTGTAGGTATATTTTATGTCATTGCAAATGTAAATTGAGCTTATGTTTCTCGAAAAAAAACTGCCATCTATTCACTGAAATTTTGCACAATTGATTTATTGTATTTTTCGGACTGTATGGTGCTCTTAAAAATCCCATGTGTGTCTATAATTCAGAAGAAATGTTCTACCTGGGAGAAAAAAGGTTAGGAAAATTGCTTAATTATACTCTAAAAAAAAGAGATTAACAGAAATGCATTTATTAGTGGTGAACATTAAAGTCCAAAAATACTGTAGTAGAGTTTTTCTTTACAAAATAGATTGCGAGAACTTTAAAACAGAATAAAATTTCAGTCAGAATGAACATTGCTGACTAAAGTCTTCCAGAAACAGACATTTTGACTCCAGATTGAGAAATTTTAATGCCACAAAAAACGCTATCTAATTTCCCAAATTCAATTGATGTATTTTCAAGACAATACGGTGTACAAATCCTACAAAATGGACCGTGTACCTTGTAATTCAGAAGAAAATGTCAACCTGGGTGAAAGAAAGGTTAGGAAAATAGCCTAATAATACCTTAAAGAAAAAGATTAGGAAATAGCCGCTTATTAATGGTGCACCTTATAGTCCCGAAAATATTCTAGCAGTGTTCTTCATCACGGAATGGATTGCAAGAGCTTTAAGTTAGGATGAAATTTCAGTCAGAATGAACATTGCTGACTAAAATCTTTCAGAAACTGGCATTTTGAATTCAGACTGAGAATTTTAATGCGTGACGCCACAAAATACGCTATCTAATTGCCCAAAATTAATTGATCATACGTATTTTTAATAGTGCACTTAAAAATCCATCGAAAAGGACTCTGCCTCAAAATATCAGAAGAAAATGTCAACCTGGGTGAAAGAAAGGTTTGGAAAATAGCCTAATACTGAAAAAGATTAGGAAATAGCCGCTTAATAATGATGCGCCTTATAGTCCCGAAAATATGCTAGCAGTGTTCTTCATCACGAAATGCATTGCGAGAGCTTTAAATTAGAATGAAGTTTCAATCCCAATGAAAATCACTCGCCAAAATCTTTCAGAAGTGGGCATTTTGTGCCCAGATTGAGAAATTTCCGTCATGTTTTGTGTGGTTGCGTAAGCCAAACACACACCTATAAGCTCATATCCCAGCGCTCGACGCCCCAAAAACGCCACTCTAATCTCCCCAAATTAATTTAGCAGTGTTCTTCTCCGCCAAAATGGATTGCGAGAGCTCAAAAAAATTGGAAAAGAAAAAATGAATAGGAACCGGAAAGAAAGCCGCACGCTTGGCCTTGAGAGTAAGATAATGGATTTGTACCCAATTATCCTCGACCCAAGTATGTAGAGACCCGGTGGGGAGATTATATAAGTTGTAATCTTCGGTAATGGCAGGTTGTGCGTATGAAAGGTATTCCAGTGGAAAAACATGGAAAAGAACATTAGAGCCCTGAAAATGCTATCCACCAGCATTCTGAGTGCACTTTCTCTCCGCGTTACAAAGCGCTTCGCCATCGCCCGGCGAAAACATGGCAGCTAGGACGTACGTAATGTCGCCGGGTTTGCATTCTAGATTTTTCTAAATAATGGCCTTCCATTCGGCTGTTTTCCTTTCGTCAAGGGTCATCGTCTTCCCTTTTAGGTTTTGTTTTTTGGTTTTATGTACCTGGCCCTCCCTTCTGCGAGACGCCCGGGCACCGGGGAGATTCATTTCCTGCCAATCCGCGGGCCGAGTGGAGGATGGAGGGTCCTTAAGGCTGGTTTTTAGACTCGTAGGAAGGCCTGATAATCAAGCGGCGAAACAAAGAGCGCCAGGATGGAGCGAATTCTGCCGTAATGAAACTTTGCCTTTCAATTCCCGACTCGGAAATGGCCGGAGCAGTGGAACTCCCGAGTGCGGGCGAACTGGTGGTGGCACACAGGCTTAATTATGAAAACCACTGCACGTTAGGCGTATAATTGGAAAATGCAGTTTTAAAAGGTTGCTTTTTGTGCAAAAAAAAGAAAAAAGAGAGATGGAAGATTTTTTTTCTGGAAATCTGTTGCATAGAGGCTGTGTTTGACATTTAGAAAGAAGCTTTTACCTTCTCAATATGGTCGCTGCTCAGCCACATAATAGAACGTTGCTGTAATTGTCGCTTCTTTCCAACTTAGTTTGTCAAATACGGTTTTTAAATTTGTCCGAGTCTCGATTGTTCTTCTTTTCGTGGTTCATTTGTGTCCTGATGACCGCACGCGTGCTTTTAAATTAAAAGCCAGTTCTGTTTCTCGCTGCATCGTTCAGATTCAAATGTCATTTGTTCCAAAGCTCTGACTCTGAGGAAAAGAAATGCATTTTTCACATAAATGAAGAATAGTTCATACATACGCATGTGCCGATATATAAAGCGATAAAATAAAATATAATTTATTTTTGATGTATAATCATTGCATACAATTACGCACGCATTAATTAAAAAAAAATTGTGATAAAAAGATTGTGTGTGTGTAGGTGTGTGTGTGTGTGTGTGTGTGAGAGAGAGTAATCGATGCTTAAATATTGAAAATATTTATTTTCTTCACAGAGACAGTAATATATAGCAAAAATCTAAAACAGTTGAATGGAAAAATGCAATGATTGACTCAGTCAATAATTACACATATACAGTATAAGCTGTTCAAACTACTCCTACTGTAAATCAACATCGTACCATTTATTGAATGGTCCATTCCATTGAATGGATCATCTTTATTTTGAATATGGATGGATATATGTGTATGAATATGGATAAATGATGAAAGACAGATAGAAAGACATGAAAGATAGACAGACAAAATTTTAAAATGGGCATATGTGCATGTACTTCTAGGCATAAAATGTATACTGAATATTACTATATATAAATAAATTGAATATATACATAGGAATATATATATGTGGAATATATTAATCACTTTATTACACGAGTCAAACAAGGAACTCAATTCAGTCTTGAAGAAATGAAAATGCTAATATAAAAAATTAAAATCTAACATAAAAACAGAACACAAACAAGTTTTAAATATAAACAAAAACAGTTGAATGGACAATTGCACTGATTGATTGAGTCATTAATTACACATATATAAGCTACTCAAACTCCTACTGTGAATCAACACTGTACATTTTTTACGTCTTTATTTTGAATATGGATGAATATGTGTATGAATATGGAAAAATGATGAAAGACATGAAAGATAGACAAAGATTTACCTTTGCATATGTGCATGTACTTCTAGACATAAAATGTATCCTGAATATTAGTATATAAAAACTCGTTTATAAATATAGGGGAATATATTTGTGGAATATATGAATCGCTTTATTGCACGAGAGTCAAGCAAGGAATTAATTTCAGTGGTGGAAAAAATGCTAGTATAAACAATTTAAACATAACATAAACAAAACAAGTTTTAAAATATAAACAAAAACAGTTGAATGGAAAATGTAATTTAATTGCCAGCTGAATTACACATATATAAGCTGCTCAAACAGCTCCTACTGTAAATCAACACTGCACCATTTATTTCACGTCTTTATTTCGGAAATCTAGACAATTGAAGCAAGCCATCTTGAAAACCAGACGATTCCAGGCCATAAGCGGAATCAGATCTGCCCGCAGGCTGTTTGGTCAGCGCGTGTAAATATATTCTCCCAACACTAAAGCCTCGCAGACTGATATATCATCATCAGGCGCTTTATTGGCTGACCGGGACCCAACGCCGGGTCTGATTGGCCGCTGCGATCAGCTGACGGTGTTGCTTAGAAACATTGTGTGTTGCTCTCCTCCATCCCCGCCAGTCCAATCAATGCGGCCACAGGCTGATCGCTGCTATCTCACACTGTGTCCAAATATGCGCCAGTGTGAGTCGATTCTCGTAAAGTCTTGGCTTCCGTTAAAAGCGAACACGCTAGTCGCCGTGACACCGGTGACATTTCCCCGTGTCACCACGCCACGCCACTCGTCTTGAAGCATCGGGAAAAAATTGTAAATCTGGTTGCCCTGGAAACCTCTCAGAGCCAAACAATAGAAGACGGGTTGAGGACAAGTGCAGGATCTTTCTTCCCCGGATGCGTGTGTGTGCGTGATATGGGGGAGGGAGGCGTGTTGTGGGACTACTAACCCGCCCGAGTTGGAGTTTGTTTGCGCTAGTTCGACCGCACTCACGGGTGCGTTCCATTCCAATCCAATCACCTTTTCAAAAGAGCATTTGTAAGACGGAGACCTTGAATGGAGGTTTGAAAGGCATCGGTGCTTCATCTGAGGCTCGTATACGCTTATATGCTGCTACCTTATAGATATACATCAAGAAAGCACAGGCTCTTTCACCGATGACGTCCAGGGTTAAACACTCGTCTATTCACGGCGAATCATCCATCTTTGCGTTTATACGGTATCTTATTATTTGCATGAGTGCAAGAGTTGTGAGAAAACCCAACCAAACGGTGTCCAAATCCATCAAGGCAGTCAAAGTCGGATTAGGAAAGTGTAATATTATTCGCTTAAAAATTAAGACTATAATTCAGCGTAAGAGGAGAAAAACTATTGTTTGTTGAAGCAGAAGTCCATTGTAAGGTTTGTGAAGCTGCTGATTGATAGTCAACATGATGATGATGATAATGAGAATTTTTTTTTTCATGTTTACAATTGTGAGAAATTTGTCTCCGTTTCCAACGATATACAATGAAAGTGACGTTTACGACGCAATGAGCTTGTAAAAAGTATATGTAGCATTGGAACTTCTTCGCTGGGTTAGATATATAGATAGATAGATTAACGGACAGGTAGACAGACAGAGGCAGACAGACATGTGAACAGACAGGCCAAAAGAGACAGACAGACAGACAGACAAGAAGACGTTATATTTGTCTGTTAATATCTGTTATAATTGTGAAAAATTTGTCTCCGTTTCCAACGAGATACAATGAAAATGAATTTGTGAAAAGTTAATGTAGCATCATAACTCCATCGCTGTGTTAGATATATAGATGGATTAACGGACAGGTCGGAAGAGACAGACAGACAAAATGACAAAGATAGCTAGATGAATGGATGGATGGATGACCAGAGGGGACCAACTAGTCAGAAACTAAGAGACACTGTTTTGTATGTTTTACTGCAAAGAGCCCCATCATACACAAGGACACACATAAACATCATCCCATTACTTAATCTTGTATGCACGCACACACACACACACACACAGACCTCTGCTCAGCCAGATTTAATGAAAAAAACCACACCAACACGATAATATTAGTAATTTTTCAACAGTTAACAACGCGTGCATATTTGACTCATGTCATGTGAAAGCTCCTGAAGAGCCGCATGAAACTAGTTAAAGAGCCACATGATGCTCAAGTTGGCCACCCCTGGGATAGACAAACTGAAAGACAGGTAGACAGATAGACTTATAGACAGATAGACTGAAAGGGAAACACAGACTGATAGATAGACAGAAGGAGAGAAGAACAGATAGACAGACAGATTAACTTAAAGACAAAAAATAAAGACACAAAAATTGAAAGCCAAACGTAAATGTGAAGCATTTTTTTTTTTTCGTTTCTTAGAAACTTACGTTTGATATTTTTGGCACTACTCGGATTTCATAAACATGTCACTTAATCCGATAGAACCAAAATGAACCAGTCCTGATAAACTGGAACCGACGGTATATTTGACTCAATCTCTGGACCTCGCCACACGAATCCCGTGACTTACAGAATATCGACTGAAGAGGAAAGCGAGCCGAGATGTTTTTAGGAGAGTGCCTTGAAAACCCCCTTCATCTCGAATATCTGTAATTGCGGCCGCTCGCCGGTTGCTCCGTGTGTCCTGCTTTCTTTTTTTCCGCACGGATCTGGCGCTTTCACACTCTCCGAGGGCCAGAGTGGAAGAGCGAGTAGGACAATATCAGACGCTTTTTCAGACGGACGCCCCTCGGCTCAGGTCAGCAGAGATGGACCAGAAGTTTGGAGAGAAGCGATTTGGCCATTTTATCCGAACACACTCTTTAGAGCAGAGCGAAGCGAGGTCAAGTGCACAAACCACACTCAGGTAGAATTACCCCCTCACCCCTGAGGAAAGCAAAGGGGGATCTCAGCAGGGAAGCCCGGCTCCCTGACCACGCATGCGCTGGAGAGGTCGGCCATCAATGCGCTCAAGCAATTTCTGCCACTTGGGGATCACAGGTGAAAGGAAATTGACGGGCACTTTTCTATTATTAGTGCCAGTGCAGGCAACATTAGTGTCAGGAGAAGTTGTCGAGCGACTGCAGCTCCCTTAAGCCATGTTCCCCCGGGGACTTTATACTTTTCCTGCCAGACTTGATGCGCCGCCAGGCACTTGCAGCGGTTGGCAGAGGTTTGAAACGAGGAGGGGGGGCATCCGTCAAAGTTCCCGGCGTATACACCAACACCGCAGTTAACAATTAACCAGCCATGCGTCAAACATCCAGCCGTGGCAAGTGAAATCCTTCAATCCAGGTAAGCTGTATAGATCAGCATCCGGGGGGAGGGGTTTGTCGGAGGCATCTCATTGGTGGATGAGTTCCGATTCTGAAGTGTGCAGTCGGAAAGTTGTGGCACAATGGTTAGTGTTGGACTGGTCAAAGGTGGAAGTTCGAAGGCGGCAGGTTCGAATCCTGGACCATCAGGAGTGTCCTTGACAGTCTTCTCAGGCACCCATTGCTTAAGGCTGCCCACTGCTCCTGGTTGCTCATACCTCGTTTGGTTGGGTTAAATGAAGCGGAAATTTGTACTATTGTTCCAACCAGAGATCACAAAAGGAAGCGCACAGGAGACATCAGACGCAAGAGGAGACATTATACGCAGGTGAGATGGGTCAAAAAGTGTGCAAGGCAAATGAGATTCAAGTGAGAGAGATATCAGGAAGGGCACAAGAGAGATCAGACGTAAGTGAGAGAGGTCATAAAGGGCACAAGAGAGGTCAGACGTACAGTAAGTGAGAGAGGTCATAAAGGGCACAAGAGAGGTCAGGTGTAAGTGAGAAAGGTCAGGAAACGCACAAGAGAGATCGGACCTAAGTGAGAGAGGTCAGGAAGTGCTCAAAAGGGGTCCGAAAATGCACCAGTGAGATCAGACGCAACAACAATAGAGGTCAGTAAGTGCACAAGAGAGATCAGACGGGAGTGAGAGAGGTCAGGAAACGTACCAGAGAGATCAGACGTAACAACAGCAGAGGTCAGGAATGCAGAAGAGAGATCAGATCAGACACACGTGAGAGAAAACAGATATACCAGGTGATTTTTTTTAAATACATTTGTTTTGGATTTTTATGTGTATACACAACTTAAGATTAACATACAAACACAAAATAGATATTTTTTTATTTTTTATTTTATTTTGAAGTTGACAACTTGAAACTCACACATCACAAAATTCCAACAATTGCACATTCACAGTATTCCTTTCTGCAATATAAAACGAAGGTGTATTTCCATGTAGTCCAGGTATGGTGTCCATATTTTGTGGAATTGACCGGATTTGTAACACTTTACCAGACGATTATACTGAAAGCAACTGACAATCCTTTGCAAAAACTCTACCTGTGAAATTGATCCACAACCGTTGGGATTAGGAATGCTATGGATAGGGAAACAGTAGCAATTGTAAGGCCGCAACTTTCCAACCTAAAGTCTGATTCTGTCTTTAAAATCACCGACTTGTGACACAGACACGGTGAGCAGTGGAATAAAAGCTTTCTTAAACATGATCCAGTCAGAATATAAACCCTAATTTTAAACATATTCATCAAAAGGCTTCTTCGAGATAGAAGTAGGTAAAAAAAACGAAAAGGCCTGTCATGTGACATCTCAGCATCATTTACACTGAGTGGCTGTATTCGGATGCGCGGGAAGTGCACGTGCGATTTGGGAGGATATATCTCGTTTTATCCTGCGGCTAATTAGCATGATTACCTGGAAAGGCCGCGCCTTCTGCCAGGTGACTGGGGTTTCCTCGCAGGGGCTGCCGAACAGATGCCGCTCCTCGCTAAGCACAATGAATTACTTATGGAGCGCTTAACTAAACAAGGAATCGCGCTGTACCGGTTTGCATAACAACGATATGGACATCTGTCAATGTGACTTTTGAACCGCTTGTGCCGCGGCCCGGCAGGTAACATGACGCTTATCACTGCTGTGTGGGGCCGCGCGGTAGATTAGGGCCGCCGTGTGTATGTGTAAACACACCGTAGTCCCACCTGACCCTTACTATCGGGGGATTAACTCGGTAATTAGCCAAAAAGAGACATTAATAACTTTGATAAATAGTTTTGTTTGTTTGTTTGTCTGTATGTGTGTGTTATGCATGCTTGTGTGTTTATATATAAGTATGAATGAATCAATTACTTTATTCTCCCCACTAAGGGGAAATTTCTTTGGTTTCAGCAGTAACAAAAAAACGGTGAATAAATAAATAGAAGTAGTATAAATAGAAACAAATAAATAGAAGTAGTAAAAAATGGGCAAAGGAAATAAAGAAGATACAATCAATGAATGGAGCAAAAAAACCCCAAAAAGTTATCAAAGACGGTTTAAGTTTTTTTCAATGACAATGTCACGACACACGTTTGTACTGTCATTTTCAAATACTGTCTATATTTACTTTTTAAATAAAAAATATGTGTGTGTGTGTGTGTGTGTGATACTGTATATATGTTATATATATATATAATATATATATTATATATATATATATACAATGAAGAAAGATAAAGAAAAAGTTCAAGTTCTTCCTATTTCTTGTCATTTTTTTCCATATTATTTAATCCACATATAGCATTTCACCTCCACGACATGATCAAACCCATTATGATAAAATTTTGTCGTTTTAATTCGTATGTTCGATGCTGATCTGATGGCAGTGTGAATCAGGATGAGTTGATTTAAAGGCTGTGTCTGTTCGAAATTGGCTAAAATTGCTTCTGGTTTCTCCCGCATGCAGTTCGACAATTACATTGTATACCAAACGCCAATTTGCTTGTATTGGAAATATTGGTTTTAATTAATTGATTGCAATCTCCATGATAAATACCCTCTTCATTTGCTTTTAATTACCCACATGTCGTCTGTGTGGTGGGACGGCGAAGCTGCAAATTATAACCATTACACAATACGACTCGTACGCGTCTCCAGACACTTCTGTCTTCGGACATGTTGTTGCATGATGAGCGAAAAGATGCTTCATCCAAACCAGTACTAGGCTTTTATTTTGTTGGGTGGGGGCGTGTGGGGTGTCCACATGAGAAAAAGATAATAGAGTGGAGCCAAATCCTCCATCCTGCGGAAGATTCTATTTCTTTTAAAAATAATAAACAGCACATATTTTTAAAAAACAGAAGCGGTCCTAAAACAGAGCCTTGGTGCTCTCCATCTTTCACAGATGTCAAATCTTCTTATAAGGTCCTGCATAAATGTAGATCTCCACTTGTTTTTATTGTGTTCTTAGATTGCTTTGCAAACTAAACACGGCTTTACCAGCGCCTTCAGAAAATACAAATTCAGCAGTTTGTTTTTATAACAAGTGTCAATTTATAATGTAAAGCGAGACTTGTGAGTTGTATTTTTGATATACATATCGCGTCACTATGCTTTGTGGAATGAATGCTGCATTTCTGCACAAAATCCACGTTTTCTGTTATAGTTCTATAAGAAAGCAAGTTCATTCTCAGAAAACAGAAGCGGTCCTGAAACAGAGCCTTGATGCTCCCCATTTTTCACAGATGGCCTCACAGACTCACCGATTCTCGTACGATGACCAAGTTTGATGTAAATACTGAATATTTTCATATTGTGTTTCGCATCAGCTACAGTCTTTCTGACCTTAATACTTCCTCAAAGGGCCGAAGGTAAAGAAATAAGTTCATAACACGAAAAAAGATTCACGCAAGTAGACAATAATGTACAGTAGAATGGCACAGAAAAGCACAAAAGAGTGTCTAAACAACATGATGAACCTCACATTTCAGTCCTGGAGAAACCAGCACAGCAGTGTGAGCACAATAGGGGGCACAAATAGCACATTTGTGCTTGGAAATACACGTCTTGTGGCTCTTTCCAACCAAATTATGGAAATGTAAAATGGCTGTGTGCTTTCTGGCAGCTGCTGTTTTCTAAGTGGACAGAATTCATGCTAAAGTAAAAACATAATTTCCCAATTTCTTTGTTGAGCGTAGATGGCACTTTAATCCCATTTATTATGGCAAAAAAGATTCTGGCATTTAAAATGGGCCCATCTTATGGAGCGCGTCAAGCTGAAACAAAACGCGTGTTAAATTTAACAGGAAAAGAGGTTGATTTTCCCAGAGCCGCGGAAATAATGCCTTTCTTTTCAGCGGAGAAGCGGTTCTGGGCGAAACTGTAAAGACACAGGGTTGCTTGTGCTTTCTGCGTCTAGAAAGTCATATTGGAAGTGAGTGTGTGTGTGTGTGTGTGTGTGTGTGTGTGTGTGTGTGTGTGTATGTGTGTGAGTGTGAGAGAGGGGCAAACAGCTACTGTAATTCCATAACTTTATCTAAATGCACATCTTCCTCGCGAGAACATTCAATCACTATATGTTTATGTAATTATATTTGTTTATTGTATTATTTCGGATTATATTGGGTCTGAATATTTCTCTCCATTCATCTCTGTCTCTCTCTTCATTATGCCGAATCTGTCTGTCTGGTTGTGACCCTGACCAAAGTGTGTGCGTGTGTGTGTGTGTGATGCTGCAATATTCGTTCTGAATATTTCTCGTCTGTTTGAATTGGAAGAGATTGAATTGAATTGTTTGCGACTATGCCTGTCTTTCTGCCTTTTTTCTTTCTGCTCAACACGAGGTGTGTGCGCATGTGTCTATGTGTGTGCGTGTGTATGTGTGTGTGGAATAGCCTTTTGTACAAAAATACAATATTATTGTGTGTGTGTGTGTGTGTGTGTGTGTGTGTGTGTGTGTGTGGAGGGGGGCTGTATGTGCACGAGTGTGTGTAGAATAGCATGTTGTACAAATATGTGCTTGTGTGTGTGTGTGTGTGTGTGTGTGTGTGTGTGTGTGTGAGCTTCAGACGTTGTCAGAAATCTTTCTTTCCCTTTTCGAGCATTAATAATGGTGTTCTTATGAGTCATGCGGATTTATTGGTCTACAGGTGTTTGTGTTTCAGAAGGTGCACGTAGGTGGCCACACTCAAATAAAACAACTAATAAGAAAGCCGAGAAGATGCGGTTAACTCGGTCCAGCTCGGTTCTTCATACCCAAGTCAGCGCTGAACTTTGCGCTTTTCTTCAGCTCATGTAAAACGTGCCTCGCAGCGAAGCTCCGTGTAGGATGAAGCAAAGCTTGTTTAAATATTAATGAATTTCTTTATTTTTTTTGCACGTTACCGTTTGCACGAGACTTTTAATATTTGTCTAATTATGCACAAACACAGCTTCGGGTGAAAATCTCTCGAGAGATGCTTTCGCACCAAATATTCAAGCAATAATTAAGACGGTTTTAAAACCCACTAACTAATCTGAAAATAATCGATCAGTGAAGGCGAATTCAGACCTTTGTTAAATAAGACTCGCGTTTAACGTCGAACGACATTCTGCAGGGCTTTTGGCATTTAAACTACAATTTGTAATTGGCTTTTTCTGCACTTGTGAAGGGAACAGAGCAGGCCGGAGAAATGCTTTTACCCATTTGCTTCACGCAGGGTTGTGGTGCACCCTGACCAGACCTCATCAAAACCCCTCGCTGGAACACAACACAACCGCTTATTGTGCACCGACTTTCATTTTGGCATTTTTTTTACTTCAATTCGTATTTCGTACTTCATATTTTGACAGTCACAAAATGCATTATGAATCACACGATGATGTAATGCGATTGGCTAATTTACACAGTGTCCTCGTGCTCAGAGCTTCTTAGTTTAAAATATGCGTATTTGAATGAACTGCGTTGTAATTATTATTATTTTGTAATATACTATTATTTTTTTTACATGTAAATCTACCAAATGGTATTTGGGGTGTGGTGGCTATGCTTTGCTAAACTATTGAATCTTACACGTTTGTATATATGTTTTTTTTTAGAAAGCAAACATCAGAAATAGCGAAGTTATGCGGCATCAGGTGTTTTTTGACGCACAAAAATTAAGTTTTAACGATCTCAGCACTTCTACTGAGATGCTAGTAACCGTACTACTGCTAGTAACCGTAATGCGGCCACAACATAATATAATCCTAAATTATGCCAATTCAACTAGAAATACTAAGCTAAACCCCGTTTCAAATGTCTAACACTCGCAAGTAAGTCGATTTGTTTGGCGTTTAGCGGACCGGAGCGCCCTCGACTTTTATTTTGAAGTGTGGCTCCCAGACCCTCGAGTGACGTCACGCAGAGCCGCTGAACTGACAGGCCACCTGCAGGGATGCAGCGAGGCTTTAAAGGAGCAGACATCGGATGCTCGGGATGCTTTTGTTCCGACACATGGCGAGGAGAAGACGAGCTGTCAGAGCCGATCAAAGACCCCCGAAGCCCGGCAGCCGCGGAGAGACGTAAGACGCTTTCTCTTCACTTCTTTTCCGTCAGGGCGTAGAAACGTGTAGAGCAGCTGAGGTAAAATACCAATGTCAATCTTTTTCTGCTTTACGTTAAATACACAACGCCCAAAACGAACCTGTGTGGTCTGTGGCGGATTTAAATTGGAATTAATTTATTAAAATAATAATAATAATAATAATAATAATAATAATAATAACATTAGTAAACGAATGTGAGAAATTCATATTAAAACTGTATATGTGTGTGAGTATATCTATTTTCGTGTGTGTGTGTGTGTATACAGTAAATCTGTCATTTTCTGTACACAATGTGTAATAACAGTTGGGTCGAGTGTTAACAATCCTAATCAACAGGTGACAAGAGCGACAATTACGTCATTTCAGAGTCACTTTCTTTTGCCTTTTGATTGTCGTAACGCGCTGTGAAATGTAATTATCATTTATCATACAGCCGTCATGTCCTACACACACTCTCTCCGAGCAACCGTGTGCACCACATGCGTCTCATTCGTCGTTTAAAATTCTGCCCCAGCTCAATCCGGGCAAAATAATTGTCGGCTGGCTGAATCGATAGGCTTTTGGAAAAGTTCTATTGATTATAGAAGAGGAGCCCCGGCGAGATCCGTAATCCCCCAGCTGGCGTGTTGAGCGAATGACTACAATTAGATTTGAAGAGCTGTTTATTATAGTTATCCCCGGCAAATTCAATATCAGAGCCGCTCTCAACATCCTCATCTGTCTGCCGCGGCTAATCGCGTAGAGTTCTGCCGGCCTTCCCCCAACCCACAGCGATTTAGTGCGACGTAGTGACTTGCTTTTCCGCCCGAGCTGGAGAACTCGAGAATTCACACATCTCCAGGTGGGCTTCTCCAGTAAGATGAGGGAGGCAAAAAAAAACGGCTTGCTTCAAATCGCACTTGGGCCGAAAATGAAAAATGTACCTGTTACTCGCGCCTCCAAATCTGCTTTCTTTCTGGCACCTACAAAAGAAGCCGTTCTGAAGAACGTGCGGTGGAAGGGCTGCCAGGTCGTTGCATCTGACCTCGTGGTGAATTTCTCAGTGCTTCGGGGGGAAAAAAAAAAAGAAAAAACGAAAAAGACAATAAAACACATTGTGACCGGAATCCAGGTGAACAAACAAGGCGGATGAGTCTTTATGTGAGTAAGGGCTCGTTTAATTAGCTTCCGCCGGATATGTTGGTTTCAGCACCACAGTGGTGGACAGCTCCCAGTCGCCGCATTGGTGATCATTTACAGACGCACGAGATTATCCGTCCGCAATTAAGCGAATGAATTATTGATCTGCGACCAGATGCACTAACGTTAAAGGTGTGTGTTTGAGTCACTCTGAGGCACTTGGTCGAGTGGAAAAGGCAGGACTTAAGTGTCAAAAAAGAAAAATCTGCGCGAGGAGTTTTTCGCTGTGGGCTGACAAACCCAGTGAGACTTGGAGATTTCTTGCGTGGGGGTCAGTGACGAACCTCTGAAGCGCTGAGCAGATGTTCAGAAACGCAACCACCTGTTCACAGCGCATATTCAACATGCTTCTGTTTTTCCAGTTTTTCATCTACAGGTCTGCGGCTAGTGATATCATCTTATTAATTAAACAAAAAAAAAAACTAATCAAGCCTCAAAGATGTTTTTTTTTTTAGTTTTAACATCTCCAAATTGTCAGTTGTGTAGGAACAAGCAAGCGATGTGGAATTACCCTGACAAGTGTAATGTTATGTTATATATACCTATGTTGTTTGCTTTCAATTAAGAACATTTTCGCCAATTTGTGTTTCACTTCAACAATTAACCGAAGCGGTCAAATTTTACTGGCTGGTTGATAATTCTGTAAAATAATCAACGTTTATAAAATGTTATTTAACAAACGTATGTTTCATAATTGTACGCTTTTAAAAAAATTGTGCGACCCCAAAAAAAGCTTGAAATAGCCAAAATTTCCCAATCGCAGACCAACATCGTGACGAATTTGTAACAAAGTATCTGGCACAGATCCTCTCCTTGTAATTAGCCGTTTAATTAGCACGTAACCACAAAATGTTGGTACAATTTCGCGTTCATAACTTTCAGAAAACGTTAATTAGCAAACGTATGTTTCAGAACGTTGTACGTTTTGACGTAACAGTTACGACCCCGAACAAAGCTCGAATTAGCCAAAATTTCCCAATCGCAGAGGAATTTATAACAAAGTGTTCGGCATAGATCCTCGCTGCGTAATTCGCACAAGACCACGAAATTTTGGTAAAATATCGAGTTCATAACTTTTACAACACGTTAATTAACAAACATATGTTGCAGAATTGTACTTATTGACATAACAATTAGGACCCCGAACAAAGCTCGAATTAGCCAAAATTTCCCAATCGAAGAGGAATTCGTTACTCAGAAGATCCTCGCCACGTAATTAGCGCGTGAATCGGCGAGCACGTGTGTTAGCGCTGGACGTGCGCGAGCAGGCGGAGGTGACAGGTTGTCTGTGAGCGTCGTGATGACACATTTACATGGGAAAAAAAGCACACTTCCAGAAACGGCAGCCCAAATGGTTCGGGAGCGTGTGTGGGGGGGGGAAACGTCGCTTAGAGCAGGTGTTCAAACAAGAGAACGGGCGCAATTAATGCAATTAGATGCAGCTTGGTTACACGAATACTAGAGTAGGGCTGAGGGAAGAGATTAGAACACATTCTGTCCGCCATCACAACCGTAATCTCGCTAAAACCACTACAGGAAATGCAAAACGTGATTTTTTTTTATTATTAGCTCGCTTTTGTAGTCACAATTTGAAAGGGGAGGCTGAAGTGACATTTATAAAATTGCAAATGCTCCTCAGATTCAATTTTGTCATTATGCACGACCATGGCACTGCCATTTTTATTTAGAATGGAAACCGAAGCGCGTATGTTTGTCGTTGACCTTTTTTCTTTTCAACAGTTAAATTGCAAGGTCAAATTCAAAGCCTTTTAAACTAGGAGTGGGCTTTTATTTTGTACCGAGGGTAGAGATTGACCTCAATCCTGCAAAATTATCATGATGCTTCTTAAATGTGTTGCGTCATTACATATGCCAATAGAAAACCTTACAAATGCGGTTATAGTCAATATAGATTTAATTTACTTTAGCCATTGTACCGTACACACTAAGTCACATTCTGTGACTTTTTACTTCACTTCTTAAACTTCACTTTACTTCACTTTTTTTTGTATTTTGCTCATTTTATTGTATTTTAGATCTTTTTTCATCTTCATAGTTGTTCCTAGTTTTTATTCATATTTTTATCCTTGTCTATTTATTTTGTAATTTTTTTTTTTTATCTCTTATCATGGATAGAATGATAAGAGGTTAAAAAAAACGAAGATAAGGTATCTCTTTTCTTTTTTTTTTAAACATGGGGTAAACCACCCCATGTTTAAATGCTGGACAATTGCAAAGAACTGCATGTTGTACCATGTATAATATGACAATTAAATTTGAATTTGGATTTGAAAAGAAGGCAGATTGAAGCTATAAATCCACTTCGTAATTCCTGATGAGCCTCACATGGCGCTTAAAGCCAAGCAAAGTGGCCCCGGGGCCCAACGCTCACCATGTCTGTGCTAACATTTCTCAACATCATTTTTTCCCCCCAATCCTATTGTTTTCCCACCTTTTTTAAAACTCAATAACGCCGAGGCAACAGCCGTGTATTTTCCTGCACTGCTTACTCAGTTTCCCAGTGGTTAACAGCTAGTGCTTGATCTGGCGGCTCTGCACGTCTGATCTGTTGCTCCAAATTGGTTGTGAGCTGCGGGGACCTTGTCTCGAGTCATCGGCGGTGTTGATATTTCAAAGTGATACTCGCCCTCTGTAATAGGTGGAATCTGCTGAAGCATCATCAAAACCTCGAGGGCCTTTTAACATAGTCGTTTCCACGCTGGTCCCTAACCTTGACGCTGGCAATCGAGGCCCGAACGCAACATCAAAACGTGAGAGAATCCGCGATGGCCATTTGTGGCCGCGTTTGAAGTGCCAACACGATGAGAGCTGGCGACAGTCGAGCGGTGGGTGGATGTGGCGCTGCGGAGACGGGTTTGATCCGACCCAGCTGTCCTCTGAGGGGCGGGAGGTGATGAGGAAGGGTTGGGAAGTGGCCAATGAGGAGCCTGAGGGCCACAACGCGTCCAATTGGAGCTTTGTTGCGAATTGGTGTGGAACAGCTTTTCCGAGCGTTTGCCAGAACGAGACACTTCGATTCGTCTTGGGAGAAAGAAATCGGGGTGGGGCTGTTGTAAAAGCGGCAACCAACCAAATCTTTCCGAAATCAACTCTACGATAAGTCAGTGTTGTGAATTGGTGTCAAGCGTTCATTTGAAGCATTTGCGAATATTAAGAAACTAATTCCCCCCACGCGCGCGCACACACACACACAAACTCACAATGAAGCAACGGTGTTGAGAATTGGTGTGGAACGGCTTTTCAAAGTCTTTGCCAGAAAAAGACATTTCAAATCGTTTTGGGAGAAATAAATTTGTGGAGGTGCAATTGTTAAATAGACCACCAAGGAACATTTTTCGGCAATAAACTCTACGATAAATCAGTGTTTGGAAAATGGTGTCGAGCATTCATTTGAAGCATTTGCAAATATTAAGAAAAAACGTTCCCTCCCCCCACACACACACAAACTCACAATGAAGCAACAGTGTTGAGAATTGGTGTAGAACGACTTTTCAAAGTGTTTGCCAGAAAAACACATTTCGATTCGTTTTGGAGGAAAGAAATTTGGAAATTTGTGGTGGTGGTGGTGGGGGGGTGCGATTCTAAGGCTATACTAAAAAGGACCACCAAAAAAATCTTTCCGAAATAAACAACGATAAATCAGTGTTGCAAATTGGTTTCCGGCGTTCTTTTGAAGCGTTTGCGAATATAAATACAAATTTGTGTACAAACACCCACGACAGCGAAATTAAACGACAGTTTTGTGTATTACTGTGAACTGGTGCCATTATATTTTTTTCAAAAACATTGTGAAAAAATGGCTCCCTCAAAAAATGTGTCTTCTCTCAGAAATAAGCTCTGGACTCAAACACTGCAAGCGCTAATGTCATTCTATCCATGATGCTTCATCCGCTAACGAGCCCAATCACAATCCCGCTAATCGCTAACAAGTCGCATTACCACTCAAATGTACCGTCCCCTAGCAAATTGAATTCCTTTCCAATCTTGACGTTGAGCAACTGATTGTCTATTGTTACTGCACCGACAAACCGTTGAGATGGCTCCAAATCCCTTTAAATTCATCATCCAGTCCAGAATCAAAATGCTTCCAGTCTGGAAATAGACACGCGTTTGTGGTCCAAAGCTAGACGAGCACTTCCCAAGGGTATCGGGGTTAAGAAGCTGGGCTTTCTTCCCAGCGAGGGAGTGTTCTCTCTAGGCCGCGCAATTGAATTACCAATCAGGATTGAGATTGAGCACAGCGGGACGAGCGGCGTCGCGAGATCAGAAACCGGCTTTTAATCACAGGCACATGACGAGAAGCCATTATCAATTATGTAACCACCTCTACTCCTGTGTTTTCTTCCAGGCTTCGAGTTGGAGAAGAAGCTCATCCGGTACGTATTCCCTACAACCAGTTCACACAAAGCGTGAAGAGTGAACCCTCGCGATATCGCGGTTCTACCATCGCGGATTCACTACTTCGCGGATTTTTTTCGTTACGACTAAAAGCAATATATCGCGGATTTTCCGAAAATTTCGAAAATACCAGCGATAAATGAAGACCCCAAATATTTTGTTGATTCTTTATACTAATTAGTAAAATCTGCTCTTACTGATGGTTATACTTCTCGGGTTCACTTAGTTTGAAATGCAGACGCTGCTGTGCGGAGATTGTTTGAAGTTGAATTTTTTGTCGAACTTTCTATTTAACACCTGCAATGGCTCCCAAGCGTTCTGCTTCTGATAGGACTGGAACTGAGCCTAAACGCCACCGAAAAACGATGACGATTGCTGAGAAGGTGACACGTCTAGAAATGTTGAAAAAAGGCAGAAGCTACGTTTTAGAGTGAACGAATCCACCGTTTGCTACATTAAGGAGGACGAGGCAAAAAATGAAGGCTGCCATCACCTTTAGCAAGTCTAGTTTTTTTTTTCCTGTAATATTTACATGTGTAATAAATACTTTTGTAAATATAGAGTCCCTACATCGCGAATTTTCAGCTATCGCGGTCAGGCTCGGAATCCATCTACCGCGATAAGCGAGGGTTCACTGTGAATGGAATTGTCGTCTTGGTGTTTGCGCTCGTCCTGACCTATCGAAACAATGCATCCAACCTCTCGGCCCCGTCGCTCTGGTTACGGCCACTTATCCAGGAGCGGTCTTAAAGATCAAACAGGTGTGGTATCCAGTCTCCGCAGTCCTCCCGTTGCTAGAGACCTTTGTTCGCCGTACGGAACATTCATGGTCGAGGGGGAAGAAAAGCATCTCGCCAATGTGGAACTTGCCTGGCGACCTGGTGGTGCTCCAGATAAATGAGGGTTGGGGGATGGAGCGAATGAAATGCGGCTTCTGAGGTGGGCACAGCGAGGGGTCTCCAGCTCTGACAGGCGCAGCTACTCCACCCCCCGCCCCCCCCATTGGCTACCTAGTGCCATAGTACTGCGACCTACAGAGGTGTAAAGAGTAAAGGACAGCCTTATTTGAGTAAAAGTACGGATACTTACTGTAAAAATTACTCCAAGTAACAAGTCACCAATTTCAAAAAGACTTGAGTCAAAGTAGCAAAGTATCCAATTTTAGAACAGCTTGAGTATTTTACTTGCACTGCATACAGGCACAAAAATGTGAAAAACTAATACAGAATTTAACAACTCAATGTTTTAAAAATGGTAGAACAAAGTAGATAAAAAAAACAAAGGTCAGTCTGAAAATGTGTAAAGAAAAAAAGTAGTAAATTCTGATTAGTAAATTATGTATATAATACAACTATATAACATAACAAAAGTAGTAAAACACAACCTCTTCTGAGTATTCAAGTTGTAGTTTGAGTAGCTTCTCAAATTTTTTTTTGCATTACAATTATACAAAGAGATGCAGTGTACTTAGTAAACTACGTGTACATTAAATGAAAAGCACATCACAAACTCACAGCTAAATGTACTTTATGCAGAGTGTATAATTTCAGTGATTCATTTATTCACGTTACACACAAAAAATTAAGCAAAAATATACTTGTGTATATTTACAAATAAATAAAATATACAAATATACGCATTTTTGCCATGTTAATATTGGTGACATTATGCTTACAAATACCACTGTATAGTCAGGGAAGACCTGTATAGTTTAATTTGACAAAAAATCACTTTAACATTAAATACAGTAGACATTTAATAGCAATGTGTTTCATCAAATTTGACGGTGAATTTTTAAAAGCGCTAACTATCAAGGAGTGAAAAGTACAGCTACTCAATCAGAAATGCAGTGGAGTAGAGAGTAAAAGTTTCTATATTTTTGGTACTCAGTAAAACATACTTAAGTAATTTTAACATTGGTGGCATTTGTGTTGGGGCTTTTTTTTTTTCAATCGGCTTTGCCTCAGTTGTCTTTATTGTTCGCGTTAGAACAATCGCCGTCATTCGACAAACTGGTCCATCCAATCCCATTAATGAAGCCAAACCATGTTGAACGAAAGCTGGACCCGTTGATGAGACGGATACGTGGCCATTTGAGCGAGTGGACGTGAGCCACTGTAACAGACAATGGGATTTGATTTGAGCGCCGCGGTTATGAGGTCATCTGACTCCATTGCGTTTGGAGAACGACCGGATTGATTTTTTTCGCCGCTATAAAGACGTGTTTAGATGGTCCGCCATGGGCGTACAATCATGATAATCAGATTGCGGCGGGGAAATGACACATCGTCGCCTCTCCTGCCAATCGATTTTCCTTGCTTTCGAATCGGGTGGCGATTTAGCAGGTCTGCTTTTTCCCAGACAGAAGTAATCGCACACAGAGCGACTGGTGGTTGGCTCGCCGTGACTGGTAGATTCAGGGCAGACTCGCCACCTCCACGTCTCTCCAATTTCGGCGCTGTGAAATAAAAGGAAAAGCGGTAAAAGGTGGTTGTGACTGGGTTCCTGCTGGAGAGCGTGTTCGGGTAATTAAGAGGAGCTTCACTCAGCCTCCTTGTCAAGGCAATTACCTTAAATCATATGCTCTTACACACCTTAATTACCCAGAATTCTCTCCCTTTTTTCCCCGCCGCTGACTGACAGTCGCTCTCTGGCCCGCAGTTGTTTACAACAATAACAATTATTCTGTGTGCGCTACATCTGTAACAGCTGCGGAGGAACGCCTGCGTGATCATCGTGTCGACTCTTTACATCTACTAGGATGAGAGACAGACAGACAAGCAGACTGACAGATAGATACTAGATAGTTTGGAGGATGTGTGGATTGGAGGATGGTTGAATAGGAGGATGGGTGGATGGATGAATGGATTGATGGATGGATGAATAGACTGTGATATAGAAAATGATTTGTTACATCCACAAAGGCAAAATTTTGTTAGGCAAAAAACCTAAAATACTAATAATTAAACAGATAAATATGGGTTGAAATTATAATTGCACATATCTTAAAAGGGAAATTTGTTGATTTATTATGTTCATGTAAATGGGAAGTTTAATTTGCCTCAGTATTAAATGACAAGAGAGAGAGAGTGAGAGAGAGAGAGAGAGAGAGAGAGAGACAGAGACAGAGACAGACAGGCAGAGAGAAAGACAGACAGACTGATAGAGAAGTGAAGTCACCTCTGTCATTGTTAGTCATTTGCAGAGAGAGAGAGAGAGAGAGAGAGAAAGAGAAAGGGAGAGCGAGAGAGAGAGAGAGAGAGAGAGAGAGAGAGAGAGAGAGAGAGAGAGAAAGGGTGAGAGAAAGAGATACAGAGAGAGAAGAGAAATGGAGAGAAAGAGAGAGAGAGAGAGAAAGAGAGAGAGATAGAGAAAGAGTTAGAGACAAAGAGAGAGAAAAGAGAAACGGGGAGAGAGAGAGTGAGAAAGATCGAGAGACAGAGAGAGTGAGAAGAGAAACAGAGAGAGAGAGACAGAAAGAAACAGGGAGAGAGAGAGAGAGAGAGAGAGAGAGAGAACGAAGAGAAACGGAGAGAGAGCGAGCGAGCTAGCTAACGATTTCACAGGGTGACTGCACTGCCTCCTCAGGCTTTGACTCCAACAGCGACTTCTCTGGATGTGAAGGAAATCAAATTAGCAGTGGAGTCGGTCAGTGGTCCGCGCTGAAGTGATGGTGTGAGTGCACGGGGGCGATGCCTTTACACCAGCAGCCCATCATCACGTCTAGAAGAACCAATCACACCGCGTGTGTGTGTGTATGTAAGAGAGAGAGAGAGGGAGAGAGCAGAAGAGAGAGAGGGAGGGAGAGAGAGAAACAGAATGAATGAATGAAAGAAAAAAAGAAAGAAAGAAAGAAAGAACGTGTGTGTGATCAGGAGATAATTTTAGGCATTAAGAAACAGACAGAGAGAGAAAAAGAGAGACTGTTAGAGAGAAAGACAGACCAAGAATCTGACAGAGAGGTAGAGATAGAATGTGTCAGAGAAAGAGAGAGAGAAAGACGTCTGTAACAGTAAATATAAGAAAAACAGAGAAACCGAGAGAGAGTCAGTGGAAGAGAGAAAATGAGAGAAAGAGATTTTCAACAGAGTTTTTTTATATTTAACAATACATTCATTCCAGTTTTTACCTCAACCTATTTTTTTTCAACATCTATGTTTTTTTAGGGCGGTCAAGGAGTTAGAGAGACAGAAAGAGATAGAGAGGCAGACAGAATGAGATCGAGAGAGACAGAGGGAGAGAAAGAGACAGACAGATAAAGAGAAAGAGAGAAAATGAGAGAAAATTTTCCACCACCTTCTTCGTCTAAAACTCGCTTCCTGAAGTCGCATTGGCACATTCCGGAGACTCGTGTCTTTTTACTTGCGGTGGCAAAGGTGTCCGCGTTCTTCCCGGTGGCGTAATTGCTTTCTTCCCAATTAGCCATTATCAGCGCTCCACATCTGCCGGCGAAACACTTCCGGCTAAAAAACATCAGAAAGTGACGGGAAGACGCCTGACAATCACCATCATTCCGTCTCCCGTCCGTAATCGTCGCCCTAATGCCTTTTTTAATTGTTTCTCTCTCCCTCCGCTGCCTTTCCAGCAAGTTCCGCTCGAGCGGAGCCGGAAAATAGCAGCATTAGCATCACCTCGCCCGCGCCACTGTCACCATCATCGCTGATGTTGAAAGCCCGCGATTGATTGGTCCGTCTTTCGTCTTACACGACCTTCCTGCCGTCGAGTCGAGTCATTTCCAGACGAGTGTAATGGAGCATTAGTCTCAGGCTGCTCTCACACCTAGCTCGCTTAACCCTTTCAAACGCACTCGGAGCGGTTCGGGGTGTATATGTGAACACACTATGTGATCTCAGGACCCCCTAAACGACCCTATATGCCAACCCTGCCTGGTCTGAGAGGGGTTCGTTTGAGGGACCGCTTGTGGTTCGATTGCTTTGTGATATGTGAAAGCAAAGAGCAATTTCGTCCACTTTGCAAATCCGTCACCGTAATACTTAAGAGGGAAAACTTTGGAATCAGATTAGTGCCAGAAATCCAAACGAAAACGGACGAAAAATAAAATAAAACAAATGTGATTGCAAGCGAAAATGTAAAAAACAAACGTAAATGTGAAACTTTTGACGATTGCATGAGACGACAAAGTCTTCTCAACCCATCATAACCGTTCCAATAAAAAAGGGCTTTTAGAAATTAAAAAATATTTTATTCCTAATAAATCAAATTTTTTTTATTCTCACAAAAAAAAAATTTGTATTAACGGAACCACATTAAGCAACGTACAACAAAGGGGCAAAATAAATCGCAGGAGAGATTGCGGAATCAACAGATCCATGTGTGAACAAGAAAAGGTCTGGGATCTCTTCATTGCTGTAGAGGAGCGAAAACAGAACTGGGTTCTTCCGAGTCCACTAGGTTGTGAACAGCAAAAGGACTGGGATCGCTTTCTGCTAGTTCTCTTTCTGGCTAACTTCAAACAAACTAGGTTCGATTTGCTTAAAATAAGCTATATGTGAAAGCACACGAAAAGTGCGGATACCTTGATGTGAAAATGGCTTCATTACAAGTCACCAATTTGAAGAAGACTTGAGTCGTACTGCGATTTTAAAAGAACTGAAGTGTTTGACTAGTACTGAATTTAAGCTCAGGAAACATCAATATATGTGGAAAAACAAGTAACTCTGTTTATTTACGTTTTATTTCCTAATATTGAAATGAAATTGAACACGTCAGATAAAGGTTCAATTATTAATTATTATAATATTAACAAATAGGAAGGCTGCATAAGGTGGAAGCCCGGAACCGAACCTCACTTGCACCAAAGTATCACAACTAGTATTGTTGAGATGGTAAAGAACACCAAAAAGGACTTTCACTTTAAACGAATTGGCTTAAAATGAGCGATATGTGAAATCTCCCTTAATTCTCACGTCACGGGCGCTGACAGCTTGCTCTTGTCGACCAGGCCGCCAGCTCCTTCCCGCCTCGTGCCGTGATTCATTTACGTAATTGTGTCGGCTGAAAGGCGGCCATTTTACACCGAAGAGCGTCATTTAACCGGGCTTAATAAAGGATTACCATTCAACGGCGAGCCCATTATTCGTTTCTTCCCGGGCCCGGAGATAAATAGGAGCCGTACTCTCACCTTTCTTCTCGCACTCACTTGCTCCCACTTCTCGGGAGTCTTAAGTAAGCGCACAAGCGGGCGCGGGAACGAGTCCGACTACTTAGCGGAAATGAGCGCCGCGCCGCCTTCACATGATCTGAGGAGCCTATTACGGCTAATATGTTTTTTTAATGGGAAAAAGCCGCGGCTGATCCGAGCTAATTTCCCGTGTGTGCGAGCGTAATCCATCACCTCGCCATGAGGCGGACTCGTCTCTAATGAAGCCCTCCTGTCAGTCCGCGCTCAATGCCGCTCCGCCGCGCGATTGTTGCCCGTCCTTTGTGCGCGCTAACCCAAGCAGCGCCTTATACAAAATGAATGGTCGGCGGTAACCTTAGCTCCGGCGCTCCCCTGCCATCCCTAAACACCTGTCAGTCACGCTTTTGTGGCGGGCAACAGGTGAGTCCGGCGGCGTCCTGGACCAGCCTCGCGGCAGGTACGGCCCAATCCTCGGGCTCGTGTTACCGCCGCTGGGCTGCTTTGTGGCCCGCGAGGAGCTTTTCTTCAGTTTTGTTGCTAATCCTCCGCCCCGCTGGCCAGAGGAAATGATGTTTCTCGCGTGTGTTCCCGAGATCTACACGCTTTTTTTTCCCCTTCAAATGGCACTATCAAAGGTGTGTGTGTGTGTGTGGAGAGAGAGAGAGACAGAGAGACAGAGTGTGAGAGATAGATATAGAAAGAGTGAGAGAAAGAGAAAGTGAGTGAGAGAGAGAGAGAGAGACATAGATGGATGGATGGATGGATGGATGGATATATAGATAGATAGATAGATAGATAGATAGATAGATAGATAGATAGATAGATAGATAGATAGATAGATAGATAGATAGATAGATAGATAGATAGATAGATAGATGAATAGAGATGGATGGAGAGACAGGCAGAAAGACAGACAGACAGAATAGATTTTGATAGTCAGACAGACAGGAATAGAGATGGATGAAGAGATGGACAGACAAACAGACAAATACTTTATTTATATATTGGCCTGGTGGGTGGGGCTTGATCGGATCACCGGAGGGAAAAATTAAACTTGATCACGTCTTGTCGCTTAATAGTTGGTGAGGATTTGTGGGCGGGACTAAAGTGTTGCCCTGTTATGATTATTGAGAAATTTGGAGCGATGCTTTTACATGAGCCAATGAAAATATGTGGGTGGAGCATGGGACAATTATGTCACATGATGTAGGTATTTGAAGCCTTGCGATATGTTTAGCCAATCGGAATTTGTGGTTTGAGCTACACTATTGTCACGTAATCTAGGTTAATGAGTGATTGGAAGCCTTGCGATATTTTTAGCCAATGAGAATTTGTGGGCGGGGCTGCAATGATTAGCCTTTGTAGAATGGAAAAACAAATTCTCATATTTAATCAAGGTGAAATAGTTTGTAGAACAAGAATTAGTTTTTATTATTATTACAAATAATTTAAATTTTGTGAATCTATTCTAAATTATTATTAAATGCTGTTGCACATCCGCCTAAAGCCACTTTGATTCCTAGTGGTTTGGTAAAAGAAATAAAATCAATTAAGTAGATAAAGCTTGTTTCCCTGCTCAATAATTTTTTTGTATAAATTAGTTACCGATTATAAAACACTAAGATTTTCGCCGCAACTGCTTCATATTTTTTTCTTTTTGTGAGTATTTTTTTTGTTTTGCTTTTTGTCTGCAGATCTCCAGATTCTCCAGCAGACCTTTTATTACATTATTGGGCTGATTCATCCTTCATTTCCAGTCTCATCCGAGCGGATGGGAACAAGAGGTTGCCACAGTAGCCTTCAGATACGGGCGACATTTTGCGGAGCGTGTGAAGTCTCCGCCACAGAAAGGGCAGGTACGCTCCAGGTAATACCACCATATGAGCTCCCATCAGGCCGGATCACTCTCACTCCTACTGTAAATCTCCTCCACATCACCGCCACGTTCCTTTTTTAAGGTAGACGAGGCTCTTGTTGGGAATCGAACCCGCCAGCTTTGCTGTTCTGTTCTGGAAGAAAAAAATATTTGAGGTCAGCAATGATGTCACCATCAGATAAACAGATAAAGATTAAGGGCAGACAGGATGGATGGATGATAGATAGATAGATAGATAGATAGATAGATAGATAGATAGATAGATAGATA
>CM051501.1:3214552-3252052 GCA_028031935.1 Paedocypris micromegethes | reverse complement strand
AGCATTAATAATAGTATTTTTTTTTTCTTTTTGCCGATTTGTTTTAAAATGTTTTGAAGTGGCGTTTAAAAACAAAACAAGTGAAAGCACTATTGCAAAAACTTTATTCCTCTTTTCCTTAACATTATTATTACTATTATAATTATATTTGATGATTTCCAAACGGAACATCTGGCTGATTTTAATTTGAGGACATTTCCAGGTTGCTGAATATGTATGACAATGTGTGTGATGACACACACACACACACACACACACACACTGCAGCTGCTCTTCAGCTCATAATCAGATTTATTTCTGTAAGTCACTCTTCTCTGACGCAGAACTTCTTCCTTTACTGCGGAAAAACTCCTGGAGGTTCAACATGTTTCTTTATTAAAAGCTTGGTTAGAATCCATTATTATTATTATTATTAGAATCCATTACACTCATTACACTTTGTTTTCTGTCAATAATTGTGTGATAACCTTCTGACATCGTTTATGCATTGTATTACATTGTTTCTCCCTCTTATTTGTTCCTCCAGAAACAAATAAAGAAATAATGTAATCACACATGTATTGTTTGTCTTTTTGTTAAACTCATGTTTACTTAGTAAAGTTAACCCGCCACCACTTTCAGATATAAGCTCGTGCCACGGGTGTGTTAAACTGACAAAGTGAAAATGAACGAGTGGTTTGAGTTTAATAAAACAAAACTCTGATGCTCAGAGAAATGGTGTGAGTGTGTGTGTGAGGTGGGTGTTGAAAGACAGAGAGAAAAGGGGGAGAGGGATAAAAAGGTGGTAGATAGGGAAAAGATAGAGCAATAGAGGGGGGGGGAGCAAGAAAGAGAGAACCGGAGAGATAGACAGTGTGTGAAAGATATAGGAAACATAGAGCGTGAAAAAGAAGTGACAGAGACAGACAGACAGGCAGAGAGAGAGAGAGAGAGAGAGAGAGAGAGAGAGAGAGAGAGAGAGAGATAGGGAGCTAGGGAGCAAGAAAAAGAGAACAGGAGTGATAAACAAAGTGAGAGAAAAAGTGAAAAAGAGAGAACGACAGAGAAAGACAGGGAGGGTAATACGGAGCAAGAAAGAGAGAACTGGAGAGAGAGAAAGAGAGAGAGGGAGGAAAATGTGGAGCAAGAGAAAACGAGAGAGATAGACAGGGTGAGAGAAACGTAGAGAAAGTGAAAAAAAGACAGACAGGCAGAGATAGAAGAGAGAGAGAGAGAGATAGACAGGGTGAGAGAAAGGTAGAGAGCGACAAAGACAGACAGGAAGAGAGCTAGTGAGGAAAATAGGGAGCAAGAAAAAGAGAACAGGAGAGAGATAGAGTGAGAGAAAGATAGAGAATATGTGAAGAAAGCGGCAGAGACTGACAAGTAGAGAAAGAGAAGAGGGATAGAGAGCAAAAAAGGGAGCAAGAAAAAGAGAACCGGATAGACAAAATTAGAGAAAGTGAAAAGGAGAGAGCGACAGAGAAAGAGAAAGGGGAAAATATGGAGCAAGAAAGAAGAAAAGAGAGAGATTGAAGGTGAAAGAAAGATAGATAGACAGAGAAAGAGAGAGACGGGTGAGGACAAGAAAGAGCGAGAGAAAATGAAAGAAAAAATGATTTAATGATCAGATGACGGTACCAGGATGATGGTGATGATGATGATGATGAGTATCACGAAAGTATCAGAACATCGATCAATCAACAATACGTTCAAAGTAGCGAAACTACTTAAAAGAAACGGGCATGTTTTACAAGGTGAGCTCAAAACGCCAAACTATCGATTTGCATATAAACGCGATAGCTCTCTACAAAAGTACGTTATCAAAATAAACACGATATAAATAGAAGGACGTCCGCGAGACACGAACTTCCTGTCTCCAGCACGCAGAGCGCACATGCGCAGTGACGTCACAGGTCAGCTGACTGGTTTGTTTTGCTGGGTGAGACGGACTTCAGAGGACGAGCGTACGACGCGGATCCGAAATAAACATTTTCGGCACATTTTTTTAAAACAAGCGACACCGGAAACAGCGCTGCCGCAAACGAGACGATTCCAAACTAGGCAGCCGTGCCTAAAATAAACGTCGTCTTGCCACGTTTTAAAATGCCGTCGGAAAAGACATTTAAACAAAGGAGGACGTTTGGTGAGTCGAGTTCTTTCTGGTCGTTCCGTTAATAATAGTAATAATAATAATAGTCAAAACACCACATGTTTGTTTGTAACAAACTCGCTCGTGTGTATAGTATTAATTTGAGTTCTAAATCATTAGTGTCATGTCTATACATTTCTCTGGTTTGTTAAACACGGACTCATTCACACACGTACACACCGATTTAACTCTAAACCGAATTTTAAAAATGCGTATTGTTTGTCTTCAAACGGTCAGAATAGTGAATGCAACAAACAAGTGCCAACCGCGGGGATGGAAAACGAAACCGCGAACGTCGTGCAAGAAGATCGCAAGACAATTGTCAAAGAAACGTCACGTTTTA
Organism: Paedocypris micromegethes; assembly: GCA_028031935.1. Lineage (NCBI taxonomy): Eukaryota > Metazoa > Chordata > Actinopteri > Cypriniformes > Paedocypris > Paedocypris micromegethes. The sequence continues at coordinate 3,249,578 of CM051501.1, read as the reverse complement.
GCTTTATTGTGTTTTAATTTAACCTAATCCGAACCCGAAGTTCCGCCGTCTTTGTTTGCGGCTTGTGACAGGGATGTGCTGCAGGATTGGGGGATGGGATTCGGTTTTTAAGGTTATTTGAAAGGACTTGTGTAAACAAACGCGTCCTATCGCGAGAGTAACCGCGACATTTCGTTAACGCAATTGTCGCGATAATCTTCGGCGATGATCAAAATTTGGCGGGTTTTTTGGCCGCAAATCCCCCAAAAAGTTTATTTTATGTGTTTTCAATATGCAACAGTAATACCGTTTTTTTTATAAAGATTATTGTTGAATACATGTCACATTTTGCAAACGTTTGTGAGATATACCAATTTTTAAATTAGCTATCCTTGAGCTTGAAAAATGAGAAACCGTCACGCCTGAACTGTTGATTTGAGCCGAGCGATGGATTTGCCGGATGTATTTGTGGAAACGAGACCTAAACCCACAGAAAGTTCCCACGCTTGCCCAATCGTTTCACGTGAGGTAAAGCGTCATGTGCTCCGACATGTCTGTGAACTTTATTTAGACTAGACCCGGGAGTCTAAACAAAACGTCAAAAAAAATTACAGTGTATATTTGCTGTTGCTACTGTGGAAAAAATATTTGTGAGACAAAAACAGGTTTTTATGCCACTAAATCTACACTAATCCTGACCCACGGGCTTGGTTTTGACTGACGCCTGTCAACAAGAGAAATTTCCTACGACTACATAAATAAATTAATTTTTAGAGACTGTGGCCATTTGCCAATACTTCCGAATGGTACAAATGAGTTCAAAGTGTGTTTGAGGTTTTTCCTGAATTCCAGCAAAACGTATGGTGTGTTTGAGCAGCGTGGCATGTGGTTTGTCGTTGCCATGGACACTGCTAGTCTTGCTGTGACTCATGTCCTCAGCCCAGCTAAAGTTTGCAATTAACAATGTACCCTTCGTCATCATCATTGTTGAGACGCTGTTGTGCAACTAAAATATCCTCGTCAAACGAATCCCTTCCCCACAGCGATGCTACGCTAAAAGGCCGAAGTCCTTCAGAACGTCATCGATTCTCGACCACACGCTAATGCCTAGCAAGTAACTGTTAAACGCAATTACGCTCGCCTCCTGAGGAGCGGACGGATACCGGAGACGCGAAGCCACACGGCGAAATGCTGATGGTTTAATGCGTGTTGTGTTGCGCTCCACCGCTATATAATGTCCGGCTGCTCTTCCTCTACGCAGACCAGCGGGTGGAGGACGTGCGGCTGATCCGGGACCAGCATCCAAACAAGATCCCGGTAAGAAGATTACATCAGCCTGGTGGGGGGGCGGGACGAATCACATTGGGCCGAATACATTTATTATTTTGCGCCTTTTTGAATTGAATTGTATTGAATTGAAAAAGCCTTAAATAGTCCCACAGCGGAGACTATTTAATTTTTTTTTATACTATTTTTATATTTTATTTTTTTGTCGATTTCAAGATGGAAACCAACAAAGGAAAACGAGTGTGGCGGGTTAAACAAGTAGCGCATAAACGGACGAATTTGCATGAGACCCAACTACTCTGGCTTCTTTCTACTTTCTAAAAAAATATATCCATATCCATATTATTCATATGACCACCAGGGGGCGTATCAAAAGTGTGCTCTGTATTCATCCAGTGGGCAGTCTTAAGCTGTGGTGCTGGGCGGGGCATATGGGGGGGGTCAGTGGGATTCAAACCTACATCCTATTTCCTCCAACTTTTGAATCCCGATTGAATTCTAGCAAATGATTGATCATTCTTGGATCGCATATCTTACGAGATATGGCTTTTTCTCACTACTGTAAAGTACTTAAGTAAAGTAACATGGTCCATTTACTCAAGTATTTAAAAAAAATTTTTTTTTTTTTTTTTTGCTACGTTGTACTTGTGCTGAGCATCAAAAATACAAGCAATCTTGACACTCTACTTGACTACATTTGTCAGTATCTGTATCTTTACTCCACTACATCTGAATGGACACTTACCGTTGTGATTGTGCGCAACAAGTCAGCGTCCTTTTCTAACGCGTTAATTGTTTTGGGCGGACGAGGTGATATCGCCATCTGCAGGATGCTGAAGATACTGAATGCTGTTTATCAGCTAAATCGCGGGAATTAGCACTTTTTTGCTCATTTGAGTTTGACTGAGACTGACTTTTTGTACTTTTTAATCTATATTGTTCAGCCATTTTGAAACATTGAGGTATTACATTTTGTTTCTAATTTAGGAAATAAAACCTTGTAAATGGAAGTTTCTTGTTTGTCACATTTCTGTTTTTTAGCCTAAATTCTGAACGAGTATAAGTCCTTTTACAATTGGACAAGTTTTACTCAAGTCTTTTTGGAATTGGTGACTTATAATGGAGTAATTTTACACACTTTTACTCAAGTATGGTTTTCAGCTACTCTACATAGACATTTTTGTAATTTGTAGATGATTTTACAGCTTTGAGACTCTCGGGATCTATTCTTTTTTTAGCGTGGCCAATCAAGTACACACAAACCTCGCAGGCCCAGTTTATTCAGTTACTGAGTGGGTGACTGTAGATGAAGTGGTGGACTTCCCTTTTGCTCGACCGTAAGTCACCACAACTATTCCTGCCGTCTTCCAGGTCATAATCGAGCGGTACAAGGGAGAGAAACAGCTTCCCATTCTGGACAAGACGAAGTTTCTGGTCCCCGACCACGTCAACATGAGTGAACTCATCAAGATCATCCGGTGAGTCCAAATCCAACGTCCAGTGGAGTAGAAGATCTCTGAATCCTCCCTTTCATTCCCACCAGGAGACGTCTCCAGCTCAACTCCAACCAGGCCTTCTTCCTCCTGGTCAACGGTCACAGCATGGTGTCCGTGTCCACCGCCATTTCCGAGGTGTACGAGCGCGAGAGGGACGAGGACGGCTTCCTGTACATGGTCTACGCCTCCCAGGAGACTTTCGGGAACGCCGCTTCACAATAAAACCGGCAAACCATTGGCTCTCACTCTTGGATGTTGAACCATTTTGACCACGCCCCTTTCCGTCCCCCCCTTTGGCCAAATCCCAGCCGTCGCAAATCCAATCCATCGATGGCTTTTTAGAATTCACTTGTTTAAAAGACTGAATTTCCTCACACCGTCTCCGCTAGAGCGTTAGTTGGCTGGGATGGTTCGTTCCATCGAATGGCTGCTGCTTTGATGACCTTTGACTCCTCCCATACTATCCCGACCTTTGACCTTCTCGGCCATTTACATTAGGCTCGCTTTGCCCAATCATTACTCTGCTTTGGCTTTTACCCAACACGTTTGAGGCCGATGGGTCGTTCGCACAAAATTGCCAGTCGAGTCGCGATCACGGACCTTCTCAGGTTTCCCAACTCGAGGGTCGCCACATCCTAGAGTCCCTGTTTATGGAGGAGACCCCGGATTTGGGAAAATCCACTTCAGTTGTAGAGACGAGCTTTATAATACGGATTCCGGACGGACGTCCTGCAACTGGCGAGGCCACACGCTCTTTTAGCTGCACGCTTTTAGACGTCGACATTTTAATAGACGATTATTTGCACCTTTATAAAGACATGATGTTGTAGTCTCTCCGTCTGTATGTCTGACAATAAACCGTACAGATCAGTCCTCGTCTCCTTTTTGTGGCGAATGAATAGTAGGGCTGTCAAACGAAAATTTTTTTTAACTAGTTAATCGCACTTCCCTGACCAAATTAATCGCGATTAAAAGATTGAAGCTTGTAATATTGGATATTGAGGTGTAATATGTAAATTAATGTAAACTAAATAAACACTAAATAAATACTTGTTTAAATACTGTAAAATAATTGAGTATAATTTTTGTTCAATTCGCAATGTGTTGTCTTTGGTTTTTAACCCTCCAAGGTCGAGTCGCACTTTTTTCAAGATAAAACACAAAAAAAGTGAATTTTGGTCTTGCAAGTAAGTGTTACCCATCAACTGTTTGAAGTACATGTTTTTTAGGTTGCACCCTTAATAAAAACGTTTTTAAAAAGTTGTAAAAATAATAATAAAACTAAGAAGTTTTGCCTTCTCTGTGTCAGTTGAAAACGAACTGTAACTTAATAAATGCTTATCACTCTAAGACGAAACGTGTCTACATAAAGCTTAGAATGTCTGTTTTTAAAAATAAGTGTAAGTAAATACAGTGTTGTCTGTTTATCTAATCCGTATGAATCTAAAGCTTCAGCTTTTTGAACAAAGTTATTTGCAGTTGAAAAGGAACAATGTCTGTGTTAAAAAGGTCAGTGTCACTTAGTGCTTAAGTGGCATCACCTGTTCTCAATGACGTGAGCTGCAGATCTTAACGAGCACATCAGGAGACAGTGCGGCTCTCTTACTTCTATTCATTGCACGTTGCCAAACCGAAAGTAAAAAAAAAATGCAACTGTGATTAATGGCTTAAAAAAAATTGACGATTAAGCACTTAAAATGAATCACGTGAGTTAACTCGTTAACTTTGACAGCACTAATGAATAGTCAACCCCGCCCCAACCAGTCACGCAAGAACCACGCACAACAATTCAGATCGTAATTTAAAAAAACAAAAATTGTCAAAACAACATTCAAAATCTCTCCAAACGAGTACGAAAAGGAAGCGTCTGCGCCGTCGTTTCAAGTCGAAAGCCGTCAGTGTGTATAATGCTAGCAACGAATACAAAGCGCCAAAGATCGACGTCATCGGAATAAAAACGTTCTGCGTAACGGAGCACAATGTATAAATATCACCATTGCGTAAAACGCCGACTCGGCATTGAGTGACGATGGAATGGCGTCGCTGACACGGCACAGAAGAACACGAAGCAGGAATAATGGTCGACGTATTTTCCGCTAGAAGTCCGCCAGCTCACGCTTCCTCCTTCCTCGGGGAATTCCCAGGGTTTTTTTCAGTTCAGCCATGTTTATTTGCCTCTGGCTATTTAATGCAGCCAGTAACGTGGAGGCGTGTCTTGCCTGGGCGGGGCCGGACAGTTTAACATCCCTTTGGACGAATCGGTGAATCCAAAGACTCTGAAGGCTCAGGGTGGAAGAGGAGTTAATCTCCAGAGTCCTGACTGTCGGATTGAGGAGAATATTTTAGGCGGAAACTTCCTGTGGAAAGCAGAAGAAATGTTTTATCCGTTTTGATTTGTTGAAAAAAAAAAAAAACCCACATTTGCAAACATGGGAATTTGGACAAAAATACATTTCCCAACTGTAAAATGTAAAATGTAAAATTTTTCAAAACAGCATCACTACTCTAATCTTACATTTGAAATAAGAAATAATGATATACTACGCAATTTGTAATAAACGAATTGTGAAATTAAGGATTTTTTGCAATATAATGAATTCATTTGATTGATTGAATTGTCTCTCCAACACAAACACGTTCAGTAAAAACAATTGTTTAAATCTGATTTTTTTTTAGAATCTTTAGATTTTTAGAGTTACAAAAATGTAGCATTAGAATATTTGATGACAAGAAAAAAAGTACATGTTTTAAAACAACATCAAAGCCTAAAAAAAGTTATATTTACTGAATTATTAGAATAGTTAACTAGGTTAATAACTAGTTTTCATCATTTCAGAAAGCCCGTTCAATTCAATTATTACTTGAAGAATTATTCACACTTAAAAAAAACTGCAATTTTGAAACAGTAACCTATTATAATTATTAATCTTAATTATGCATTAAATACATTTAAAAGTAAACGATTGTTTAAATCAATTTCTTTTAGACTTTTTAGTTTTTTAGAGTTTATCATAGATTGCAGGTGATTATCATATTTGCTAACAATAAGTAGCAAAAAGTAGATGTTTCAAAACAACAAAAAAAAAACTAAAAATTGTTATATTTACTGGTTTATTAGAATATTAAACTAGGTTTTTAATAACTACGTAGTCTTCATCATGTCAGGTTTTACTGGACGAACCTGCTCGATTCGAAATCGAAGCTCTTGATGTCATGGACACTTCAACGCACTCCTTAGAGAATTATTACTATTATTACTGTAATTATTCATATTATTAGAATATTATTACTAGGAAAATTCAAAAATTCTAATTTATTCACACTATAAAAAACCTGCAGTTTTCAAACTGTAGCGTTTTACAATTATTAATCTTAATCTCAAAAATGTTTAATCACTAAAATCCTAAAATGAAAAACTCGAGGAAAATGTTGACGGAAAGTTTTTAAAAACATCAAAACAGTGCCGACGTCGGCTCGTTCGTCCGGTCAAATTCGTAATTATTGTCGTGGCTTTTAAACTCACTTAAAACAAATCTGAAGACTTTTTTATGTTTCAAAGCGTATAACTGATTTATTAAACTCTGTCAGCACTTTGAGATTATCCAATGGAAAGTGCGTTATTAATAACACGTATTATTATAATTCTAAACGATTTCGTACGATCCGTCACCTTGTTGGGCGGAGTCCATGGCCGGCTGCTTGCAGTCTTGCGCGCGATGTCCGCTGACGCCGCAGTTATAGCACGAGGCGTTCCCGCCCTTCTTCAGCGCGGCGCTCCCGTTTCCCAGCATCCCGAGGGGCTGATAGACCCCGCCCCCCACAAAGCCCTGAACGGGGGGGAGCACCAGACCCTGCTGCGAGCCGTAGAGGGGCGGCGCCACCAGCGGGTAGGAGAAGGGGGAGGAGCTGAAGTGCAGCAAAGGTCCGAGCGTGAACACCGAGGTCCCGGAGAAGTGCGGGACGTAGCTGGAGGGGAGCGTCCCGTAGCTTCCGCACCCGCCCCCGCAGCCACACGAGCTGCAGACGCACAGCGAGGCGCTCGGGGGCCGGCTGCCCTCTGTGGAGGCCGGGGTGGGCGGGGCTGAGGGCGTGGCCCCCACAGAGTAGGTGTTCCCGGGTGTGGCCGCGACGGGGACGCCTGGAGGTCTGGCGGGCGAGTACAGTACCCCCCCTGAGAAGGGTCCGCGGGGGCCCGGGGCCTCCTGGTGAGCAGGGGAGGAGTCCAGACTGAGGGCGGGGAAGAGGTTCTCCAGGCGGACCGCTGCCGGTTTGGGACGCTCCTCTGTGCCCTGGGGGGGTGGGCGGGGCTTGCGGGGAGCGCTGATGATGCGGCCGGAGGGGAGGAAGGACAGGGAGGGCGGGGGCAAACAGAAGTTGGGGTCGTTCTGGACGGGAAGGACTTGGGCGGTGGGCCGGGCGGGGCCGGAGGGGGCGGGGTTAAGGAGAAAGCAGGTGCGCTCTTTCTCTGCGCCCGGGTCCAGACCGCAGGCCTCCGCACCTGAGCACAACAGGTAGCGTTCACTTTCTGAACTTCATATCCCATGATGCAATGCTCCTCACATGGAACACTTTTTTTTCATTTTAATGACATTTTTAAAACATTTTGCATTTTAATACACTTTTTAAAATTGATTACGAGTATTCCAATTAGGCAAAATCAATAACCAAAAAAATCTGTCTGCCCCATCGTACATTCACCTGTTCATTCATCCATCCATCTCATTTTCCACGGCTTCCTTCTTATTAAATACATTATAATATTAATTCATTCATACATCTTACCCAGCATGCATCTGTTAAATCATTCATTCATTCATATTCCCTTGTAGTCTTGAATCAATTGACTTCCACTCATCCTTTCATCTACCCATTTTCACCACCATCCTTTGATCGATTCACATATTTATTCATCCATCCATCCCTTCCTTTGTCTATCAATTCATTCATCCATCCATCCATCCATCATTCTCTGATATCTGTCTATCCTTTCTTTCAGGCATTCACTCTCCCATCATTCCATCCTTTTCCCTTTTCTTTGTCTATCAATTCATTCATCCATCCATACATTCCACTTCCCCATCCTTCCAATCATTCATCCCTGCATCCTCCAATCAATTCACACTTCATCAATTCATCCGTCCATCTTACCCAGCATGCATCTATTAAATCACTTATCCATCCAGATTACCTTGTTATTTTGAATGAATTGATTATACTTCCACTCATCCATTCATTCTCCCATCCTCACCTGCATTCTTCGATTAATTCACCCATTCATCCATCCTTCCCTTCTTCTGTCTATCAATTCACTCATCCTTTCATACATTCACTCTCCCATCGATCATTCGATCAATCCACCCATTCATCCATCGTTCCCATCTTCTATCAATTCACTCATCCTTTCATACATTCACTCTTCCATCTATCATTCAATCAATTCACCTATTCATTCATCCTTATTTCCATATTACGTTTATCAATTCACTCAGCCATTTGTACTTTCACTCTCCCGTCCATCATTCAATCAATTCACTCATTCGTCAACCCTTCTTCCCATCTTCTGTCTATCAATTCACACATCCATTGATACTTTCTCTCTTCGAACGATCCTTAAATCAATTCACTCATTCATCCATCCTTCTTCCCATCTTCTGTCTATTAATTCACTCGTCCCATTCATCATTTGATCAATTTACTCATTCATCCATCCTTATTTCCATCTTCTGTCTATCAATTCACTCATCCGTTGATACTTTCTCTCTTCCAATGATCCTTCAATCAAATCACTCATTCATCCATCTTTCTTCCCATATTCTATCTATCAATTCACTCGTCCACTTCTACATAACTTGTCATGCGGAACGAAACTCTTCGTCGTGATGTATTACTATCAGTGTTAAACTCAGGCGTGAGGGAATGTGCGGCTCACGTTTGACCCGGTCGAAGGAAAGGTCACGTGACAGCGGCGTCATGGGGCTGGACGGAGCACTGGAGTAGCCGGAGGAGGAGCCACTGTCCAGGGGGAGGAGCATCGCCGCGCTATTCTCCACCTCCACGCGCAGTTCTTCAACACACACACACACACACACACACACCAGAGGCTCTCAAAACCCGAAACACACGTCTCGGGCCTGCTGGCCGACCAATCACAGAGCAGAACACACACTCACACACACACACTCACACCTACAGGTATGGGTCATTTTCCGGATTCTCCTGCATGTTTATACACACAGTGTGTTAAACATCTACGTATATTAGCTGAAAGTAAAAAAGCTGTACAAAAATTGATTTTTGTTAGGTTATTAACATAAATAATGTGTGTAATATTTGTACATTATACGTGTATTATCTGCAGTACGTGGCTGAACACTTATTTGACATTTTTTCATTAACACTACTAATAATTGCTAACAAATATACTAGTTATTCAAATTATATTAGAAAATACATAAAATCTTGAAAAATTGAGTAATTAAAGAATATAATTTTTGTACATTTTTATTTACACACACAGGTGTGTGTACATATAACCTCTCTCTCACACTCTGTGTGTGTGTGTGTGTGTGTGTGTGTGTGTGTGTGTGTGTGTGTGTGAGAGAGACCATTTGACAACTAAATTTGACAAGTTCAAATAATAATAGTACAAATAATTTCAATAAATTATATAATAATTTCAAGTGTGTGTGTGTGTGTGTGTGTCTCACTGTGTCTATAGTGTGTAATAATTTAACATTAGTAAACTTTTAATAATTTTATAATAATTACAATTATACAAGTTCAAATAATAATATGTGTGTGTCAATAATAAATCAACAGAATAAATTAAGTTATATGAAAATTATATCCATACACACGTCTATATATACACATATATATACATATATATATATATATATAAAGCAACTTTATGACTTCTAATATTATTTCAGTGCCACACGCAATGTAAATGTAAATATTAAACAGTGTAATATTTAATACAACTGTTATACACACACACACACGTAAGCGCACGCACACACCTATGTGTAAAGTGTCAGCTTAAAGAACCTTTCCGTCTTCCTCCGTAAATCAGCGCTTTACAGAGCTTGACTGAGTTTAGTGGGGTGTGTGTTCACCTGCAGAGCTGCAGCCGGGGTGTGTGTGTGTGGCGGTGTGGATGTGACTGGAGGGCGTGACCCTCGCCACACCCCCTCCACAGGCGATGGGAAACTGCGACAGGGTGTAGCGCTTCTCCAGCTTCTCTCTGTCACAACAACACGAATACGCACAGAATACACACCTGTAGTGAAACATATGACCACTAGAGGGAGACACAGCACGCAGAATAGACTCGGGAAAACGGTTTCAAAAAAGAATCTGAATGATAATATGTATATGTATATGTACAGTATATGTATGTACAATATGTATAAAAAGAGCAATACCTTCTCTAGTGTTTGTTACATGGAATAATAATTAAAAATTGTGTGTTGAACACATCTAAACTGACCTGAAACACTCCTCAAACATCTGTCTGTCTGTCCTTAATCCCCTTAAAACTCCATCATGTCTAAAAAAATCTATTTATCTATGTCTGTCTTTCTAATCTGTATGTCTACCTATCTGTCCATCTCTTTCTGTCTGGTAATCAATCAATCCATCCATCCATCCATCCATCCATCCATCCATCCATCTATCTATCTATACGTCCGTCTGTACTTTTTTTGTCTGTCTTACTATTTGCCTGTGCAAGATGTGAGTAAGAGAAAGAGAGAAAGCAAGGTAGAGACGGGAAGAGATAGAGAGGGAGGGGGGGGGGGTGTGAATAAGAGAGACAGAGAGAGACGGGAAGAGCGAGAGAGAGAGAAAAGAGAGAGACAGGAAGAGAGAGAGGGTGAGTATGAAGAGACAAAGAAGAGAGAGAGAGAGAGAGAGAGAGAGAGAGAGAGAGAGAGAGAAAGAGAGAGAGAGAGCGAGAGTCTTTTTTACAGCACAAACGTCTGTCATTAGGAGCTTCCCTCAACAATGGTTCCTTCCAGCAGACGTCTGGTTAAGCGTGGCCCGTGGGTCAAACACTCACTTCTGCAGCTCCAGCTGAGTCTTCAGCTTCTTCTTGGCTCCCTGAGTCAGGTCGTACTTGTTAAGATCCTCTTCCGTCAGAGCGAGGAACTGTGGAGAAGACCAGGATTTAGAAGAGCGGTCACCAAGACACAGCAGAAATGACACGACACTCTTCAAGCTGAATAAAAAGACAGTGGAACCGCAATTAAAAATGTAAACGCCATGCTAATAATAGGAATAAAAAACTAGTTACATAACAGCAGGGGTGTAAAGAGTACTGGACAGCCATACTTAAAAGAGTAAAAGTACAGATACTTACTGTAAAAATTACTCCATTACAGGTAACAAGTCACCAATTTCAAGTCAAAGTAGCAAAGTATCCAATTTGAAAAGAACTTAAGTATTAAGAAGTATTTTTATTCGTGCTCAATATAGGCCCAAAAAAAATTGAAAACAAACTATTGACAGAAACAGAATTTAACCTAAATGTTTGAAAACTGGTAGAACAAAGTATCATTATGTACATATGTATTATTTAAAGTTATATATTATATAATAAGATTTGTAAAACACATTTTTACGCCCCTAATTCGCGTTCTTGTGGTTTCTAGTTGACAAATAGCGTCCATTACCTTCAGCAGCCTAAAGTTGGCGATATTCACCTCGTTCGCCCAAGAAATTAACCGCGGTATAAATCGATTCTGGCTTGTCGCGCACAATTACAATGTAACAAGTAACGGTAAGTGTCCGTTCAAATGTAGTCGAGTGAAAAGTACTGCTACTCAACCAGAAACGCAGTGGAGTAGAGTAAAAGTTGCTTATATTTTTTATACTCCGTGCAAGTATGAAGTAGCCAAAAACATACTTAAGTAAAGTAACGAAGTACATTTACTCAAGTACCTTACACCCCTGCATAACAGTTACATTATTGAAAAAAAACATTACACCGAGTACTTTATGACAAATAAAAGAATAAAAATCAGTTAATTCACCTTTCAGTTACCTCACTGCTACAATCCCGGGACATGACGATCACTTGTTTATTTTCCATTTGTTACACCAGTGTGTAACAGTACACGCTTAAATGAATCTCATTTAAAACAAATGTTTTAAAACGCCTGGTGTCTCATGTCAATATAAACAATATTGTGAACAAGACAATATTTACACCACTATAATCACACTACACCACTTTCGGTTATTTATATTTGCCTTTTGCACTATGTATATTTGGTCAATTGCATTCTTGTGCTCTTGTTCTTGTATATTGTGGTATATTTTCTTGCCTGCTATATTTTGGACCACATTTTAATATATTGTAGTGATTTATATTGGTTGTTCAGTGTGTATATTTGACCAAATACCGAGTAGCAATACCAATTTCATTGTAACCCTGTGATACAATAACAATACAATTTGTATTCAATATTTTCTCAAAGACGCGCTTCATAAATCGAAATGTTTGTTAGAAGAGACATTCGTAAGTGGAGGTTTGGGAAAGCAGCAGCGTACTAATACTAATACTAATACTAATTTTGGACGATTCTACTCTTCCAATATAGCAACACACCTTCTGAATCAAACACGACTCAGTCCTAAAGCAGGAAGTACTATCTGAGTTAAGTAAGGTCGTCTACTCCATCACCTACCTCCTCCATGGTCAGCTGCTTAAAGACGGGGTAGTATTTATGCAAACGCAGTTTACGGAGCCAATCCAGAATGCCGCTCTGCTCGGGACAGGGTTGGGAGGGGCGGGGCTGGGGTTGAGGCGGAGCTACAGGGTGAGCGTGTGGACCGCCCTCTCCCGCGGCGCTGGGCATGATGGGCAGGACGGTGGTGTGAGGCTGGAGGTGGGGCAGACAGGCGGGGCAGCCCGGAGTCAGGGGGGTGTGGAGGCCCAGGACCGGCCGAATGCTGGCGACGCCACACACGGGTCTACGGGGAGTAAAAGAGGGTTAACGGGGTGTGTGTGTGTGTGTGTGTGTGTGTGTGTGTGTGACGCTCACCTGGCTCCTCTGAACTGGAGCAGACAGCCCACATCTACAACACAACACATTCAGTTCACATCAAAAGCCACAGTTTTAACACACACACTTTACTTTTTACTTTTACTTTTACTTTTACTTTACTTTACTTAAGCCACAGTAAATTGTAATTGTGTATAATACTAGAATTAGGACTGTAAGTGTTTGTAGAATTGTTTTCGGTGCTAATTATAATCCGCCACAATCACACTTCGCATGGCAACTTCAATAGTTACACTTCAATTAAGCTTCAACGTCGATTCAAATGTTTCTACTGTACTGTTCACGCACCATATTATCAGATCCTCTTTTATAAATGGATATATATGCTGGATATCTAGTTATATACAGTGTGTGCATATACACACACACACACACACAAACACACACACACACACACACACATATATAGGATATACATATATAGGATATATATATGTGTGTGTGTGTGTGTGTGTGTGTGTGTGTGTGTGTGTGTGTGTGTGTGTGTGTACACTATATGTACTAATAAATACCAGATGTAAGTCTTTCTTATAGTTGATGACTAAATTACAAAATACAGCAATCAAATCAACCATTAAAATATCTAAAACGTATATTCATATAAAATAAGATAAAATCGAAAATATTTTACAGTAAGATATACAGTATATACTCATCAATATCTGGCACTTATATTTTACATTTAAATTACAAAATACAACTGCTAAAAATAAATATATACTCATTTATCACAAAAAATATAAATACTAAAATATATATACTAAATACTCGTTCATCACAAAAAATATATAAAAAGGGTTAGGGTTAGTATAAAATACCTATACTAAAATGTAAAACATACATACAATAAAAATCTGACGCAAAGTTTCCTCAAATATTTTACACCTAAATGACAAAAAACAGCTGCTAAAAATAAATATATACTTATTTATCACAAAAAATATATAGAAATATAAATATACTAAAATGTAAAGCATACTATACATACGATACAAATCAGAGGCAAATTTTCCTCAAATATTTGACACCCAATCTACAAAATACAGGTGCTAATAATAAATATAAACCAATTCATCATAAAAAACACAAAAAAAGTATATATAATAAATCGTAAAAAACATACTATACATACAATAAAAATCTGACGCAAAGTTTTCTCAAATATCTGACACCTACATAATACAAAATACACCTGCGATGAACTAACAAATATGAACTAATCTACCAAATAAAAGTCTCCAAAATATGAATACAAACCACAAATGTACAGTATACTATATATATATATATATATATATATATATATATACACACACTAATGAACTGCTAGATGTACAGAACAGCACTTTTGTGTGTGTGTGTGTGTGAGATCCTGAACTTTGAAGTTTGATCCCCTTCCGCGCACACACACACACACACACACACACACACACACACACACACGTCTACGTTCTGGTTCCCTTTGCTCCTATTAATAGTTTCCCCACATGAGGTCACATCTCAACTCAACTCACCCTGCAACAAGCAGGTCAAACCCACTTCCAGTCACAGCTGGAGAGCTCCGCCCCCGCGTCCCCCGGATTGGGTTCAGANNNGGGGGGGGGGGGGGGGGGGACTTACTGGTGCTGTTGGCGAGCGGGGGTGCGGACGAGGTGCTGAAGAACAAGCGGACCTTGTCGTGTTTGAGCACGTGCGGCGGGAGGGAGGCGAAGCATCTGCAGGAAAAACACAACTCTAGGTATATAGTATATTTTAGAGCTGTCAAACGATTAATTTTTTTTAAACTAGTTAATCTCCCTGACCAAATTAATTGCGATTAATCGCGATTAAATGCCCGAAGCTCGTAATATTGGATATTGAGGTGTACTATGTAAATGAATGTACAAACAACACTAAATAAACACTCGTTTAAATACTGTAAAATATTTTTGTATAATTTTTGTTCAATTTGCATTGTATTGACTTTGTTTTTTAACCCTCTGAGGTCGAGTCACACTTTTTTTTAAATAAAACACACAAAAAAAGTCAATTGTTATCCATCAATTGAAAGTTTGAAGTACATATTTTCTTAGGTTACAATCTTAATAAAAACAGGATGTTGTGTTTATTGTAAAAATAATAATAATCATAGTAGTAATAATAAAACCATTATTTTTTTGCTTTCTATTTGTCAGCTGAAAACAAACTGTAACTTAATAAATACGTATCACTCTAACATGAAACATATGTCTACATAAAGCTTAGATAGACGGAGGGACGGGTTGGTGAGTAGATAGACAGACAAATATGTAGAAAGATGGACAATTACGTATATAGACAGAAGAATGGAAGGAAAGATAGTTATGGTTATGGACAGATAAATGGATAAACAGATAGAAAGACAGCCAAACAGAATGACGAACAGCATGACAGACCAAACAGAATGATAAACATCATGACAGACGGACAAGCAACAGATAGAGAGAGAGAGATGAACAGACAGACATAAAGACAGACAGACAAAGATAAATGGATAAAAATATGAATAAAGTGATGGATGGACAGACATACAAACAGAACGACAGACAGATTGACAGATGGACAGGCAACAGATGGACAGACAGACAGACAGACAGACAAAGATAGATGGATAAAAATATGGATAAACAGAGGAATAGAAAGACAGACAGAATGACAGACAGATTGACAGACAAACAAGCAACAGATGGACGGACAGACAGACAGACAAAGATAGATGGATAAAAATATGGATAAACAGATGGATAGACAGCAGGATAGACAGATATACAGACAGACACAGACAGACAGACAGTTCTACCGGAGGTCTAGTTCCTGAGTGGAGTCGACTCCAGGCATCAGGGGCTGAAGGTTCTCCAGACGTTCCTCAGGAAACAGTTGAGAAACCTGGAGGCAGAGATCAGACGCTCTGACTGACACACACACACACACACACACACACACACACGCTCGGTCGCTCACCTGAGAGAAGAACTCCTGCACTTCCTGAAGGCTTTTGCTGACCGTTGATGAAGAGGAATCAGACCACGAAGCCTTTGAGATGGAATAAAATCTCAAAATCAACAAAAAAAACCCTTTACTTCAGTTGCCGTATTTATACATGAGGAAAGAATGAGAAATAGGGATTGGTAGAAAAACAAAAATATATGGAAAGAAGTGTAGAATGAATGGAAGGAAGAATAAACTTATGGTAGATGGGAGAATAAATGGCTAGATGGATTAAAAAAAAAGATGAATTGAATGATCCATGGGCGAGAAAAGAAAAGAGAAAGGGAGTGAGGGGCAGAAGGATTGATGGAAGTATGGATGATAGAGAGATCCATTCGATCATAGAGAGCTACATTAAGTATGGAATCCAATTCTATACACACAGAGAGAGAGAGAGAGAGAGAGAGAGAGAGAGAGAGAGAGAGAGAGAGAGAGAGAGAGAGAGAGAAACAGGATAGAAATAAAAACGGAAAAAAATGAAGGATTGAAAAGGAGATTGATTGGTGGAGAAGGGTAAATTGATGAAAATTAATTAATAGAAATTAATAATAGTATATTAGAGGAAGAAAACTACCTATAATATTAGTGTATTACGTAATTGATTGACAAACAAAAGGATGGATGGATAGATGAAGGCAGGATAAGAAAAGTGAATATTGAGAGAGATGTATTGGGGAAAAAAAAGTGAATGAACAATTAGAAAAATAGACGCAAATATAGATGGAGGGAGAAAGAGAGAGGGAGGAGTGAATAGATAGATTGATGGAACAACAGAGAGGATGCACGGGTGGACAGGGAACAAAGGTAGAGAGAGAAGAATCACATGAATGTATTGATGGAGAGATAAATGGATGGATCTATGAATGAATAGGTGGATATCGATACAAAAATGATGGATGGAGGGAGCAGGGGTACATGGATCGATGGACAGTCATATAGAATGATAGAGAGATTGATTATTATATTAAGAGAGAGAGTGAGAGAGAGAAAAGAGAGATAAATAGATAATTATAAGGACGAATAAACGGATGGATGGATGGCCGGATGGGTGGGTGTATTGATGGATGCTGAAAATAGAAATAGGAATAAAAATATGTTGGATGTGGAAAGGGATGAAGTGATGAAAGGAAGTAGAATAAAAATCGATAAATTAAATAAGAAAGGATGGACAGATTCTCCTCTTGATCCTGGAATGTTGCTTCAGGAATTCTGCCTAGTCATGTCGGCTATACGTTTATTAAAACGGGCAACAAAACGTACAGGGAAGAAAGGTCTTCCTTAGTTCTGCACATCTGGGAAGAAGGGATTCACCAGGCCAGAAGAAGAGAGGAAGTCTCACCTCCAGGACGCACTTCTCCACGCACGCATCTGCTTTCGCCGTCACTCCTCGCAGCTCAATCCGCTCCACGTGCTCTGAAGACACAACAAGTCACGTCTTAAAGACTCAAATCTGCTTTCCTGAGAAGAAAACCACGCTTTTAAAGGAGGGTTTAATGGGACGCGGGCACGTCTGGGTGGGTTTGGACGCGTTCCACTAGAAAGATCTCCAGTAAACGTCTTCAGATGTGTGGTGTGATGCTCAGAAGAACTGCTGCGTCATCACCAAAGTTACTTTGAAATTGTGACACGTTACACATCACTTGCTACTATTCCATTACATTGCAATATTACTGTCTCAGAATTGCAATACCGTATTTACGCGAATATAAGCACCACTCTGATTTGTTTGAATTTAGTTTGTTAATTGTCTGGTTCAAATAGGTTAATATTCTCTTAAAAATACCATTTTCTCTTTATTTTCACAAACTTGTGACTCGTATCATTTTGATATCGTTTTACTTGAATAATACGTAACAAAAAGTCAATTATAGTTGTTAGAACTTCATTTCCCAAGATCCTTTGCTTCTTTTTTTCAGTTATTGAGCCAATAAAAGTTTATGCACATCAGCGATTATAAGCACCCATCAAGTTTTTGAGCGTTGAATATTTTTGAAAAGGGGTGCTTAGAATTGCGTAAATACGGTATATTCCTGAAAACACAATTAGTAATACGTTAAACTAATACGCAAAATGAACACATTACTGTAATAAACGTATTTATTATATAACTTATCATATAATAAATAACTTATGACGTGTGCGAGAAACTCCTCAGATAGTGACAAGTTCAAACTCATTCGAACTTCCCGAGATGGGAATTCATGCCTACAGGCGTTTAATCTAGTTCCCTTTAGGTTCGTTAAACTAGTACAAAATAGACATGGAGGAGAAGAGCACAAGCTTTCATCAGGAAGGACGTTTGTATTTTTATTTTCAAATGTACGTACAGATAAAACACTTCCCGGTTGCATTCGCTGGGTTTTGATTGGCCGCTGAAGTAGGAACATATGCACAGACATGAGCGAGCAGAGAAAGATCCGGAATCTGTGCTGTTCACACGGGCCTGCGCGTTAAATATACCCGGCTGAGTCAGCACTTCCTGTGCGTGAGGGGGGCGAAAAAGAGAGAGAGAGAGAGAGAGAGAGAGAGAGAGAAACACAGAGGGGAACTGACAGAAAGAAAGAAAAAAGTAAGAAGAGAGAGAACTAAAGAAAGAGAGTCAGCACTTCTTGTGCGTGGGGGGGGGTGAAAGACAAAAAGAAAAAGAAAGAAAGAACAAAAGAAAGAAAGAAAAGAGAGAGAAATAAAAGGCAAAAAGAAAAAGAAAGAAAGAAAGAAAGACAAAATTCTAAAATAATAGATTTAGGTTAAATAATGGATGGGTTAACAAAGTATGGGGCAGAATGAGAGGAAGAGAGAAAGTATAAAATAACAAAGATACACAGAAAGAGAGAAATGAGAGAAGACAAAGAAAGAGAGAAAGAGAGTAGAAAGAAAGAAAAAGAGTATGTGACTGGATGGATGGACAGACAGAGAGTAAGATAGATAGATAGATAGATATTAACAAAGTTAAAGAAATATAAAGAGAATGAAAGGGTGTAGAATGAGGGGAAAAAAAGAAAGATTATAAAATTAAAAGGATACATAGAAAGAGAGAAATGAGGAAGAGAGAGAGAGAGTAGAAAGAAAGAGAAAGAGTATGTGACTGAGTGAAAGACACTATGATAATTCTGGATGGATGGATGGATGGATGGTTGGATAGATACATACATAAATTGAAAGAAAGAAAAAAGAAAGAAAATAAATATGAAGAGAAATAAAGCAAGTGGCAAAGATTGAAAGACTATGTGATTAAAAAGACAAACGTTAATTTAAAATAAAAAAAGAGAGAATAGAGATGACGGGAGAAGAAGAAGTGAATGAGGAGAGAAAGATCAAAGTTCATGTCGTTCCATCTTAAAGTCAGACGGTCTTCAAAATCTCCCCGTTTCCCACCATCAGTGGAACATCAGTCTCAGTGGTGGAGTGAGAGAAACCATCACGGAATTTTCCAGAAAGAAACGTCTGCCTGCTCCGCCAAACCACCCCAAAAAATCTCCTATTACACCACACTTTACTGTGCGTGTGTGTGTGTGTGTGTGTGTCATCATCATGGACCCCGGGGCCTTGTGGGAGCCACCTGCTGTCAGCTTTCAGCACTCGCCTCGAATGAATCACGCTCTTTTATTTCCCGTGGCTGATTTTCCATGTGATAGCGACGTATTATAACGCTTTAATGACAGCGATGATGTAATAAACTTCAGATATGAAGGGACATTAGAGATGATGTCATCCACGGCCTCATCTATTGACACTGTGTTATTAAAATAGTTAAAAGATGGAAAAAGCCATCAGATGGCTTCTGATTGGCTGTCGGAAACAATCAAAATGATCCTCAATGAAAATGTGTCGTTTTTGTAGCAAAATAAGAAAATTTCTGGAGTTTTAAAAAACAAATGTTTTTTTTTTACACATTTTATTTTTATTAGGGATTTGAGTCCTGATTTTTATCAAATCCGTCAAAAAATTTAGATAAGGTCAGAACCGCCAAATTGCTGCTTGCAACAATTTTTGGGGTAGAAGAAAAAAAAAATAGTTTTTTTACATGTGCTGTGTGTCTTGATTACATTTGCTAAATTCTAGATTCTTATACTGTAAATACTGAGTCTTCAAACACATTTATAGCTCATCCACACAGGAAATGGGGAAAAAAAACTCAATAGCCAACACAAACCTCATCATACGCGCTTATTCAAGCAAGTCTGCGTGAACTTCCTGCCTCACTTCCCTCTACGGACTCCCTCACACACACGGCCCGGATCTTTTTCGAGAAAGAAAACAAGAGAGGCATAGAAGAAAGAAAGAAAGTTAGCACTTCCTGTGCCTGAGAGGGGCAAGAAAGAGAGAGAGAGAAAGAGAGAGAGAGAAGAAAGACGAAAGAAGAAAAAAAAAGAAAGAAAGACTCAACACTTTCTTTGCATGAGGAGGGCAAGAAAAAGAGATGGAGAGAGCACAATGAAAGAAAGAAAGAAAGAAAGAAAGAAAGAAAGAAAGAAAAAAGACAAAAAGAGGAATAGAAGAAAGAAAGTCAGCACTTCCTGTGCGTGAGAAGGGGCAAGAAAGAAAGAGAGAGAGAGAGAGACAAAAGAAAGAAAAAAAGAAAGACAAAAAAGAAAGAAATAAACAGTCAACACTTCCTGTGGATGAGGGAGGCAAGAAAGAGAGAGAGAGAGAGAGAGAGAGAGAGAGAGAGAAAGAGAAACGAAAGAAAGAAAGAAAGAAAGAAAGAAAGAAAGAAAGAAAGAAAGAAAGAAAGAAAGATAGAACGAAAGACAGAAAGAGTCAGCACTTCCTATGCGTGAGGGGGCAAGAAAAAGACAGAGATAGAGAGAGAGAGAGAGAGAGAGAGAGAGAGAAACGAAAGAAAGAAGGAATGAAAGAAAGAAAGAAAGAAAGAAAGACAAAAAAGAAAAAAAGAAAGAAAGAAAGAAAGAAAAAAGAAAGAAAAAAAAAAATAAGACAAAAAAAAAATAAGACAAAAAAAAGAAAAAAAAGAGAGTCAGCACTTCCTGTGCATGAGGGGAACAAAAAAGAGAGAGAGAAACAAAAAAGAAAGAAAGATAAAAAATTTAAGAAAGAAAAAAAGAAAGAAAGAAAGAAAAGAAAAGAAAAAAATAAAGAAAAACTGCTTAATAGTTTTATTCAGTGTTTTTTTTCCCTCTTGTATGTCTGTTTGTCTACTTAAGCAAACGGACTCCCTCACACACACACACACACACACACACGCGCGCGCGGCCTGGATCTTTTCCGAGGGGCACAACACTTCCCTGAGGCGCGTGAGCTTGGGATGCCACGGGAAAGGCAGATGCCTGATGCCGAGCTGGCTAGTCCGCGGCATTCTGCCATTCTGACGGCTCCGGTTACCCGCCACACACTCGTAAACACACCGGGGGTCCGGTACGCCACACACACACACCAGACACGCTGGCTTCAATAACACACACACGTTGGTGTTCACGGGCCACGACGTGTCTGAGATCCAGGCGTCAACTTTCTCCACACACTGTAATCAGACGTGTCAAGTCTGATACTACTTCGTTACCTTACTTAAGTAGAAATTTGGCTTACTTTTACTCTTCGAGGGTATTTTTCCAATTACTTTTTACTTCTACTTCTTGATTTTTTTTTTAAGCAAATATCTGTACTTTCAATTCGTTTCGTTTTCAAAACTAGCCGCGTCACTGCGATTTCATTTCGGTTGGTTAGAATCGATCTAAAAAAACATCCAGACAATTTGCGCTACGATAAATGATTGTGGTTGGACGAGACGTGTAAACACGTATAATTCCGACACCCTATTGGTTTGTGCGCGGAAAATGTCCAATGTCCAACATATCGTCATATTTAGGTCATTATTTCATAAAATGTATTTGAAAAGAATCTATTTTGTTACAAGGTTTTACAGATTTATCAACCTTTGAGAAACCTGTTTGATTTGAGGCCGCGCAGATTGCACAGAAGCTTTGTAATAAAATGCATTAATTTTCAATGTAATTACAACAACATTTTAATAGAACAGTATAGTTCTATAATGGCATTTTTTTTTGCATTACTTTTACTTTTATACTTATAAATAGTTATCAGTATTAGTTACGCTACTTTTACTTTGGTAAAATATTGGGCATTTTACTCTTACTTCCACAGAAGTAGTTTTTAACTCTTGAATTTGTACTTGTAACGAAGTAACGAAGGTTACTCTAAACCTTCCAGCCTATGTCCAGTCGGAGAAGACCACGGTGAAGATCACGCGGAAGTGGAGAAGCCATTTCCAGTAGACAAAACAACAGTCCGTCCAGAAGAACAGCCCACAAGTCCAATTTCAGACTCCCACTGGGCTAAACCCCCTTCAGACTGGACCGGTCCATTACCTTAGGCCTCAGCTATGCCAGGAGATGGAGGAGGCTATATCAATGTCCATCGTCTTTCTCCAAGGTCTCCATTCCTCAAAAATGACATCATGGTCCATGTCATTATTGTAGAACATATGTTTACTACTTTTAGTCAGTTGCTAGTTCATAGTCTTTGCTAAATGGGAGGTCCAGTTTAGTTGAGCGTGCAAGGTTTGTTGTGAGAACTTAAGATTGACCACGCCGAATTTCAGAGGTAAAAAGTACTTGAGTACTGTTACTTAAGCTACGAAGTATGTTTTTTGCTACTTTGTACTTGTTCTGAGTATCAAAAATAAAAGGAACTTTTACTCTCAACTCCACTACATTTGTGATTAACTGTACTCTTTACTCCACTACATTTGAATGTACACATAGTTACTCTTTATATTGTGATTGTGCTCGACAAGCAGGCATCAATTCATACCACGATACATTTCTTGAGGAAACGAGGTGATATCGCCATCTGCAGGATGCTGAAAGTACTGGAACCTATTTATCAGCTAAATCATGTGAACGTGAATTAAACCACTGATTTTACGAATTATTGGAATTAGTCCAATAATTTTATTACATCATATATAATTTACTAATCGGAATTTTATTTTATAATTTGTTTTCTTTGCACACTTCAGTTTGACTGAGACTTTTTTTTCTTTTTTATCTACTTTGTTCTACCACTTTCAAAACATTGAGGTGTTAAATTTCGTTTCTGTATTAGAAAACAAAACCTCATGAGTAGAGTTGGTTTTCACATTTCTTGGTGGTTTTTTGTTGTTGTTGTTGCCTAAATTCAGTGCAAGTAAAACACTCAAGTTCTTTTAAAATTGGATACTTTGCTACTTTGACTCAAGTCTTTTTGAATTTGGTGACTTGTTACTTGTAATGTAGTCATTTTTACAGTAATGATCTGTACTTTTACTCAAGTATGTCTGTCTGGTACTCTTTACACCTCTGCCTCAAAGTAACCAATCACAAACGTCTCGGTGAGTCTCAACGTCAAACCCTCATAGTTAAACCAATCATCTGACCACAGTAAGAAGAACCAAGACAGCAAGACTTTGAAGAACCGTGAAGCGATCCCGAAACAATCCTACGATTACTAGGACATAAATGTTGCAATTGTTGTGCAAAAAAAACGTCAAATTCATCACATGTTCTGTAAACAAATATTTTAATATGTAACATATCTCCTCACTGCATTGCCATCCCCTCACTTTCCTATCAATGTAAGCAACAGATGATAAAAATATAAAAATGAATGTTCTCACCACACGGCTCTGGCGAGGAGCTACACATTTTTCGCGTTACATTTACATTAACTGTTTTTCTTCATTTTGTTCTGTCTTCTTTCCTGAAGCCAAAATGTATCCAAACGACAGAGACCACGTTTTTATTTTTATCAAGTCAAGCTACTCATTTGCTCCATGAGCGGAGTGTGGTCACGTGACTCCACATCTGAAAGTTTTCTTAAAGGGAAAGTAATCGAATTAATCAACCGGAAAAAAGTGAACGATTATAAGTTCTGAATTTCGACTTTCGATTAATCGCCCAGACTGTTTTTCAGGACCAGTCTGTGGAATCTGTGGTGTGAGAACAAGACATCTGGTGTTGGGCCAAGAGCAAGACACGACAAGTCCCGAGGCAGAAACACTCGGCAGCTGGAGATACGGCGTATCTTTTCCTGGTGAACACAATGGGAAACTGCAGGATTTCTGCCTAGATACACACACTTGTCAACAGCTTCACTGGTCTCGCCTTTTCCCAAAGCAAACTCTCAGGAGGAAAGAATGCTAAGCAAGGGACGGCGTGTACCATCAGGGGTTCACAGCGAGTGCAGTCCACCCCAGCGAAGCAAGAACCTCGTGTGGATCCTCAACCAGACTGGAAACCAGCACGAGTCTTCAGTTACCGTCCCACAGGAAGTGAGAGGACTCTGAATGAACTTCTCCTTGGCCTTTTACTGATTCTAAACGAGCATCTTCTACATCTCCAACGACTGCTCCTGCAATCTTGTTTGCATTGGACTGGGACTAAGAAAAGTGCTATATGAATAAACTTGAACTTGTGCGATGAAGTCCACTGATTTATTTCAGACATGGATTGCGGTGGAAAAACTCGTACTGACATCTAAAATCTGTCCAGTGGTAGGGGACATGGACTTGTGTCCGAGAGGTTGCAGGTTCGAATCCTCCTACAGCTGGTTCTGCAACTAAGTGTCAAACATCACTTATCTTTATTGTGAGAACTCTTAAAGTCCAAATCACATCTCATAACGCAAATTGGGGCAAAATGTGTGATCTCAATGTGTCCCAATTAATGAGTCGACTGTAGGAGACATTTAGTACATCATAGTGTGGTACATATACTGTATATGCAGTATAACTATGTTCCAGTTATTGTTGTGTCTATTACAAATACGTTGACATAATAATAACGAAGCACAGTCGGATTGGCTCTTTTACTTTCGCTTTTACTGAGAGGAGTCACTCCTAATATTAATGCATTACATACAGTTATCATTCATTAATTTGTAAGGTTTAATTAGCTTATTGGCCTTTTTGTTTATATTAAGGAAGGTATATTTTGTAGTTAAATTATAATTTAAAGGGGAGTTGGAAAAGTGTCCCTTTATGCAGTCTGAGCCGCTGACGGGCTTGACTTTGAGCTCGTGCTGACTCGTCGTATTAATAAAATCATTTGTTGAATTACCACAATGTGACCTGAAGTTATTTGGTGAAGCAAAAGATCATTGCTGATGCTGATAAATGCTTCGTGTTTAGTGACAGCGTTTCAGTAAAGGAGAGACCGTTGGGCGTGTCTTCTCCTCTCACACAGCCACCGCCATGAAATAATGAGCGATTTTACCATTTTCACATCTGAACGCTCGCGATTTATGGCAAAAAAATGTTTCCATCTCTCCTCAAATTTTGGCTCAATAATGCGTTTTTTTGGTCCAAATAAAGCGGTGGAAATTTGCACTATGAGATACAATTTGTTTTGATATATTATATATATATATATATATTTTTTTTTTTTTTTTTTTTTTTCATCTTAGTTCTCACCCTACAGATTGAACCCACAATTTTAATTTTAATGCAAACAAAAATAAAAACTAAATTAAAATGATCGACAATTAAGGTGCACGTGACTATTTAACTGTCCGTTTGTTTGTATTTGTATTATTCATTTCTGCTTTTCATTTCATGTTGATCGACTCTGCCATCGTATGTGATACAATTACATAAGCGTTTTTATAACAGAAACGTACTAAAGAATGATGAATGTGGTTTATGGTGCCTGCAATGAAAGATAAAAAGTCAAGCAAAAAAAGAATGTAACAAACAGCCACAACAGAACTAAAGCCACAACAAAATAAAAGTCACCCAAATTAAAACATCTGGCATATACAGACGAGTAAATGCCTGTCAACATCCTCTGGATTTTTAAGGTATTTAAAGGATCAGACAATATTTTCCAGCAGAAGTCTGACACCAACCGATCTGTGAAAGACTTCGACGTGTGCGTTCTTGTCCCAGCTTCAGTATTAGCATTCTTTGCGCCTGACCTCCATCGCTCCAACTGTCGTCTTATCTGACAGAGTCTCTGACAATCTCTCGCTCCAAACACATTACACGTGGAAAAAGCATTTGTAGCCAGGAAACTCACCTTTGCCGGATTTCCCAGCGATGGGCGACGGACTGGAGGGCGTGACCTCAGCACCTTCATCCGTCTTACCTCCCATGACCTCAGGCTGCAGAAGAGGTCGAAGGTTAATCACAGGTCAATGAACATGCACAAGTGCAGCACAACAGAAAATGGCAATTCAAGGTCTTTGTGTGTAATTTCGTTTTTGCCTTTAAATGTTAGTACATCAACTGTTTGCACAAGAGATACCGCAATTAAAATTACGTGTATTTTAAAACTGATAAAAAATAATCATAATATATATATATATATATATATATATATATATATATATATATATGTGTGTGTTTATGCTATTACATATGAAAAGTGCAATTTTTATTCTTAGCAGTGTTCATTTTGACAAAAATTTTATTTAGCTTTGGACATAGTGTTTTAACTAAAACTCGAGTAAATTACAGTATAGATTTAGTCAACAAAAATATAAGTGCTATATATTCTAAATGTTTACTAGTTGCAATGTCTAAGAAATCTGAATTACATCGCTAACTATGAACATTTCAAATATGTACAAAGATCTTACTTATTTGGAAAAACATTTATTTTTCTTGAACTTATTCATATAATATAATATGATAATATGATAGTTATTTATATAACGTACTTTTCTCTCAACCCAAATAAATGTATTCTCATAAATGAAGCCTCAACAAAGAGAAAATTAAATACAGTGAAATAAAACAATTTATAATTGCATCACGTTTATAAGTAACAAATGTTTGCACGGTGAAATAAAAAAAAGAAGTTTCATCAGCAGATGGCGCCTCAGGTGTTTTGTACTTCTGCCCATGATTGTTGCTCCACACACAGCGAACAGATGGTTATTTTAAGGTCGTGTTGTATGTAAAATGAATCCATATATCTGACTGCTTTCCTGCCAGGAGTAGACATTTTTGAAGAAGCTAGCTATTCTAGCCAGCTAATTGTGTTTTTCGTGCCTCGCTGAAAGTGTCCTGATTGGTTCTCTTTGAGAAGCTCTGATGATTGGACATTGTCACGAAAGGCATTTTCGTTATGAGTTATGAACCATTCAAGAGGACGCTCAAAATATTAAAAATTGATTTTCATTAAATTGCTCAATATATATATATATATATATATATATATATATATATATATTAAAAAAAACTGTAACATAAATGAAGTTAACACAAACATATTCACTAGCTCACTATTAACAATTTTGCTTTTGGTCAAAATCCCGTAATTTTCTCTGAAGAAGTGCCAAGTGACATGTCCGTCCTCTCTCTACCACAAGATGGCAGGTTTACTCATATGTAACTCAGAGGAAGTAACAACCGTATTAGTCAGTGGTTACGTCAGCAAGCATGACATGTTTTTTTTTCCTTTTTTTAAGTGTCATTTAAAATCTTTTTAAAAGAGTTTTTGTGGAGGGTCATTGAGTTTATGTTCTGTGTTTTTCTGTCAGCGTCTATTGTCTCCCATTTATGACCTGTGTGTCTGAATTGTCACCTGCAGTGGTGGATATTTTAAGCATGAGGAAGTTTAAACACCATTATTAAGACGGCCTGATATCTTAAATCGAAAAAGCACAAAAATCTGTGAATTTTTCCGAACCTGAAAGAAGCTTCAGAGAAAAGCATGCAAGCAGACTACAACCATCAAACGGGTCTTTACTCTTACATAACTTCCTGTGAGTATGTGACGGCTCTATAATTACTCATCCTGGAAATCAACTCCTGCACATGTGGCGTTACGTCACTTTCGGACACTTCCGTGCATCCGTGAGGTTTCTGCACACGCAGGATGAAGCTGAAGAAAGAAGTCAACGTTGGTTTTTTTTTCAGGTTTACGAGTTATATAATGAAGCTACTCCCATTTCCGGTCACATCTTTCAGTCACTAAACCTAAGTCGGACAGAGAGAAGGAAAGAAAGAAAACGTTCTGAAACCGATTATGACAGACGGACGTCAGTCCACGACTGCCACATCCACATCCTCCGAGCCAAAGCTTCTCATCGCTCTTCTTCTCCACGACTCAAGACTTGATGATCTGAACGCAGGAAAAGTCTTCAGGAAAAGACTGCAAAAGATTTCACCATAAATCCAAATTTCACATCTTGTTTCTGTCCTAAACCCAACAGCGTATGAAGACTGACTTTGATTTATTCGTAGATTCTGTCATTTTGTCTTCTTTGGAAAGGGCTTCTTGGATTCAATCCCGGCGTTTGGAATGTTTCTAACAGCATTTGGATTCCATTTGCGTTTGACTGTTACTGTAAAGCGTAAAAACTTGGAAGATTTAACATCGGGTTGGTTTTTTCAGGCTCAAAACCATCACTACAGTGCTTTTATTGACGTGGAGTGGAGGTTCCGCTCACATACGCTTCCTGGCGAATCACAGGAGAGCGACACAGAGCGCTGATTTAAGCTCGGAGAAATGTGCTGAGCTCCATCTGATGAAAGCCAAAACCAACAAGTGGCCAAACAGAACCGCCTTCACGCGGTACTTTCCCCCTTCGGACCTCAAACACATGTGCGGCCAACCCCGATAACACCTCCAAACAGACGGCCATGGGAAACTCGGCTGGAAGTTCTGATCTTCCAGACATCTTTCTGAATCCTGTTACAGTGGTACGCGACTCACGAATGTCCAAGATAACGAAAATCCCGAGAGACAAAATGTTGTGAAAATGTCGTCCCGAGTTTCGAACAGAGGTGTAAAGTACTTGAGTAAATGGACTTTGTTACTTTACTTAAGTATGTTTTTTACTACTTTGTACTTGTACTGAGTATCAAAAATAAATGCAACTTTTACTCTGATTGAGTATTTCTACTCTTTACTCTACTACATTTGAATGGACACTTATTGTTACACGTTACATTGTGCCGGTATTGATTTATACCACGGTAAATTTCTTGGGCGGACGAGGTGATAACGCCATCTGTAGGATGCCGAAGGTACTGGTATTTATCAACTAAATCACGTGAACGTAAATTAGAGGCGTGAATGTATTTTACTCATTTCATTACATCATGTATCATTTACTAATCAGAATTATATTTTACACATTTTTTTAATCACACTTCAGTTTGACTGGGACAGATTTTTTTGTTCTTTTTATCTACTTTGTTCTACTATTTCTAAAACATTGAGGTGTTAAATTTCGTTTGTGCATTAAAAAACAAAACCTCATGAATTGAGTTTGTTTTCACATTTCTTGGTGGTTTTTTTTGCTTGAATTCAGTGGAAGGAAAATACTCAAGTTCTTTTAAAATTGGATACTCCACTATTTATTTATATTTATTAGAAGAGTGACAATTAACCCTGTCATGATGATCTTTACTAATTTGTTAGTAAGCGCCTCCTCCGCCCATAAAAGTTCTTGAGAAATGTGAATTACTTTCCCCTCCTCCGCCTCTGTTTTCCACTTCTCTTACATTATCTATGCATGACTCCTTCAGGAAACACAAAAAAGGGCATCAAAAATGTACGATACCTAATATAAAACTGCGTAGCCCATGCACAGATAATTATCTTTTTTTTGGGGGGGCGCTCGTGCCGTCCCCCCACATGACATGAAGAAATTAGTAAAAAAAAAAAGTTAAATTATCTGCCAATGGGGTGAGAAAATGTTATTTGGTAAGACCGCTTGAAACAAGAAAAATAATCTTTTACTCTTAATTCTAAGCTAGTTAATTTATCTTGTCTGAAAAAAAAAACAAGATTTATTGTGCAAATTCAGGATCTTTTGGCTTGTCAAGAATTCACTTTTCGCAATGTGATCTTGCCCCATCGAGATAATGAAAAGACCACAATAAAATCCGGAATTAAACCTTTATCTGAACCCGTCAAATTCGGTTCTGCAAAAACAAACGTCTTCTGCGTTCCCAGTGGTTTGGGAAACAAAGTTTTGACCCACCGAGCTCTCAGTCAATTCACACTGTAATTATACACGTCTAATGGCGTCTGACGTCATCGTAAATCAGCACAGAGTCGTTGGAGCTCGACGACCTGGAGTGGAAAACGACAGTAAAAGGAAACCTCGTGGCCAGCTTTTGGTCATCGGCGATGAGGCTGTTGAATAGATTGGCTCTGACGTGAATAACTCGGGGTGTAGTAGCAATAACTGAAGCTTTTAGTCAAGGGTTGTGGGTTCAAACCCTACAAGGGATGACCTTTGACCCACCAGACATTGTCCAGTGGGGTCAGCTGATCTGAAACTGCCCCAAGGGGAAATGTCACTGTTGGTTTAAAATAAAAACGACAAGGTCTGCAAAAGATGAGCGCTGGCGTCATTTACCCATCGTAAAGCGTGTCAGTGGTGCTCAACCAGTGGCGCCCTGGGCGAGACTCTCTCTTGGCGCCGGACAAAATTACATTTTTTACAGTATTAAGTACACAATGTCGACATTGACAGTATTGCACACTTAAATAAAACAAATAATAAATATTCTAAATGTCAAATCACACTAGATAGCTTAAAATATCACAACACCCCATAAAAACACAAACTCAAATCTGACGCAACGTAAAATACATTTATTTGAAATAATTTGGAAAATATTTAAACGCCCATTTCAATATATTTTTAACATATAAATGTGTGTATTACCCTAACCCCCCTTTAATATATTTACATATAAAGTGTTCTGTTTCTACTATTCGGCTGAATATATTTAAATACATGGAAATATAGTTATTGTTCATGTATTTCAATATTTCTGTATTCTTTAGGCTTTATATGAAACTGTTCACACTATATGCATGTATAGGTTAAAGACATATTTAAAAATGTCCCATAGTTTGCATATATGTATTTTGAAAATATATATTTAATTATATTAAAACAATGTTTCACGGATACATTTCTTCTCCGTATATACACTTTATTTATAGTCTTATATTGATGGCATTAATACAGAGAATGGCAGTGCATACCTTATATTTTGTTCATTTTACCTTTTTTTCCTTTTTGTAAATTGTGCACCCGATAGCTTTACGAATTCTAATCAACAGACCCCTCTCCCAATCATACTTAGTTTAGTGCGGCCGCCGGCTTCGTTTTTTCAGAAACGTCACTCTCTCTAACTGCCAAAGAAACCGATGCCGAGCTTGACTTTGCTGTCGTTTCAGTATAGTCAACGACGTAAACCAAAACCAAAAATGTATATTCAAAGTCAATCCATGGTTTAAAAAATAATCAACAATTGCTTATTTTCTTACTCGTGGGCAACTTTCCGAAACCAGAAATGTTTGGTTCAACAATTGTCACCTAAATCGTGACACTTTTTTTATTATTATTTTTCTTTCTTTATGTATTTATTTAAATCAGTAGCCTCCCACCTTGCAGCACGGACACCCGGCCTGACAGGAGCCGAACGCGGTGACGTAGGACGAGAAGGTGGCCCGCGCACTGGAGGGCGCGCCGGTGCTGACCACGCCCCCCGCGCCCTCATCCATCACCTGGAGGAGAATCTCCTGGATCTGCGTCAGCTCCTGCCTCAGCACCCGCTTCTGGTGGAAGCTGAACGCCGGGTGGTTGGAGGCCATGGTGAAGAGCAGCAGGAACTGCTCGCCCGTCCGCCCGTCGTTCAGCCGCAGCCCGTAGTTGTTGATGATGGTGTCGATGTGCGTGAGCGTCCGGAACAAGACGCCCGCCGCCACCCGGTTGTCCGAGCCGAGGAGCGCCAGCGAGACCAGCAGCTTGCTCCTCACCACCTCGTCCGTGATGTTGGTCAGGTTGGCGAGGTCGGCCGGGTTGTTGGCCTTGATCTCGGCGTCCCTCAGCGAGTGGTAGTCTTTCCGGGCCAGGTCCTCCAGGCAGGAGCCGAAGAAGCGCAGCTCGATGGGCACGCAGAGGTCCAAAAGGCCGCAGAGGAACTCGGCCCTCTGAGCCGAGTCCAGCACCGAGAACCAGCGGTAGATCTCCTCTCGCTTCGCAAAGCTCCGGTTCTCCACCATCTCGGACGGGATGCAGCCAGACGTGGAATCAAAAGTTCTCCCGCGACAACAAAGCCGGGCGCCTACACACTTGGAAACGGCTCCACGGCGTAAACATCTGTCAACGTGTTGGCATCGCGCTTTGGCAGCATTTTCTCACTGAAACGTTCGAAGGCATCAAGAAATCAAGTGTGTTTACTTTAATCCAGCCGCGTCTGTCTGTCTGTCTTTTGTTCCTCACGTCAGTCAATACTCTTCAGGAGACATTATGAAACTCGAAGTTTTCCCCCCACTCAGAATAGCGAGATCGCGTTTAACCCGTTGCGAGAACGATGTCGTCCCATCTCCTGAGGCAAACTTTTCACTTTCGGCGCGTCGGGACTTCACCTCGCCGGTTTGTTGTGAAAGGCGACCGAGTTCTAACCGCGATATCCATGTCTATCAATCTGTTGTGAACTCGAGTAAAGGGGTGGTGCTTCGTCGCAACTTTGACGCAAGGCCCTCCCACTGGTAGTTTCGATTGGACGGTCCGCTTGTCTGTATCCGCGTTCGGCGCCGCCATTGGCCAAAGAGTTGCTCGTCGGCGTCAACAATAGACCTTTAATTCAGACAGTAGATGGAAAAAAGTCAACAACATGCGTTAAAGTGATTATTTCAAGGCTTTTGCTTGGTTTGATGACCTTTTACGGAGGTTTAACGCTAGATTATTTTATTGACATGTGCGTGGCAGTATTAGAAAACTCTGGTTTTGTCATTTCGTTACGTCAACCTTGCCGACGAGTGCGCCAACGTGGTCGTCGATTTAAATACTTCCTTTTTTCATATTTGCCTTTCTTATTACAGCATGTGTTATATTTCTTTCTGAAAAAAGAGTGAGAAAAAGTTACCGTTTTTTATATACGGTAAAATTACATCGATTCTATTATGATATGCATACCAAATATTGATTATCGGTTTATACAATAATCAACGAAAAAAGTGCCGGTCGCGCCATCTAGTGTTCACACATGTTCTCACGTTAGCGCTTTGTTTTTTTTTTTTGTAATTATAAACTTTACAACTGATTCATAATCTAATAACGGTGGATGGAACATATCTGAGCACTAGATGGCGCCACCGCCTCTTTTTTCGCGACGGGACCGAGCACGTCCTGGAATGGAATGGCCAAAATAAGTAGTGAAAAATCTAAAATATATACGCTCCATTTTATTTATTTTTACTTTTTAAATTTACAACAAGAACTTTAAGGTTCCGTGACACATTCTGGAGTCTCTGAAATGTTCCTAATTCGTTTCCCGGAACATGAAAAGTTTGATAAGGGAGACATCTATTCACAAGCTAATTAAAGTAAAGCGTAATGATCTACAATTAATTAGAACGGATAAAATCCACACAATGAGCAACATGTTCAAAATACTAATTTATGTTAATTATAGGAAGTATTACTATATCCACCCATCTATCTTCTGAACCGCTTTTTCCATTTCTGGGTGATGAGGAGCTGGGTTGCCAGAGCAACTCTTAAATAGTAAATGAAAAATATTTAAATTGCGCCTAAGAAAAGAAGATAGCACAGAAAGTTATCAAACTCTGCAATTTTATCCACATATTAGTTTTTCTGGCAGCCATCATCTTTTTCCAAAGTTTTGCATGTTTTTTGGCTAGAACGACCTTGTAAAATCCTCATAACCACGACACCTGTCGTGCCTCGTGAACCTCCCCTGCAATCTCTCTCTCTCTCTTTCCTCACACACACTCCCACACTCCTGCTGATTCTATTTTGTGGAATCTTCTCTCCGTTCCTCGGTGCTAATCAAGCCAGCAGCAGGCGGTCGTGAAAGCGGCCCGGTCAGCGGAACCGGCAGGAGCAAAGCGCTGGCACTGCTCGCTCCATCACGGCTGTTACGTCATGACTGAAGCATCATATCGACACGGAAAGCGAGTCAAAGACTGGACGGCCTGGTTACGGCGGGCGAAGGGGATTTGCAGGACCTGCTGAGCTGAAAACTGCAGGTCAGACACGTGGATTATTTTTACCTGTCAGAGCCGATCCGCTGTAATTGAGAGGATAAATATCACTTCACCGTCACTAAAGAGGCAGCTTAACAAAGGAAAAACGACAACACACCTGTGTGTGTAAATGTTGTGACACACACGCATAAACACTCTCGCTGTCACACTCGCAAAGACAGAAAAAACAAAAGGCTGCCACACACACAGTCACGCACTATAAATACACACTCACAAACAGAAAAAACACATTAATACAACACACGTGTGTATTAAAACTTACAATTAGACACACAACACTCACAAAAGGTAAAAACACAAAACTTTGTCAGACACACGCGTGTTTGTAGTAACACTTTCAATATTTAGACACACGCACTATAACTGCACACTTTCACTGTCACAATCACAAACACAGTAAGCAGTCACACATACACACACGTTTGTGTTGAAACTTTCAATCTTTATACACACACGCACTATAAATACACACTCTCACTGACACACTCACAAACACACTAAAAACACACATCCATACACACCCGTGTGTGTATGAAACCCTCCAATATTTAGACACACACACAGGGACACAGAACAAATACACTCTCTCATTGTTGCAAACAGGAAAAAATACACACAAAAAAACAGTCACACAGCCATACACACGTGTGTGTATTAAGACTTACGTTAAGACCCTCCAATATTTAGAAACACACACACACAGTCACCCACAACAAATACACACTCTCGCTGTCATGCTCACAAACAGTAAAACGCAAAAATTCAATATTTAGACACACACACAGTCACGCACTATAAATACACACTGGCAAACACAGTGAAAACGTAAAAAAAAAAACAGTCACACAAACATGTGTACTAAAACTTATATTTTACACAACCAATATTTCACACGCACACACACACACACACACACACACACAGTCATGCACTATGAAAACACACTGTTGCTGACACACAAACACAGTTAAAACACAAAAAGCATCAGTTGTTTTACACAGTATTGCACGTTGTGGGATATTGGTAAATATACACATTGGGACTAATATACAGTAGAGTATGTATTAATATACATAATATACAATAATAACAGATCATCAAAACTTGGTTGGGTTGGGTATAACTGTACAGGCCACTGGTAAATATTGTACAAAAATATTTGTGTGTGTGTGTGTGTGTG
>CM051501.1:3166285-3214537 GCA_028031935.1 Paedocypris micromegethes | reverse complement strand
TGTGTGTGTGTGTGTGTGTGTGTGCTGACAGTAACTGAACTTTTACGCTATAGCTCATTACCTCTTTTCAAAGACCCTAACTGTTTTCTTTTGCACATCTCCAGGGTTTATCGCTGAATTTCGTATCTCTTTAGAAGCGAATGAGTGTATTCCACATCGATTGTAGATGCGCATCTAGAACGTCCGCGTGTCCCATCACCACGGAACCTGCTAGCGCTTCTTCACCTCCAGTGAGAAATGGTTAAGAGTCAAGAGTCAAGGTCACCAGAGCAGATTTGAGATAATCCAACCTGCGACAAAAAGATTTAATGCACAATCTCCCGCCGTATCATTAACTGACAAATGCTCTAATTATTCTACGAGGCCGGAGCGATGGAGATTTAGTGGGAGGGCAGGGGAAGGACTAAGCCGGGCTATTAGGAAAAGCAATCTTTGCTCCCCGAGGTAGAGAGAGAGAGAGAGAGAGAGAGAGAGCGGGCGAGCGAGCAGAGTATTAGCACAGTGCATGTCTCTTTAAATGAGAAAAGAGAGAGAGAGCCTGCAAGGGGGGGAGGGGGAGTCGGCTGCGCTGGAACAGTCCGCCTCTAATGAGCAGATTTGAGAGACACCAGTGTAAGAGAGAGAAAGACATCCAAGCGTACGAGGGACCAAGATGATGGAGCAAAGCAAAACGGCTTGAATCTCATCCCCACAGAGCCGGGAGCGAGGCAGGATGGAGAACGGGAACATTCAAGCCCTTCACAACTGAACCGGAGTCACGGATCCTTCCACACGGCGAGACGACAGGAAGCGGAGACAACGACATAATGCCCAGGAGGAATTAATCACATCAGGTTATTTCTGCCATCAGGGTTGCGTGTGGACCGTACGTCCACTGTGTGGATAGCAACTGCTGACGGAGAGCCAACCTTGGAGAATACGTTGGGTTTTTTTTCCGCCTTCTGGTTTCTCACGCACTGTGATTTCCTGTGTAGCACGAGCATGTCAGGTGGATTTAAGGGGACGGATTTGTAAGCGCTGCCTGCTTCATCCCTCAGCCATTGTTCAGACGGCTCACAAGTTTCTGGGTAAAGCTTGCTGGACTCTGCAACTGGAGGGAAGAGTATCCCAAGAAGGAAGCCCCTGTGGAGGCAGCGAGAAAGGGGGCAAGGGTGGAATTTGTTGCTGCGTTGGTATCGGCAGAACTAGGCACATGGCTGGGCCGGGCCCACGTTCGGCACCGAGAAGCATCCGCAGGAGAGCAACTTGTAAATAGCAAGTGCCTTTTCCCAAAGAGGATGGTCTGAAGCCGCGCTAGCTTCTCCTGCCTAGCTTGACAGGAGGGGACTTTTAGTTTCATCGTTTGTTTCCCAACCTTCGAAAGGAATCGGCGTTTGCGGATCTCCGTCCACCCCCCCACCCCCCGCTGGCTTCGCACCATCACCCTGGCCCACTTTCCCAGTTTGCGTTCAGTTGGCTCTTAGGCCCTTCTTTTTTTCTTTTCTTTTTGAGGTTTGGGGTATTTGCCAAAACCTATTTCATGCATGTCCACTGGGGGCAGGTTCAACTTTGATGATGGGGGATCATACTGTGGAGGGTGGGAAGAGGGGAAGGCCCATGGTCATGGCATCTGCACAGGGCCCAAGGGCCAGGGAGAGTACGCGGGCTCCTGGAGCCACGGCTTTGAGGTGGTGGGCATCTACACCTGGCCCAGTGGGAACACCTTTCAGGGTACGTGGGCGCAGGGCAAGCGTCACGGCATTGGGGTTGAAAGCAAAGGCAAGTGGGTTTATAAAGGCGAGTGGACGCATGGATTTAAGGGACGCTACGGGGTACGGGAAAGCACGGGGACCAGTGGCAAGTACGAGGGCACGTGGAACAACGGCCTGCAAGACGGATATGGCACCGAGACTTACTCGGACGGAGGTAAGATTGAGCAGGTTTACTTTGCACCCTACGTCTTTGAACATGTCTCCATCACTTGCAAAACTCTCCCATGATATCTTGTTCAAACGGGTTCCTCAAAAATCAAGTTCCGTAGAGTCTTGTCAAACTAGGGGGGCGTAAGTGAAAAGCCTAAACACGATTTGCCGACAATGGTACTACAGAACAAAAGCAGATCACTTGATCAGTCGATAGGTTCCAGAAACAAGACCACAGACTGAACCGACCGCACTGGTGGCATCTTTTACACCAGCAGCAGGCAAAAGCATCAGCACCCACTTACGTAATCCATAAGCAATGGACTGCTGTTTCCTCATTTGTCCCAACCGCAGAAATGCGACAATTGATCCAACCAATATTGCGGTGGAGAAAACCCGAGATTTTGCAGATTTGTCTTAAGCAATAAAACACACTCGTCGACTTGTCTGCGGGAAAACTTCGCTAAAGTGTTCGTATTTCAACGCGGCGTCTATTTTAAGACCTCCATCGGCTCCCTGCGCTTCCCTGCCTTTGCATTATGGGAGCACGCCGGTGTCTTTTAAAGCAAGTTGCTGTGGAAACCAACACAGACTTTGGCAGCGGGTCAGCGTGTCACTGGAGACCGGGTTCTCAGCTCTGATTGGCTGACAGGCTCGCTAATGGTGTTTACTTGGTTTGCCGCTAATCTGGGCCACTTAATCACAACTACTGTGCAGTCAGATGAGCCGGTGAAGGGGAAACGGCGAGGAATCGACGGGGGGGAACAGGTTAAAATGACCACAGAGAGGCTTTAGCTGATCGCTCGCGCCAAAGAAGGAAAGCCCAGCGGTTCAAGCGCTTACACCGTGCAAGATTACATACTCGGCTCATCATTGTCCCGCGAAAAGTCGTAGAGGGAATGAAAGATTGATGGATTTAGCTCTGCACTGATTTCAGTTTCTAGCATGACGCCGATGGTTGTTGTGCTAGAAACCAGGATGTAAACTGCCCATATACATCAATGTGGAACTCTGCATTGCCCACGGCCAGATGTGGCATCGCGCCCCGTATGTGGCATATATACGCAGCTCGTAAGGTTTCGTAATTCAGACGCGAGCATGTATTGTATCTTATGTAATCACAATGCATGTATAATTCATCTATACTTAACATGTACAGTAGTGTTCGCACGGACAGAGAAAAACATCTAGGCCTATACTGTACATGCATATAAATGTGTTTTTTGTGAGCGCGCCACCACCTATTTAACGTTAAAAAGGTCCGACTGAAATCCCCTTAAACGAATAACAGACTGCCAGTCTATGAAAGCTTACACAGGGATTTGGCTTTGTGTGGCCTCCTTCTCCATAGTAGGGTTTGGCAGAGGCCTAAATTTGCGACTGACTGGCAGTTGCGGAAACTGATTCATAACAGTTCCAAAGTGAATATATCCGCGTCTTAAAACTGTGTGTCTAGGTCAGCTAGGGTTAATGTATTCAGCTTAAATGTGATATATACATCAGTCATGTGTATATTTTTGTCAACTGCTATTAAGAAAATAGCATCCTGTGGTATATTTAAACCGTTTCTTGCCTTTTATTTTGGTCCATATTTTTAATATATTGTAGTGATTTACGTATATTGTTTATTCAGTTTGTACCATAATCACATCTATCGTTTTGCACCAAACGGACTAACAATACTAATTTCATTGTGACCCTGTGATGTGTAATAATTATATATAGCATATAAAGATATAACAATATAGGCATTCTATCCTATTCTATTAATTTGAAAGTCCTGATTTAAGGCCGCGAGCTTCCGCGTGAGTGCGGACAGACGTGTAGTCGCTGTGATTACGGAGGTGAAACTGCTGACTCGGTGAAACACACTTTAATATTTCATGCTCGAGTCAATCCAAACACACTTTGGTCCGGCTCGCGAGAGTCTAATTCGAGTTTAAGGCAGAAAGAGCCGCGGCGTCTCGGAACGATGACATAATGAAACGCGGTCACCGTGACAACAACACCGTGTCAACGACACAACGACGGCGGGAAAAGTGCGATTAAACAGTTCTGTGATGTTTCCGCGTCTTTGATCTTTCCGCATTAACCGTTTCCGTTCTGCTCGATGCTTCTCATCGGCCTCCGGCGGAAACCCGAACGAATTAGTTTGGACATGTGGGTTGCTGGACTCATAGGAAGCCGATACAGACCCACTAATCACGTAACCATGCGCGGCTACTCTACTCACAGTCAGTTAGGTTAGGTAACACGTACGGATGCCAACAACACTTCTGTCTCGCCGGGTAATAACCGTGTAATTAACATGTTTCTCAGATTGCGTCTACGTTCTCGGATGCTATCGATATCAATTGAGTTTATACTAATAGAGTTGTTGAGAAATGAAGGCACATCCGGTGGGATTTCTACAAAGCTTACCAGTTGATTCCATCAAGATTGATCGAGATTTACATTTTTAGGTCTATATAATGAGACTAAATTATCTTTCCAAAAAATCTTACCTATACTGTATGTATATACACATAGGCATGCTATAGTAATAACCTGCAAAGATGATATAAGAGAGCGAGAGAGATTTGTGTTTATGTGTGTGTGTGTGTGTGTGTGTGTGTGTAAACTGATTAAAACATTTTTAAATGCAAAGATTACAAGAAATGATGTATTTTATGTAAGAAATTACATTATTCAAAACTAAACTCAAAATGTTAAACTTCATGAACTCTTCTCTGTCTGTCTACCCACACACACACACACACACACTCCTCTATACTGAAATCAAAATACGGTAAAATATCAGTATATATGTAATTACATTATACTGTACGCTTAATTTAAAGCTATTTTGCGTTTAAGCATTTTACAACTAGGGCATAATATTAAATTAAACATTTATTTTCATCTAACACTAAACAACATAATCCAATCAAGTCCAAAAAAAGCTTGAGATCAAAATAGAGTCGAAACCAAAATACTGTAAAATCACTATATACGTAATTACGTTATACTGTAAGGTTAATTTTATATTAGATTGCATTTAAGTTTTTTACAATTAGGGCATACAATTAAATTAAACGTATTTATTGTCATCTACTACTAAACAACAATTCAATCGAGTCCAAAAAGCTTGAGACCAAAATACTGTATAAAATCACGTATATAAGTAATTACATCTATACTGAAACCAAAATACTGTACTGTAAAATATCAGTATAGATGTAATTACAATATATTTCAATTTCATAAATCGAGTTCAAAAACCTCAAAAGACCAAAATACTGTAAAATTGTAGAAAAAATAGAAAAATAATGTCTGGTCTCAGATCTGTTCAGTGAACAACTGGATCCACTTCTCTGATATTTCAGCTCACATCAGAGTGTCGGAGGTTCACACACACACACACACACACACACACACACACGCTCTTATCTTCAGCACCACGGAGAGCGTCCGTGTCGTGACTACGCTGTTCCCAGCACCGCGTCACATGCTTTCTTCATTAGGCCTGTCAGTCTGGCTGTTTACTTATCCCGCCTGTTTAATGAGAAGTTCCTATGGCTACGTACGGAATCGTCAAAGGATTGTTGGCTTACGTGCGTCTCAACCTCGAGTGATTTTGCCTTCTTTTCCCAGCTGAGGTCGCGGGGTGAAAAGTGATCGCTTTAATGCAATAACTAGGGTTCGTTGTATGAAATCAACGTTTCAAGTTTTTTAGTGTCAAACTATGAGCTTTGTGGCTCATTTATTAATGTTGATTTTGAAAATAATCCTTTCTACCATTTCAACCATCACTAGTTTGAATGAACACAAAACGCAGTGACAAAAGCAAAATGCTAATGTATTAAAATACATAAAGTGAATTTTGTTGTTTAAAAGGCCTAAAATGCGGCATCATCTTGTGATTTTCCGTATGATTAATTTAAACCTAAACGTACTGTTTCTCTCTTACTGCGTTCCAAACTAAAATAATAGTTCAATATAGCGTTATTATATTTAATTTATTACATTCTTTTCAAATCTATTGCAAAAACAGATTGTAAATATTGATCAATAGACTAAATTACATTGCATTTGATTCATTTCTATGTAAGGCATAGTATTTGTATTATATATTTTTTTAGAACTCTCACACACACACACACACACACACACACACACATATACAGTAATGTACAGTATTTATATCGCCAACTTCATCAGTGTCACACAGACTCAAAAATGTGAGTTGATGCTAAAAGTGGAACGCAGGTTTATAATAAAAACGAAACTTCTGGATGTATATTTCCAGCGACGTCAAACAAAAACACATGAACGAAAAAATGAAAAATGTAACTGAGCTTTAGTTCTGCTCCATTACATTTGCTTTTCTCATGTGATGCAACTTCAGTCCTTGTGGTTTGAGACTCTGTCTAAGATCTTCAGGAACCTTCTTGTGGACCTCCACATATTTGGTACATGAACACGTGCAGGTTTTTGGCGGACGGAACCAAACTCAGCATCCCGTCTCCATCCATCACGGACACAAACGTCGGCGGTTTTACATCACTGTCAGTCGTGTGCTGGACGACCTGCCAATGCATCATAATCACAAATCCACTCTGCGTCCGTAATCCATTCAACTGTCCGCTTGATTTATCTCACAGTGAGTTAAGGGATCTCAACCTAACAGAATTTCCTCTAAACCGCAAAATGTAGAACTCTGATAAATGGGCAGATTTTTTTAATTTAATTGTTTCGGCCACTGTTGGAACTGTCGTGTTAGTTTGTCAATGGTCAAAAATCGCTCCTAAAATAAATGAATACAAACGCAATAGACTTTAGCTAATATAATCTTTTATATTAGATTTGTACGTGACCCATGATGAGAAGATGGATAGTAAAAATCCACTATAGGGCGAAAAGTGGTTGTGAAAAGAACAAGATGGATAGATGGATAGGTAAACAGAGAAGATAGATAGACAGACAGATAGATAGATGGATAGATAGTTGGATGGATGGATGGATGGATGGATGGATAGATAGATAGATAGATAGATAGATAGATAGATAGATAGATAGATAGATAGATAGATAGATAGATAGATAGATAGATAGATAGAAATTCAGACCGATAAACGTGAAAATAAATATGAATGAATAAAGATGACTAGATAAAGAGGCAGTTAGGAGGATAGACAGAAGGAGAACAAGCGAGAGGAACCGGTAGAAAGCAGTGTGAGATGGATGGACAGAATGAAGAATGGGCCTGTGATGGATGGACGAGCGGGTTGAAGAACGGAGGGAAGGCTTCGGTTGAGGAGCCGTAAGATGGATGGTGAGACAATTAGACGGCTAAGAGAAGACTCAGGCTGGAGAGATGAAGATGGGGGCTGGGAAACTACAGCAGCCCACCCGGGATGGAATCACACCATGTCTGTGAAACCTACCGGAGTGGGAAAGCGGAGCGATTGAAGACAAAGGGACTGTGAGAGAAGAGAGAGATGACGAGATAGCCGAAGCGTGTGCCAGCGAGTTCTAGAAGGTTGGCCAGGATGAATCATCAGCACGCGTGGTTACATCAGAGGTGATCTCGCTCAACGAGATGGTGGTCCTCACGCTCAACCTCGGAGATCTACACATCATCGGCTCAGATTAAAAGTCACTTTCATCCGAGGAGATTAGAATGGGGGTTGGTGTCTTCCTCAAGGACTCGTCAGACTGTCTGGGATTCGAAACTCCACGATTTTGGTCAAGAAGAACTTGCTTTTAGAAACCACAAGCATGAATAAAATAACTCGGCGAATTACGAGCCAGCGATTGTTTGCTTCACGCCCCTTTTTGACCCGCCAAGCAAAATAGTAGTTTGAGGAGTGAGTCAGACTAATGATTGGGGCTGTCAATTTAGCAGGGCAATTTATTCTGTTTAGCGATACTGATGTGGGAGACAAACACACTGATGATGGAGATTAAACGCATTGCCGCGGATTAGAGTTCTGTTGGCGAGTATGTAGCGCCAGATTGCTTTTGGAAACGATGTCCGACATTTAAAAATAAAATGCATCAGTTACGGTAAAATCAAGATTTTTTTTAAATGCCCGTTGCGTTTTTTTTTATTAATAATGTGGGAATGCATTTTTCATTGGCCATAAAATTACAATAAAACCATCATGCGCGAATGGAATTAGGCGAAATTTGAAAAATTGTGTTGGGTTCGTGAAAGTTCGTGAAAGAAGTGAAAAAAATGGCAAGTCGGGAATTTCACGACAATATTTTGAGAGGTCTTTTTTTTATATAACGTTTCTGGTTCAATTACGTTACTATTTTCTTAAAAATACAATTTTTTCTTTATTTAACAAACCTAACTTGTGACTCGTATCATTTTGATATCGTTTTACTTGAATGATAGATAACAAAAGTCGATTCTAGTGGTCAGGACTTCAAGAGGAAGGATTATTATCCCCTGACCCCTGTGCAGTGACCGAGCGTTTTGATTGTGTCTGTTCCTTGGATTTTTTTTTACTCCTTGCCCGTGTTTTTCATTTTTGACTGTTTCTGCGATGACACATTGGACTCGTTTTTAGCCGGTTGCGCTAAGCTAAGCTAACCCGGTCATAGTTTGTAGTCTCTGTTTGTTGTGATAAAAATTATTGTAGTTTATTTTGTTTAATCTTACTTCTTCCAGTGTTATTTTGTCTCTGTTAAGTGCCGCGGCGTGTCTAATGTTTCTTTATTTCTGTTATTGAGCTAATAAAAGCTTATACTGTAGCACGTCTGACTACGCACCATTGTTTAACATTATACTGTATAGACGCACACGCGCGCCGCTGCATAAAGACGACGTGTTTTTGTTTTTATTAGTGATTTTTCCTGACTTGAAATACAGAAAAATGGGGGCTTATATTTACGCACATATTTGAAATCGGCGATTATAAGCACCCCCAAAGTTTTTGAGCTTCGAAAATTCGAAAAAAGGGAGTGCTTATATTTGCGTAAATACGGTCTTGATGATATGTCTTTGGGCTTTAAAACCAGAAGACACCCATGCCAGCAGAGGATGATAATGCAAACCTGTTCCTAAAAACCATCAATTTGTGCAATCCACTAGTGAATCTCATAGTAGAACGCCAATCTCTTTTCCACGAACCGGAGTATCCAACGAAAGTCCGTCAGTCCTGTTATTTTCCACCACAAAGTTCTTTGTCGTGATCCATCAAGTGTCAGACAAGAAGATCAAGCCACCAGTGTCACGCGGGAAACATCACAGCCTTCCATTATTTCGCCGGCACACTA
This sequence comes from Paedocypris micromegethes, assembly GCA_028031935.1. NCBI lineage: Eukaryota > Metazoa > Chordata > Actinopteri > Cypriniformes > Paedocypris > Paedocypris micromegethes. The sequence continues at coordinate 3,205,367 of CM051501.1, read as the reverse complement.
AACAATAAATAACGCTGTTGGAAGCTGAAGTGATGGACATTGTGATACGTCGCGGACAAGAAGATCGATAAGATGTTTGCCGGGTCCCCTAGAGATCATGGTCGACGAGCCGCTATTGCCATTATGGCACTTCCCGCGCCTGCTGATGATGCTCACAGAGATGATTGATGCTATCAAAGAACATCACGATGATTATTAATATGACAACGTGGAACACAGAAGTGCATTGTTTACGTTGTTTGCACATTTAAAAGTGCAGTTGTATTCCTCTGTTAATGTACATTTTTTTTATTTATTTTTTACTTCAATAATGAAATTTAATAAATATGAATCATTTTAAATAACAATTAAACTGGTTCCAAAGAATAATTTATTTAAAAAATAATAATTGTTACAAAAAAAATCTTTTTTAAATAATAATCTAAAATGATAACAAATAATAATGAAAAATAATTACTATTAAAAACTTTTATTGGTGCCATTTATACTGTTATGTCATGGTACAACCTCTTTTTTCCAGCAAAACTTTTTCCAATAACTGGTTTCTCGACAAAGTAATTCTTTCATAAACTGAGGCTAAATTTGACTTAGCTGTATGAACAACGCATCGGAAAATGTAATATGGATAGTTAAAATTAGTCTAGTTGTTAAAATGTGAGAAAAAAATGAAGTTAAGAATTGTCAGACTCACAGTCTGTTACTGGTTTTATTGCTGTGATTTTTCGCTTCCAAAAAATCCCGTTTGAGTCGAGATTTGTAACATAGGTTCTTACTAAGCGAAGAATGAAGATGAGTGATAAAGAATTGTCGTTTCACACATGAGGAAAGTTCACTGGTGACGGATCTGTATAACAATCTGATTACGATCAGCTCTAAGTTGGACCAAAATCAGTAAAGGAGTGATATAGATCTAAATCAGACTAAAATCAGTAAAGGACTGACCACATGGGCCACATGTACATTAACACATCCGTGGGTTGGGCATCACCGACAAATTTACCTGACTTCCTTAACCGAGAAAAAAAAAAAAATGTCTGGTTACAGTAATAAATATAACTCTTGGTTTGCAGTGCACAGTGGCTTTGAGAAACACTGAGAGAGAGAAAATCAACAGCAATTGTCAGATGAACTCGTTCCTTGGAAGAGCCAATGGGAAGCTTGCATTTGTTGCACGCAGTTTTTTTTTAACTGTTTTTGAACTTTAAAATAAAGCATAACCATGTTTACATGCACCTGTTATGTTGTAAAAAGGAGCAATTGAAGCGATTTGTCTTAAAATGAGTCACATGGGTTTTAATTCTGGTTTTATGACTTTACAGTAGATGTGAAACCCACCGGACCGGGATTTTAACTTTCAATGCTTTGGTGGCAGGTCCAACTCCGAACCTTTGGACCACAAATGCCACGCTAAAACTCGTAACCACCATTTTCAAACCTCCCAAACCGTACAAAGACACTGAACCCCCACATGCCCCCCGGGCGCCGCACTGTGGCTGCCCCGTGCTCCGAGTTCATGTCTGATCGGATGGGTTAAATGCAGAGAAAAAATTTCCCCATGAGGGACTAATAAAGGTTCAATTTAATTTAGTTTAATTTAATTTAATTTAATATGAAGGCCTTCTGAAGGCATCAATCTTAAAACCATGACTTGATTTTTAATGAGATTTCTGCTGTTTTTGTTTCTTTAGGAACATACCAGGGCCAATGGGTGGGTGGCATGCGGCATGGCTACGGCGTACGGCAGAGTGTTCCTTATGGCATGGCGGCGGTTATCCGTTCACCTCTGCGCACCTCCATAAACTCTCTACGATCCGAGCACAGCAATGGTACAGCTCTGCTGTCTGGCGATCGGCCACCTGTAGCTGGCGTTGGCACCGGGGGCGCCCTGACAGCGGGCAGCCCGGCCGTGTCTCGTGGAGGATTCGTTCTGACAGCCCACAGCGAGGCCGAGCTGTTGAAGAACAAAAAGAAAGGCCTATTCCGACGCTCAATCTTGAGCGGCCTCAAGCTCCGGAAGTCCGAGTCCAAGAGTTCCTTGGCTAGTCAGCGGAGCAAGCAAAGCTCCTTCCGCAGCGAGACCGGAATGAGCACGGTGAGCTCGGCCGCATCCGATATCAACTCCACCATAAGCTTAGAAGGAGAGGGCGACCTCCCGGTGGGCGAGGACGATGTGGACGCTACCACCACTGAGACCTACGCGGGCGAGTGGAAGAACGACAAGCGTACGGGCTGCGGGGTGAGTCGGCGCTCGGACGGGCTGCACTACCAGGGGGAGTGGCTGGGGAACAAACGCCACGGGTACGGATGCACCACCTTTCCCGACGGCACCAAAGAGGAGGGCAAGTACAAGCAGAACATACTCGTCAGTGGCAAACGCAAGAACCTCATTCCGCTACGTGCCAGCAAAATCCGCGAAAAAGTGGACAGGTCGGTCGAGGCGGCGGACAAGGCTGCTGAGATTGCGAAGCAGAAGGCAGAGATTGCACTCTCAAGGTAATTCTCCAACTTACCTATATGCGTCGTTTTATAACTATGCAAGTACTTTATGATTAATGTAAAAACATGACTCTGCAAAAAAATGTAATAAATCGGGGCAAATTGATGTAATGAGTGGTGTGCAGTCCAATAAAAGACTTTAGGCACAACTATAGGGTTGGGTATAGGTGGCATTTTGGTTTGGGAGAAACTAACCAATGTGTATCATGGCAGTTGGGTTTGGCAAACTTAACCATTTGAGCATCATAGCAGTTGGGTTTGGCCAAACTAACAAGTGTGTATTAAGACAGTTGCGTTGGGCAAAACTAACCAGTTGTGTATCGTAGCAGTTGGGCTTGACCCAACTAGCCAGTTGTCTATGATGACAGTTGGGTTTGGCAAAACTAACCAATGATGTTTCTTGGCAGTTAGGTTTGGCCAACCAAACAAGTTTTGTATTATGACAGTTGTACTTGGCCAAACTAACCAGTTGTGTGTCATGGCAGTTGGTTTTGGCCAAACTAACTGGTTAATTGTGATGGCAGTTGAGTTTGGCCAAACTAACCAGTTGTGTATCATGGCAGTGGGGCCAAATTAACTAGTTGTGGTATTTTGGTCCGGAAAAACCACCAAGTTGTGTATCATTGGTATAAATTGGATATCTGTAAAAGCTAACCAGTTGTGTATGGGTGACAGTTTGGTCGGGCTAGAACTAATCAATTGTGTATATCTATACAATCAACCCAGTGAGGTTCGGGTAAAGCTGGGTATTAGTGGAAATACTAAATTGAAGGTTAAACAGCTTAATGTTTTTGTTCTGAAACTTACGATAAAAACAAAGCAAACGAATCAATTGAATATACCACATCATAAAATCATACTAAATTTGTGGTTGAGTGACTCAAACTCAGGACCAACAAACTGTGATGGTGTAAATCAGACTTCACCATGTCGCTGGCGTGAAACAGCCGCCCTACGTTGGCTAGTATTGATGACCGGGTCGGTTGCTACTCGCCAGGACTCGCTAGCACAGCTATGTAGTGTGGTTGCTACGGAAACACGAATGATTTGTGTTGGTGTCGATGTGGAGAGTGAATACATAAGTCCAGATTCACTTAATGGGAGTCATGTAGATTCCGTGTGTATCAGCGAGCTGAATGATGTCTGTATTGACGCAGAGCAACAGCGGCACGATCAATAACATGGACGTGTGGAATACCAGTCATAAATTGCCTTCTGCTGTGTGTGTGTGTGTGTGTGTTATTTTCTAGTTTGGTTAACTGAACTCTATATGTTCTAGACTTTATAACCAATACAACTAACTTGGTGATAAAAACTACTATTTTCACCTAAAATAAATGTGTGGGGGAAAAAAAATTATTGACAGATGGTTAAAATTAAACTAATGAAAAATAATCCAATTAATAATCTGTGAAAATAAATTATTTCTAACTTGTTTTTTTTTACCTAAACCATTTTACATTACAAAAGTATGATAAATTACAAAAATGAACCAATCAACAGGATATTGTACCTTTATTGGTTTTCAGATCATACCAGACTAAAAAAAGAAAAATAAAAAACCTAGATTGAACCTAGATTTTATTGGGAAAAATAATAATCAAAAGTGTCCTTAAAATCTTTTACCAGTTGAATTGAGCCAATTATCTGGTAGATAATACATGTACAATACATCAACTTTTATTCTTTTACTATGTTTAGAAGTGATTGGCAAATAATAGTGAATAAATCCCAAAGTCTTAACATATCAGCCACCTAAAAACTAGTTTTTTTCCAAATGGACCACCTCAGGGCTCACTCTTGGGCCCATTCAGATTCTGTCCAAAATAAGACTTTTTGAAGCTGTTAGGATGACTCTCAGATCAGAAGTCAAAGGAGATCAAGACAGCGATCAGAAAGACCATCGAGGGAAAAACACTGTGCCAGGAGCGTTGGCAGCCGGTCCTGAGACAGACAGGAGACCGGGAATTACAACCAAGCCATTTTATTTCTTTCTAATCCGAACAAACGGCCAAATCCTTTTAAACTAATCACAGGATATTGTCTCATAGATGTTACGCACAACACTATAATGCATGATTAGGCTTTCCTGTGTTAGTGTGTGTGTGTGTGTGTGTGTGTGTGTGTGTGTGTGTGTGTGTGTGTGTGTGTGTGTGTGTGTGTGTGTGTGTGTGTGTGAGCGTATGTGCATAGGTTTGCATGAGATATATTAAGAGCTTCTGTCAGCCGCAAATCCTACTGACCTCATTATAATCTCAGTAACGCTGCTGCTTTATCTTTGCTCGGCCTCTGCCAACACAATACACATATTAATTCCTTTATTTGTTTTATTTTCTAAACAAATATCTCTCACACACACACACACACACACGTTTTCACTGTATAGTATTATTATTTATTACATTTACTTGTTAATATTTCATATTAACGCAAATTTATGTGTTTGAAAAATTGCAATAATTTTACATTTTAAACTTACAGCACTATTTTTATAACTATAACAATTTTTTTTATTTAATTGAACAGGTGAATCGTCAAATGTATAGTTTAACCAGTCCCTAAACACAAATTCGCTTTTCCTCAATTCCACAAGTAAAAACACTGAATATATTCGATTTGCAGTGTTCTGTCAAATAATGTAAGTACATTTAGATTCCTTGAGAAAATACAACAGATTTCAATGATGTTCTTAAAAAAAACTTTCCATGGAAAGAAACACATAATGAGTTAAACATTCTCTATTGAACTCAAGTAAATTCTTAATCATTTTAAATATTAGCAGTTCTTGTAGATCCGAAAATACAGTTTATTATAGTGTGTTCATGCATAAAGTCAATGTTCTTGCATACTATTCTTTTTAATATACAATAATATACAATTTAATATAAAGAAGTTAAAAACTAAACACAATTTCCCAATAAATCTGCAACAACAAAAAAAACAATTTTCTGTAATTTTTTAGTTTTTTTACAAAATACTAGTGAAGAACAAGCAAAAAATGTAAATAAAATCAAAGTTATAGACATTAAGATATTGGAAATTATTGTGAAAAAAAAAAGTGAAAAAAAAATCAAGTGAACAATTTGACGCTAATCAAACTAGCACAACAAACAAATCCTGAAGTTGAGACGTGAGGTGTGTGAGGAACATTCCGGCAGACGGACAGGAAGTGGAACAGATGTGCTGAGATCCGAGCGTCTCGGAATATCACACAACGGTTAATGGGATTAAAACCTGCGCAAGCACGAGTCACCGACACACAACTCCTGCTCTACCACAACGTGGAACACACACAAATAATAAAAATGTGTGTGTTAAATTAGTAACTATAACATTTTCAATTCATTTCAAAAATAAATAAATAAAAACACCAATTCAACAACGTGAATAAAACACAATTCACACAACAAAATGCAGCGATTTGACAAATTTGCAAACAAGAATTAAATCCAATTCACAAATTTCTAAAAGGCCCTTTTTTTATTGTCATCTAATTCATTTTCGTTATCGCAGTTTTTTCCCTTTCCATTTTTATAATGTCTTTTTAAACAAAACATATATACGTATATAATATACTTTTTTATATATATACCGTATTTACGTGAATATAGCCTGTTTTTTTTTTTTTTCAAATTTTAGCAGCTTTAAAACTTGCGAGTCGCCGATTTCAAATATGCACGCAAATATAAGCGCTCAAATGCATTTCAAATGAAGTACAAGTTTTATTTTATAGATTTAAAGATTTAAAGTTTTATTTTAAAGATTTAAAGATATTTAAAGATCTATACTGTAAATCGCTTTTCTTAGTTCCAGACCAACGCAAAGTCGCTAAAACAGGAGCAATCACAAAAAACGGCAATATTGTTATTTACTTTTAGCTTTTATTAGCTCAATAACAGAGATAAAGAAACATTAGTCACGCAGCGACACTTATCAGGGGATAAATAACGTGTTAGAGCAAAAATTATTATTATTTGAACAGACGGAGCATCCGGTGAAATAGCGCAAACGGCTAAAAGTCCAAAAGCGTCGGAAAACAGTTGAAAAAGAAAAACACAGGCAGAAAGTCGATAGCAGGGAACAAATACAATCAAAACGCTGGGTTTGCTGTGCAGGGGAAAATAATCCTTCGCTACAAATCTGCGTCACAAGGCTCTTGGGATTGGCTGAGAATTCTGGGAGATGGAGTTTGGATCACTACAATCGACATTTTTTAATCTATTAATCAAGTAAAACCGTATAGAAATGATACGACTCACAAGTTAGGTTTGTTAATTAAAGAAAAACAAGTGGAAAAATAAGAGGAAATGAAAGTACTTGAACCAGATATGTAAAAAAAATATATATATATTTTTTTTATTTTGAAAAATCAGGGATGTGCTTATATTCGCGCAAATACGGTATGTACGTATTTCTTTTAAATAAAACAAAATATTTCACATACGTATAACGGTAATATAAAGCTTTCCATGCGATTTGAAGTGTTGTGAGCCTGTCACAGGAAAAGAATCCCAATGACTTGACATTTCATCACACAAGCGCTTTCTCTCTTCCGACTCGAGGCGACGAAAGCCACAGAATTCCTTCTTGGAGAGTCGATCGGCATGAACTCACGTCTCAGATAGAGCGGCGACGTGAAGAGCATAAAAGAAGAACAGATAATATAAACGAAAGCAGGTCGCCGTGTTGGAGATAGCGCACATAGTTGCTGCTGCTGTTGTAATGAGGTGTGTGTGTGTGGTGTGTGTGTGTGTGTGCGTGAGAGAGAGAGAGTTAAGTGTCTGAAACACATTTATACTCACTTGCTTTTTCCCGTCTTTCTTCTTTAGAAACTGAACCCTTGACTTGCAAACACCAAATGTATCATTTTTCAACAATCACAAACACACCTTCGTCTGGTCACTTTGCAGACCGAAACACACATTTTCCCAGTTCAATTTATTTGTCCTATGTATTAAAAAGATTGTTTTTGAAAATAATTGAATAATATCAAATCCTAGTTAGATTTTTAGACACACACACACACACACACATACTTTATATCAAAGCGGGGTCTCGCCATTACGTGCCAAGCGATGTTTGTGCCCCACCTTTGAATGTGTTTTATCGCATTTTCATAAAAGAAATGAAAGAATTACAATTTATTTAAATAGAATAACAACTAAATAGCAAATATTGCCATAAAAATATAACATTTTGTTTAAATAAATCTAGCAAATCCGGCCATCAAAAATGATGAAACTTTGCTATTTTGTTTCCCTTTGTTTCACCATTACGTTGCACATTGTTGTTACAGTGTCTCTGATTGGCTGATTCTTACTCTGATTGAATGGTGAAAATGTGATTGACAGTGCTTGACTAGGTCGTGTGGGAGGTTTAGTGAGCACTCAAAATTCAGAGTATTTTATTTATAAGGTGCCATTCGAGACTTTCTCCTCTCCTCCGACTCGGTTTCAAAATAATCCGATGTGTGAAGACAAAAATTTCTACTATTATTCTGAAGTCGTCAGCCGGCAAAATATTTTAGTAAATCTGTGCACAAATAACACTTATTTATACATAAATATAAAGATACATATACAAATATAACACTTATTTAGACATATATAAAGATATCAAAACTCATCAACACTTCCTGGTCAACTGGCCAATCAGAGTAAGGGCCGGCTCCAACAAAACATTTGAAACAGAAAAAAAAGGTTTTGAACAAAAAGAAGATTACAAGCGGAACAAAAAACGTTTTCGTCTGTTTCTTAGAAATTTACGTTTGGCAATTTTGGAACAAACGTGATCGCATAAAGCGGTGAAAAAAAAAGAGTGTGAAGAGGAGAGGAGAGGAGCGAAAGAAAGCCAGCTCTCTCTTCTCTCGGAATCTGGCCGCATTGATTCCCTCTGTGAATTATTTAGCAGCTAAAGCAGCGCGTGCTGGTCCAGATCCGGCCCGGGAAAAGCGAACAATAGAATGCGTGTTGCGCGCTAAAGCCACACGACACCCGGCGATGTTCGTGTTGCGCGGTTACATAAGTCACGAGTGTGTGTCGAAGAGACATTTGGCGCGGCAGAAGTTCGCGGAGCTGAAGGCGTCGGCCGGTGACTCTCGGGTGGTCTGGGTGTGAAGCGCGTGGCATTAAACTCACTGATTGCTTTGTTCGGAAGGAAGGATTATCTCCTGTGTGCTTTAATCGCCGTTATTCCTAATGGAGAAGAGCATTTTTAATTTGCATTTGCTTTCATCCAAAGTGGCGTTGTGAAACATCTACATGCTGGGAAAAGAACCTTTGAATAGGCAAATACCATTGAGCCGTAGTCCAATTTTGGACCATTTATTTGGCCATGTACACATTATTAACAAGCAATATACCGTAAAACCTCTAATAGAACTAATTGAACACCACTGACCAAAGACTAAAGGTTTCAAAAATAGAACACCACCTCTAATAGACCGCCACCCTTAACACATATACGTACATATACACACGCACACACACACACACACACACACGCACACACACACACACACACACACGAGTGAAAGACTGTTCTATCACATCCTGTGTCATATGGGGCTTGTCATACTGACCCAGTGAACTGATTAAAATATTAATAATAATGTGTATAAGTGCATCCAAGTCATAAAATCATAATCAAAACCCATGTGGCTCCTTTTTTGCAACATAACAGGTTCATGTAAACGTGTTTTATGCTTAATCTTAAAGTTTAAAGAGTTAAAGAGCTTCACATGCAAGCTTCCCATTGGCTCTTCTAAGGAACGAGTTCATCTGATGATTTGGAGCTGCTTGGTTCGCTCTCTCAGTGTTTCTCAAAGCAAAAATAGCAAAAATCGTATATTTCTAAGAAACAAACGAAAATGCATCACGTTTCGAAATGTTTCGCTTGCAATTACGTTTCGTTATTTATTTTTCGCTTGCAATTGTCAAGTTTTTGTTTGAAACCTTTTTTTGCTTCAGGATTTTGTTCATTCGTTTCTTTGTTTCGTTTGGACTTCTGGCACAAGCTTCACGTGGGGGCGGCCCTTACTCCGATTGGCTGATGATAATATGATTGGCAGCTTTTTGGCACCAATTCGATTCCATAGATTAAAACCTGTAACGTTTGGGTGGCAGGTCCAATCTGCCACTGCTGGACCGAATATAAATTAGATTTAGGTAACTTTTAGGCCAATCAGATTCCTAATATGTTATTTTCACACACACTTGTTCCGATACACACAAATTAAAAACACATTGTCTCACACTTGAAACACACACACACACACACACACACATTCTCTCTCTCGTTTTCCTACTCAAACAATTTGTTTAAAAATGTGTATTAAAAAAGAGTGTAGTTCCCTTCACACTACATTACCCACAGTTCCCTACTCAAACAAGATGGAGGAGCGAAAAAAACAACGTGACCAACAATATGTGTTTACTTATAGTTTCATGTTCAGTTAAAGTGGTTAAACCAGAGATTAAAATCAGAGATTACTCTGTCATAATTCCTCTACAGCGCCGTAAACCTGCTAATCTGTACCATTGCTACACTTTCCCATTATATTTTGTGGGCAACTAAGTGAACACGACAAAGACGTGACGGGCGAATGAATGGGGTTCCTTTTAAGAGTTTATCTCGGGAGATAAGCTTTAGCTTACGCTAATTAGCATTTGTTAGCTAATTAGCTTATTGTCATCTGACTTCATCACAACTTTCTGGTTCTCAGGACGGCTCACGCCCGAGGGAAAGCCGACGCCGCGGTGACGGCGGCACAGAAAGCTCATGAAGAATGTCGGCTCGCCCGGATCACCGCCAAACAGTTCTCCCCGTCTTACCAGCACCGAGGAAAGCGTGAGTGAAACGCTCAACAGCGCCACTTCACTTCTTTTCGCCTCAATGCCAGCTAGAAACACAAGGTCCACGTGCATCGTAGAACTAACCGGCAACACAACAGCAGAGTTGTAAAGAGTACTAGACAACCATACTTGAGTAAAAGTACAGATACGTGCTGTATAAGTTACTCCAATACAAGTAAAAAGTCACCACTATAAAAAACTTGAGTCAAAGTAGCAAAGTATCAAACTTTAGTATTTTACTCATACTGATTTTAGGCTAAAATAAAGTGTTTTTTGCCATGTTAGGCTTGGTAACGTTACAATACCAGTGTAAAGTCAGGGAATATCTGTAGAGTTTAACTTAACAATAAATTCACATACATTCACGCCTCTAATTCACGTTCATGTGGTTTCTAATTCACAATCAGCTTCCAGTATCTTCAGCAGACTATAGATTGCAAAATCACCTCGTTGGCACAAGAAATTAACCGTGATAAAAATCAATTATGGTTTGTCGCGCACAATAAAAATGTAACGAGTACTGAAAAGTGTCAGTTCACATGTAGTGGAGTGATAAGTACAGCTACTCAATCACCATTGCAGTGGAGTAGAGAGTAAAAGTTGCATACATTTTTGAAACTCAGTACAAGTACGAAGTAGCCAAAAACACACTTAAGTAAAGTAACGAAGTACATTTACTCAAGTACCTTGCACCTATAGTTTGTGTAGGTGCCGGAATGTCCTTGGCGCAGGGGTGGAGATGGGGGGAATGAGTGATAGAAGAGGCAATAAGAAGATGAGGGGAGGTCAGCGTTGACCTTTCTACCCAGCCCACGCCGAGCCAGCCGACACAAAAAGACAATTACGCATGCACACACAATACCCACACACACATTTTCACACCACCTACACGCAAACACACACGTCCGCAGTCACACATTCGGGCACCGTCGCCCACCCCCACACACTGGCAGAACGCTCCAATCCGATCCCATCGCCGCTGAGCCGGACCGGGCCTTGTTTGGCGGGTTTGCCCGTAGGAACTCTCTAGGTCGAGATGCCGACACTTGCGTGGAATGGAAAGTCGGAAAGATGAGAGTCTGTAGGAAGATGAATCGACGCTAGCGGTGTGTAAGCGAATGCTTGAAACCCCGTAATTGAGCAGATCAGAGCAGCTGTGGAAGGCACTGATAACTTGCCCACAATCGGCGGATTTGGTGTCAGGCTCGGTTCTGTAATTGGACTCTGATTGTTTGCGTGATTACCGTAAGAAACCGAACAAAACAATTCCAATGGCTTCAACTGCGATCACAGCAACTGTGGAATCAGATTAGTGCCAAAAATATCAAACATACATTTCTAAGAAACGATCGGAAATGATTTGCGTTTTGTTTTGTTCATATTTTTCTTCGATTCGTTTCAGATTTATTGTTGCGATTCCAATTCTTGCGTTCCAAACGACTTTTGTAGATACTCCGTGGACGCAGGGGATTCGATTCTAAATGTGTTTAAGTGCTCGCTAAACTCTATTTCCTGGTCAAGTTGCTGCCAATCACATTCTCACCAGCCAATCAGAGTAAGCGCCGCCCCCATGTGAAACTAGTGTTAAAAGTCGAAAACCTGAAGCAACTTTAAAAAACTTTATATAATCTGCAACGAAGAAGAAAAAAGGTTCCGCACAAAAATGTGACGATTGAAAGCAAAACAATTTTAAACGGAATAAAAATGTGAGACATTTTTATTAGTTTCTTAGAATTTACGTTTGATCTTTTTGGCATTAATCTGATTCCATAACCCATGCCGCACATTTTACTCTCAACCCAACTTCAGATCCCAAAGTTTCAGATTACAACCGCTGCGTACCAACTTTGTAAATTGAAAATTCAAATCTTGGAACTGAACTCAATGCTTATCGTTCGATCAACAACTTTCACCAACGCTTTTTTAGCAATTACTGCAGCGTCGTAATCATCAATTTTATTATAACAGTGAAATTTGTTGCTGATGGAAACAAATTCTTCGTAATTGACGACCAGATTATAGTATTCTGTCATCATTCTCCCTTTCAATCGGCAAAGAGTTCACTGAATAAAAAGTGGACTTTTCGTTGACTAAACGGGAACGACTCGTTGACCCCATTCTTTTTCTCGTTTTCTCCCATTATTGGAACTATTTGGTCCTATTAAGTATAATTTTGGTCCAAATTAGTGAATGGCATTAGCCTTAAAGAACTTGCTTACGTTCTTAACGATTTGAGATATTGTAAATGATTTTGACCAATGACCAATAAATGATTTGAGTCCAATTATTGGATCGTTTATTGAGTCTAATTATTGAGCACGATTTGAGTCCAAATATTTATTAAAGACCCAAGTCTCTGAGCGCTCATCACTTCTCTTCTGTCTAGGAGTGGAGTGCCAGCGTCCCAAGCAGCAGAACTCCAGCGAGAACGACGTGGACGTGATCTCCAGTGGGACAGCAGATAGCACCGAACTCTACATGAAGGGCTCCACACCCCCTGACCTCACCCCAGACGTCAGCCCCGCCCCCAGCCGTCCCACCACTCCTCCTCGAAGCCCAACCGCCAAGTCCTCCCATCGCACCAAAAATGCTCGATTCCTCCGTCAAACCGCCGTGGACGAGGAGCGCAGTGGAACGCAAGAGATCCAGGTCCTGATGGAGGGAAGATGTAGTGGTGGAGGTGGAGAACACCTGAAGGCAAACAACTGGAGTGAGGACAAGCGTCCGTCACGTGGGGGCAGCAGTCGAGGGGGAAGTCGGGGCAGCAGTCGCTCTACGACCCCATCCGTCCAGGACGAGGTCCGGAACGCTGCCGGGCGGACAAACGGCCACAAGCACTCCAATCACAAGTCCCGAAACCACGGCTCCTCCAACCACAAAGTTCAACGGGAGAGGAGACCAGATGGTCCGTCTTGGACCTCTCAGAGGATACACGAGGACAGCTTGGCTCACTCACGTCTCCTGGAGCAGGACGAGGAAAAACTGAGCAATTATGAAATGGAGATGAGGCCGTTGCAGCCAATGGACTCCCAGAACTCTCAAAAGCCCTGTGGGCCAGGAGAGGAGAGGCACGGGCACTCTGCGTCCCGTGCCCAACGGCGGGGTAAAAACCGTGAGCGGGAGCAGCAAGTGTGGGATGCATCAGGGTCTACCAAGGACAACCCCACGGGGACGACAGCAGAGTCAATGCAAAAGTTGGACGCTCCCAGAGGGGGCGACAAGCTGGAAGCTCGGCCCCTCCGTCGGGACCTCACCCTCTCACCCCCACAGAAATCCCCACCTATTGCACTAGAGCATGAAGATGACAGTCAGTCTCAGCTCAAGGTGAACTCGGTAAGTCGAATATTGCGTTAAAGGAAAATTTTAAATTATTGTCAGTCGACTCCTGTTAATTGGGACGCGACCATTTTGCAGAACAAATTTGCATTATCAGATATGATTTGGACTTTAAGATTTGTCCCCAAAAATCGGCTGGCCCCTTTAACCGGCGTATATAGTACGTATATATTCTATGCAAAAAATATAGAATAAACTAGATCACAAATTGTTACTTTACCAAACAATGTCTGTTACAAATGTGGCTGCAAGCAGCAATGACGAGGTTTGAGCATTTTATGCTGCGTGGTAACAAGAATATGCAAAAGCAAGACAGGATTTGTTTTAGCAAAACGTATTCATTTAATGAACATGTTTTTATTTTAATAATGCTATCAAGCACAAGGGGAATCATTTAGGAGAGATCTATTTTTTACCAGAGACCAGACAAGCTTTAAATTCACACACAGTAATTAGACTTCTTCTCTCACCTGTGTAATCTTCAATCGTGGATATGAAATTGATATCTTAAATTAAACATTTTAAGACCTTAACCGACCTGATGAAATCCCGAGTGCGGCTTGACCGAAATGAGTCCGACATTGATAGCCAAGAAAAACACCAGTTATCTCCGAATTATAACTGACATGAACGAGTCTGTTTAATAGAAAATGGAAAATCATAGGCTATAGCTTTTTCACGTAGCAACAGGTACGTTCAAGCTTATGACATCATAGCTCTCACCTTAAAACACTCTGATTGGCTGTCAATCAAACTGAGTCAAAACGTTCTGATACTTGGCTACTTACGCAGTTAAAAAAATACCTGAAAACCATACTTGAGTATGCAAAACTACAAAACTACTCCATTACAAGTCACAAATTCCAAAACTTGAGATAAAGCATCACATTTTATCCAATTTAATGTTTCAAAATGCAGAACAAAATAGATAAAAAGAACAAAAGCTCAGTCTCAGTCAAACTGAAATTTGCAAAAATAAATATCATCCAGTACCTTTAGCATCCTGCAGATGGCCTCGTCCGCCCAAGAAATTAACCGCGGTATAAAAAGATACCGACTTGTCACGCATAATTTAATGAGCAACTGTACACACACTTAATCACAAACGTAGTCAAGTAGAACTAAAGTTGCTAAAGTACAAAAAAGTAGAAGTACAAAGTAGCCAAAATACTCAAGTAAAGTGACAAAGTCCATTTACTCAAGTACTTTACACCACTGCCCTCCACTTACAAAACAATTAGCCATCAAAAAATGTATACATATTATACATGTCATATTTGTACTTGTATTTGTTTTAAAAGTACATATTGATAAGAACAATTATTTATTATTATTAAACTGTTATTATACAATCATATGACACTCATTTTGCATTGAGGACTTCTGTGCCATCAGGCTCAAACCCTCCACAAACCCAACAGAACTTTCCATGTTCTACCAACTCACCAGCCTACGATCAAACTTTAGTTGTCGAGATTTAACACACACTCAAACAATCCCTAAATATTCAACCAAAAAAAATTAGCTTTCCAAGCCGCCTATGGCAGCCTCATCAGCTGATGACAATTCACGCCAGGAATATTTCGCACGGACCCAGCATTCCAAAAGGAATTCCTAGGGGAATTATGGGAATTAAAACCGGACACTCCACTGTAAACGGTCGCCTCCTGTAGCCCCGCCCCCTGCAGTCTCCTGCCGCACTAAAACACCTTGGTAACAGCAAATTGGCAAAGTGTCTCCTTCCACAGCGCAGCCCTACATTGGCTGTCCTACACTCTGTTGCTAGGGAACAGCTTATGCCTTACTTGGGAGGCGGCCAATCAAACGACAGCAGTGGGTTCTGGGAGAGGGGGGGGTGGCTGTGTGTGTGTGTTTGTAGCCGCAGAGAAGCAAGCAATGCAGCAGACTTGTGTAAGACAGGTTAACGCACACACGTCTGCTGTTAGCGGTTAGCTTAGCGCAAAGCACCTTTTCGAAAATTATAAATCCGCCGGCCCCATTCTGTTGTGCGGGATCAGCGCTCGCTCAGCCGCCTTAGCCGCGCGGTTCACTCGTCTCAGCCCAATTTCATGCTTGGCATGTGTCTGGCGTGTGCGCTTCACGTGTCGCCGGCTGTTGTAAACACGCTCCGTGACACGCTTACACGAGTCCGTCAATTAGAGGCTGGGATTCATCCTTCGCTCATTCCCATTCAGATAGCGGCGTATCTCTACGGCGAGCCGGGCCGGAATAATTATGCAGGAGTCTTGAAACGTGCACCGTAAGCGAGCGGACTCGTTTAATGGAGGCGCTAGGCTGTAAATCTAGGGCTCGCTAACACTTTGATAGCGCTACTTTAGCGCTGTGCTATTTCAGCACAAAATCTCCGCAGGCCCGCCGCATGCGAACGAGCAAAAGCGCTACGTGCGGAGGATTTGCGCAAGTCGATGGCTAGTAATGCTAGCATGGGGGGAAAAGCCGCGCTCAATTTTGTATGTCACGTTGACACCTTAAAACAAGTTTAACGGTCAATTTTGAAATGTGGAAAAAAAATTGACGTCTCTTTTAATTCATTTAAACAACCCCTTGTTCTATTTCTGGGTCACTCAAAGGCAAGACACAATAATTATAATGTAATTATTAATCATGATTAGCGAAATTTGATTGGCCACTTACGTTAATTAACTGCGCAGGTGGTAATATGTAGCGAGCTTCGATGAGTCCAAATGTTCAACGATAAAACACAAAACTCAAAATAAAATATATTACACTATTGTTCATGCTAAATTATATCGCGCGATTGGCGCAAAACTCAACGAAATAACCTCTTTTTCTTGGCAGGGCTCCAACACTATTCTGGTTGTCATGGTGATTCTTCTCAACATCGGAGTTGCCATTTTGTTCGTCCATTTTTTCTTCTGAAACCTGCTTTGCCAACGAGTTCTGCGAGTCGCCACCAATTTGGACTCTGACTTTTCTTTTTTTTTTGTTTTTACCGAACAACCAAATACGTCTAGCGAAGTCACGGCACATCAGCACGAAGCTTGAGGAACGCAACCACCAAACTGAGCCCAGAAGTTCCGTCTCTCAGTCTCCAAAGAGCTTTGGTTTTGATTTCCTACGAGAGTTTAATTTTATTTTCTACTAGTTAGGTTTATCTTTAGTTTGGACTTCACGCAGGTTGAAGGTTCCTCTATTATAAGTGTTGGTCTTTTTTTTTTATTTATTTGTACTTTCCTTACTTGCCTTTTACTACTGGTGGGTTTGTGTTCTTTTATGAGTTAGTGTGTCTATGTTCTGGACTCGGACGACTGCTGGCTACAGTGAGGTAGTGCGACCACCGTCAGCTTCACACGGCTATGATGTCACAAGTTGATGGCTATGATGTCACAAGGTCCAAGCTCCACCCCTGCCCCGCCTCCTCCAAAGCATCAATCACTCCAGTCTTCATTTCGCTCACACATTCGAAAAACACGACAAACTCATTGTCAATTCTCTTCCCCCCAGTCTGGACCTTCAGAATGTCAATGTGGGCCAGAAGAGGCAAAAATTAAAAAAAAAACCCAAATTGAGCCATTCAAAACGCAAAAAAAAACCATGACCGTCGCGTCAAAAGCACAAAGAAGTTTTGGAGAAGTTCTTGGTCCTTCAGAGACGGTGGTTTTGACCTATTTACATTTGGACAAATTCCCAAGTTTTCCGATCCTTATAAAGGTCGGCGTCATTAATCTTTCTCCGAATGTTTATATGAGTAGCAAAAATTATTCGATTGTCGTGCAACTAATTTTATTTTTCGTCAGAGCATGAAATTTGTCCAAAACAAATCTACGCTTTGATCTTCGGAAGCTAATTTTGCGTCACATCACCGCTTGAATGTCGTACAAGGGCTATCACATGACATTCTGTGAGGTCGCCATCATCATAACGCCCCCCTCACCTGACCACGCCCACTTGAAAGTCACATGCTGCGAGATGCTGACGATCCCGACCGGACGTTCAGAGACTGTTAACGTCACCCCCTCCCCCAACTGCTGCTTTCCAATAAAATATTTATTGACAAAAAAAAAAAAAAAAACAGTAACACCAACAAAAAAACTAAACAAAAACAAACTTTTTTAGCTACTCGCAAGACTGAAAATGACAAGTCTGATGCCGACTGCCTTGTTTTTCTAAAAGTGAACGATGACAATAAAATCCAGAAGTTGCATGCTAACGTATGTTTTAGTTTTGTATAGATAACTATAAACTGGGATGCGTGAACGGTGAAGTCTGACGGGATCTGAGCAAGGTGTAAATACTAAAGACATTGGTAATAAGCAAAAACGCATTGGCTTTGAGAAATTCAAAACGTAGTCAAAAACGCAGCTTAAATTCGCGACTTTGAACATCGCGAGAACAACGTTGGAATGACGCCAAATCGGAAAAGCAGCAGAGACGTTTTTAATAAGACGACGTTCACAAAGTGGAAGAAAATTAGCGCCATGTCGACATTTTATTTCGCTCTAAAGGCCTGTTCGCACCAAAATCCGCACGTTGTTAGAGCGCTACAGTGGCCATCAATGGAAGTTGACACAAATACACAAAAAAAACGCGTAGTCTGTTTTTCACGTTAAAAACGACAGGGAGTCGTACAGTGGTACCTTCGCTTACGTGTTTAATTTGTTCCGCAGCCAAGCTTGTATTAACCTTTTTTTTTAAATAAAGTTCAAATGCCTAATAATACTAATTACTCAAAATACAGCATTCAAAAATCCGCCCCTTATTTAATTATATTTAAGCTATAAATACAAGCATATGCCTATTTCATAATTTTGATGCACTTCTCACGTTAAAGATTTTTTTTACATAAATATTAAAGAGTAGAAAATTTTCACCTTGTGAAATTTGAAGATCATTGCGCGACCTTTGTTTTAGAAACTTTATCGTCTCCGGCCTCTCGTTACGTTTTTCCGTTTCAGACATCTGGAAATTTCGTTTCAGACATCGTCGACTTACCGCCATCATATTTCTTGAGAAACGCGGTAAAAAAAAAAAAAGTTGCACGAGGCACAAAGTGAAAAAGCGTGCACGGCGACTCCCACTGTTTAAATGATGCGATAAGCGCGCGAAGAACGACACATCTTGGCCACTAGAGGGCGCTGTGATGTCTCAAGATTTGCTCGCGTCTGGTCAATAAACCACTGTACGTTTTTGATCTTCCTCATGACACAGCACCACCTTGTGTTCGCAGGTGGACTTGCGCGTCACTCGACACATTGGCAGTGAAAATCAGCACGCCGATGGCGTATAAACACACCATTAATTCGCCGTGAACAGGCCTTTACGAAAAACAAAGACGTCGATTGGCTTTCCGCTTCGATTTGGTCTCAGTAAAACAAAAAAATCTCCCCGGACGATAACACAACGACGGGACAGGCTTGATCCGACAAGCTAACAGCGCGAGCCAATTTAGGCGGCGTTTACACCTCGAAACAGCGAGTTGAAGGGACGGGATGAACGAGAGGTGTCTTGATTATTTTTTTATATCCTGCTAACTGAACGCAAAGACTGAGATGTTTTTTCTAGCATGTGTGTATGGGCTTGTTATCTTCCCTCGGGTCTGTCCTCCTCCTGCCGATGGTTCATTCACAGTTTCTCGTTCTCTCTCTCTCTCTCTCTCTCTCTCTCTCTCTTTTCACGGCATTTTTCAGCCCGAAAAAAACACAACCCAGCAACCAAAAGTGCAAAAACAGAGGAGCTGAGCCCGGACGTGTTCTCGGCCCGTTTCGGAATTCCGACACGGCAGGTCATGTGACGCGATGGCGAGTGGGAGTTTTTACTTGTGTGGTTTGGCCTGGATGTGCCCGCCCCCGGCCCCGCCCCCGTGCACCTATAGCATGCCCGAGCATGCGCCATGTTCTTTTAGCGCTCTTCTGCTTATCTCTCTCCTTCTGTCGTTCTGTTCTTTCCTTTTCCCGGGGGACTTTTTTCTGTTTGAGTTCTATGGAGAAAAAAAATGAAAGTGTTTGACAGTAAACTCTGGTCGTGTGGTCATTGGTCGGTTCTGGTGGTCCGCAGTCGACGGTGTGAGAGTGGTGGAATTCCAATATATATATATATATATATATATATATATATATATATATATATATATATATATATATATATATATATATACACACACACACACACACACACACACACACACACACACACACAATCCCCTGATAATTTGATTAAATTAAATAGTTTTTTTAAATGAGGCATTATGAAACGCTAAACTAAAACAAAACACCATATTATATTATACATATAAATGTGTTTATTGAAATTTTTTTTGCTTTATTTTTGTTGCTTTCAAGATCTTTTTTACAGTTTGTGAAATGTATCGATTGTCATTAATATTATTTAGAGCGCCCTCTACAGGACCAGCAAGTTTGAATGACCCTGGTCGACAGATATAATAAAAAAAAAACAAAAAAAAAAACAAAAAAAATCACAAACTGCAGTTTGAAGGCATATGAAGGGAATTCATTCCTTCTTTAAAGTCTTCGATGCCCTTGTTTTGTCTCTTCTTCTCACTTTCATCCTCATCCTCTCCTGCTCAACGAACCCGCTCCCGTCTTCAAGGATCCTTTATTCGCAAGAATCTGTCCTGCGGCCACGAATGGACGATGAAAGACGAGCAAAAATCTTCTTCGGAATGGGTCCTAGAAAACGAACAGAATGCGTCACTGCAAAAATGTCGTCCTGATTATAATCTTCTGTATTTTAAATATTTTGTCGCCTCAAAATATTTTCTTTGAGATTTCTCGCGAGAATATTTAAGGTCAGATGTTTACATGGCGACTAGAATTGAGTGAAATGATGTTCAGAAGGAAATAGAAAAAAAAAGATAAAAATAGTTTGAATGATTAATTGTATGATTTTACCAGCTTGAATCGCAATAAGACGATCGCAATGGGATCGCAGAGAGAGGCGTGGCCTCAAGACGGTCGCATGGTTACGGATCAAATTTTGAACTTTTCGTTACTAACATATTTAGAAACAGACTCATTGGTTACAGTTCACATTAAAATTGGTACATGTAGCTACAATGTAACACTTAAATTTTAGCAGAACTTTAGTCATTTATTACTTTAAAAGCTCATCTACATTGAAAGAGAGAAAAAAACGAAACGCAGATTTTTGCCTTTTTCATAATTGTGAGAATAATAAACTTGAATTCTGAGTACAAATAATCAAAATATCATTTTACGTTATTTATTTGGCACGATTAACCGAACATCGCGCGAGCTTCACACAAGCATTATCCATTGATTTCCGCTCGTCCTGGGTTCCGCTGTCATTTCCGCTCGTACGGTAAACCATTTTGGGCTGAGATTACAGTAAATTACGCCTTGTCCCGGATTATATGATTCCTGTTTTTTTTTTTTTTTTTTTTAAATCTAGGGGTAAGAAGCAGAACATTCACAAACTGACCCTGCGGCCTGGAACTCAATCTCATAAAGCCGTTTCATCGCCACTAGATTTGACTGCAAAGCTCCGTTTAGCGACTTTTATTCGCAGACAAGAGATAATATCATTTGCTTTAGTTGATTAGGCAAAACCGCGCAGTGACGTGCTTTTCGTGACATTTCCCAGTTTGGTTTAAAACCTCCCGGCGTTTTCGTTGACTCTTGTAGCGTCGGAATTTGCTGTATTCCGTAACACGCTTTTAGCTTTTTATGTAAAATTACAGTGAATAATTCATCACAGAAAAGTGATTCAAAACTCCAATGTTGCGTACAATAATGAGAATAACACATTTTTCTTGCAGCAAAACAGAAATACATATCAAGACGAAATAAATGAAGGAATAGCTGGAGGGAGAGATTAACGACTGTGGGAATAATGACCAGCTAAACAGCTGGAATAACGGCTGGATGATGACAGATGAACGGATAACAAGATAAAAGGAAAAATAGCTAAAAGAACAGTAGAGGAACTGAGAGAAGGACGGATGAATATGGAAATGTATTAGCTAGACTAATGGATGGATGAGAGAGGGAAGAACAGGTTGTGTAGTATGTGAAGATTGAAAAATAAAAGTAAGTGAATGAGAGAAAATGTGATTAAAGACTGACACAAGGATGAACAGAGAGATGAACAGAAGAGAGGATGATGAATGAATAAGGGTATGAATGATAAGATGAATGTAAGAACGTGTGTGAACAGATAAACAGTTAGGTGAGAGGATGAGCGCTTTGGTTAACAAATGAGAATGAACAATAAGATTAACAAAAAAAGAGAGTATAAATGCATGAGAGGATGAACATAAGAGCGGATGAACTAATACACAGTTTGAGTATGAAAGAGTTGAAAAACGAACGAATGGTTGGGTGGATAAACAGTTAAACAAATCAATGAGAGGTTGAAGAGTTATGTGGATGAACAGAAGACGAATGGATGAACAGTCAGATGAATGAATGAAAGAGGTAATAAACAATGGAAAAAATGGATGGGTGGATGAACAGTCAAATCTACAAATGAGATAAAAGATTTTGTCGATGGTTTGTTGATAAACGGATTAATGGTTGAACAGTTAGATTTATTAATGGAAGAGGTGATGTACAGATGAGTGGATGAATGGTTAGATGAATGAATGAAAGAGGTGATGAACAGATGAAGGCATAAATAAGACACTGAAAGGATACATGGATGAACAGTAAATGAATTAATGGAAGAGGTGATGAGCAGTTAAATTAACGAAGGAGAGGATGAAAGGATATGTGGATGATCAGTAGGTGATTGGATGAGTGGACGAATGGCTAGATGAATGAATGGAAGAGGTAATAAACAGATGAAAGAATTGATAGGTGGATGAACAGTTAAATGAACGAATGAGATAAAGAAATATTATGTTTATGATCCGTAGATGAATGGATGAACAGTTAGATGAATGAATTAAAGAGGTGATGAACAGATGAAAGAATTGATGGGTGGATGAACAGTTAAACGAGCCAATTAAAGGTATGTGGATGAACATGGACGGATGAGTGGATGGACAGTTAGATGAACGAATGGAAGAGGTGATGAATAGTTGAATGAATGAGAGGATGAAAGGATATGTGGAGGATCCGTAGATGAATGGATGAACAGTTAGATGAATGAATGGGAGAGGTGATAAACAGATGAGGAAATGGATGGATGGATCGTTAAATGAATGAATGAATGAGAGGATGAAGGATGATGTCAATGCTCCACAGATGAATGGATGAGAGAATGGATGGGTTGATGAATGGCTAAGACTCTGTTAGCTAGATTGACGAGTCTTTGGAATGAACGGATGAATAGACAAAGACGATCCAGATGAAGTGATGGATGACTCGACAGACAGACGCAAGAACGGATGAAGAAAACAAAGACTCTTCCGGAACCATCCAAACCACCTCCAAACAAAACGTCCCCGAGCGACGGCATTAGTCACGGCTGAATTATAATTCCTTATCTTTTATCAATCTCCCCCTCTGATTGGTGCAGCAGATTAATGAGGTCATGATGACACTAATCAACCACACTGACCTACAAACATCTTCCTGCGTCTTAAACGACTCGGCGGTGGCGTCACATCGAGACTTTCGGTTATTTATAAACAGCTCAAAAAGAAACAGAATTAGAAAGAAAGAAAGAAAAAAAAAAAAGATGATGAGGTGGAGACGGAGAAAGGCAGCGATGAGACAGTCGGCTGCATAATCGTAACCTCTTCCGTCTCTCCGCGCAATTTATTATTCAATAGTTTCATCGCTCGCTCCTCGCAGCCGAGGAGAAATAGGTCAGTGTGGAATCGACGCCGTGATTGCCAGATTTACGTTCCTTCAGCCCAACATGAAGGAAACTTCTGGAAGCGTGGCGGCGGATGAGGCCACGCCCCCTGGAGACCACCCGCCGGAGGAAAAAAACAACCCAAAAATCCATATGCTGTGATGTTACTTTAGCATCATCTAGACTTCAAGTCACGTTTAAAGGACGCAGAACAGAATTAAAGTACCAAAAAAAAAAAAAAATTACATGTTATTTATCAGAAAAAAGCGACTGATAAGTTGCAAGAAAAAAAATGAATACCGCTGCTACTATGTAAAGTATATATGTACACAATTGCATTTAGTATTTAGACGTGTATATATATATATGTATGTTTGTGTGTGTGTATATATATATATATATATATATAACTAAATTCAATGGTGTACATAATTATGGTAATGTATAAAACTGTTTAATGTCATTTTTTGTAAATTGTTAGAGCAAATGTATAAGTGTAAAAAAGTTGACTGTATTAAATGCGCGCGCACACACACACACACACACACTTTAGCATAAACAAAGTTAATACAAAAATCCACAGATTCAAAAGTTGAATGAAGGAATAATAAAAAAAAGCAAAAAGACAGGGACAAATACAAATAACATTACTTTAATTTACTTGTTTTCAGTATTATTGAGCGTATATATTGTGTACTAATAATTACAACTGTAAATAAAATGTAATTTTTTTATAAAGGCATTCAAACAAACACATGGAATTAAAAAAAAAAAGTTTTACATTTCGACACAGTGAAATTTATTTTTTGCAGTTATGTTTGGAAATGATTCATTTCACAATTGGTAAGAAAAGAAGCTGCTAAAAAATGTGGATCATTTACACGACTTGAAGGTTTTGACCATTTAACTTCACAATTAAGGCAAAAACAAAAAGAGGAGGAAGATGAGGAGGAAGAGTTCCGAGCGTTTTCAAGAGAAGGACATCGCTCCACACAGACAAACCCTCACTGCGGATCCTGGTAGAAGACTTTAGCCATGGCGAGCGCCACCTTCTGCACCTTCTTCTCTTTGGCATCAGGGCCCATGTTGCGTCGGGCCAGAACCAGCCAGTACTTCTCAGTCCGAGCCTGGTAGTCCAGCAGCGATTCCTCGGCCTCCACTGGCGGATGCTTGGATTCTGAGGGATGGAGAAAAAAAAATCCCAGAATAAACCAACAGTCAAGTCTTGAGGAAACTACTGAGAACTTCTGAAACCACGTGGGACGCCGAAAAAACCCCCAAAACATCCAGCATCTTCAAAATCTCCAAGTAAACCCTTGTTCACCATAAACCCAGTCTAAACCAACTTCTGACACCACGAAGACGCTCAGATCAGAAAAAATAGAAAGAATTAATTTTGTCACGAAAATCACAGACTAAACTGTGATTAAAACAAGAGTATGGTTTAAACTCAGACTATGGTTAAATCCAAATTTTTGGTCTTGAAGAACCTACTGAGAACTTCTGACACCATTGACTCTCTTTGTCCAGCGCCCAATTCAGAAGACCTTTTAAATGTCAGTCTAAACGGACAGGTAACTCCAAAATTTGATCTTGAAGAACCTTGAGAGAACTTCTCACTCCATTAAAAAAGCTCAGATTTGAATAAACCGATTCTCCTTGTTTATCAAAATCCAGATGACCATAAAAACGCCAGACTAAACGGACAGTTAACTCAAAAATCTGATCTTAAAGAACCAACTGAGAACTTCTCACTCCATTAAAAAAGCTCAGCTTGGAATAAAACGACTACTTGTCCATCAAAATTCAGAACGGCAGATTAAACGGACAGTTAACTCCAAAATTTGGTCTTGAAGAACCTTCAGAGAGCTTCTCACTCCATTGAAAAAGCTTAGAATAAACAGATTCCTCCTTCCCATCAAAATTCAGATGACCATATGAACTCTAAATGGGCAGTTGACTCCAAAATTTGGTCTTGAAGAACCTTCAGAGAACTTCATGCACCATCGAAAAAGTTTAGAAAAAAACAACAACTCTTCTTTTCCATAAAAATTCAGATGAAGATATTAAAGCCAGGCTGAATGGACAGTTGACTCCAAGAAGGTCTTGAAGAACCTCCATAGAACTTCTGACACCACTGAAAAAGCTCAACTTGGAATAAACCAACTCTCCTTGTCCATCAAAATTCAGATGACCATATAAACACGAGGCTAGACGAACAGTTAACTGCAAAATCTGGTCTTGAAGAACCTTGAGAGTTGTTCTGGCGTCATAAAGAAGCTCATCTTAGGGAAACGGAGAGCATTTCTCCAGCCTCCCACTGAACACCAGGAAGCCAGTGAGGCGATCAGCAGTGACAGGCGGTGCAGGCGTCTCACAATAATCAGTTTAAGAGAGAAGGAGCCCAAAGCCAAACGCTGTCAGGAGCCATCGCTCGGCCTGAACCTCCACAGGTCTGACCCACACCACGATACCTTCTTCACTCTCATCCTCCTCCGATGACTCCTCCTCTTCATCACCATCATCATCCTCATCACCACCATCAGCCCCCACCGCTGCTTCATCTTCTGATTCTGATTCGTCCAGCCACTCCTGCGTCTCTGTAGCACATTTAACAGGCGTTAATACGGATGTTCCTGTTATGCAAGTGAAACTTACAGTGACGTGAAAAATTATGTATTATGTTATACCGTATATTTATTCAAATGTTTCTTTTTGCATTTAGCAAACACACTGACAACAGTCAAGACTTAAATGTTAAGACAGAATGACAGAAAAATGTTTAGACGGATGGACAAATGTATGGATAGACAAATGAATGACAGATGGGTCTACGGATAGATAGATGGATGGATGGATGGATGGATGGATGGATGGATGGATAGATAGATAGATGGATAGATAGATAGATGGACGGATAGATAGATGGACGGATAGATAGATGGATAGGCAGATAGATGGATAGATGGACGGATAGATAGATGGATAGGCAGATAGATAGATAAATGGACGGATAGATAGATGGATAGGCAGATAGATGGACGGATAGACAGACAGACGAATGTTTAGGTGGATGGATGGATGAATTGACAAATGAATGAATGTAAGTGAGCGAGTGAGAGAGAGAGAGAGAGAGAGACAGATAGATAAATAGACAGATAAAAGTACAGTCAGACATATAGATAGATGGAGAGATGGATGAAGAGACAGACGGAATGACGAAAAGGCAGAGACACTGACAGATAGATAGATAGACGGATGGAGAGACTGATAAGACAGACAAATATAGACAGACAACAGGATGAACGGATGATTAGTAAGTATAGACAGACTGAGGAATTGAAAGCACAGACAGACAGTGACAGAGAGAGAGAGAGAGAGAGAGAGAGAGAGAGACAGACAGACGGACCGGAAGAGAAATGGATTATTAGAGGGAAAGCAATTAGAAAGACAGAGGAATGTTATAACGGACAGACAGACAGTTTGTGGTGGTCACTCACTGGGGTCCATCTCCACCAGAACCTCCCACTGCTCCAGCTTGTGCAGGTCCAGACTGTAGAGGTCACTGAGGGTGAACTGTCTGTCTCCCACCTCGAACATCCCCCCATACACGAACAGCTTGCTGTACTTCACCGCCGCCATGGCACTGGAGCGGGGGCAGGGCTCCACCAGGGGCGACGCCTCCTCTCCTCCTTCTTCCTCCTCCTCCTCGCTCTCCTCCACTTCCTCCTGGACGGGAATGGCTTCCTTGATGGTCATGATGGTTCCGTCCTCGGCCACGATCTCTTTCACCACCTCCGTGGGGCCCCTGGGCTCCTCCGTCTCCTCCTCCTCACCTCCCTCCGTCCTCTCACTCTTCTTCCCGCGACGTCTCTTCTTCTTCTCTGACTTACCACCCTGCCGAGACCAAGAAATATTTATCATTTAAAGAATAAAAAAAATTTGGGACTTTATTGGAGCGAAGTGGACGTGTCCCAATAAACAGGAGTCGACTGCATACGTAATAAATGTAAAAGTGTGTATAAATATATATAAGTGTGTTTATGTCACGACAAAAGAAAAATAAAACTAAAAAAAAAATCGGAGGTGGTCAAGTATATATATATATTAGTCCTGTCAAACGATTTATTTTGTTTACAAAGTAAAATCTTCCCTGATTAATCTCAAAATTAATATATACATATATATACACACACACACACACACACACACACACACACACACACACACATTTACATATATAAATATATAAACCTATATTGTATTTTTATTTATATTTATATTATATTTTTATAAACCTATACAAATATTGTATATAAAAAAAATAATAAATATATAAAAAACAAATAACATTAATTAATTATTATTACACACACAAACGTACTGTATCTAAACAGTGTGTGTGGACAGTATATTCGTACATACAGTAAATAAAAGAAGGTATAATTCACACATGTAAATATATAATCCTAGTACTTTATAAAAAATATATAATTGATATATAAACAAATAAAATGAATGAATGAATTATTATTATTCACACACACATACTGTATATAAACAGTGTGTGTGCTGTATATTCATACACACAGCAAATAAAAGGTATAGTTCACACACGTAAATATATAAACCTAATCATTTATATAAAAACTAAAATTTGATATAAAAAACTAAATTAATTATTATTATTACACACACACACACACACACACACACACACACACACACTGTATATAAACCGTGTGCACTGATTATTCATACATACAGTATATAAAAGAAAGTATAATTCACACACACACACGCTCGGAAACATGCAAAAAAAAAACTAGATGCAACCTTCAGCTGCGCGGGAAACCATCGGTTCTTGTTGACGTCAAAAAAGTAAAGGTCATTAAAGAAGTCGCCCTCCAAAGACTCTTCGTCCTCTTCGTCACAGACGCCGCCAAAGAGCACGGCCCGGCCCCCCGGCCCCACGGCCAATGAGAAGCCGGATCTGGGAGGAGGCTTCACTCCAGACGGGCTCAGACGAGTCCAGGTCCACCTCTCTACAGGACGGAACAGAAGGGGGCGTGTCAGTGAAGGACACGCCCACACTCACGCCCACCCTGGCCGGCACCTTGCTCCTCTTTGTCGTCCCTCCTCAGCAGGAACATGTCGGAATGGATGGTTCCCTTGTCCACGTCCTTCTTGGCTCTCTGAAAGAAAGCATCGGCCATTAGAGTCAAGTGACCAGCTAAAGCATTTTCATGAATGAAAAACATCACTATTGTTAAAAAAAACTGCGGTTTTGACTGTCAATTAAAAAAAAAAAAAAAAAAGAAATACACACATTTTTTTTGTACACAAAATCTGTATTGTAACTTTATTTATAAACATTATAAATATTATTTAAAGACATTAGATGCAGGGTGTAACCTTGATAAGCATCTGCTATTTTTAATACAATGTGTCTTTTAAAAGAAGTAGCCACGATGTATATTTGAAAAATGAGAGACACAGAGAGAGAAAGAGAGAGACAGAAAGAGAGTTTATGTTGTCACGCTTTCTTTCTTTCTTTCTTTCTTTCTTGCTCTCCCTCGGGTGAGACTGAATCCAAACTTCACGGGAAACAAACGTTTACAAACGACTTTGATGAAAAAAATGAGCAGAAACATATTGTGGCACAACTCATAAACAGCCCCCCCATAAACCAAAGTATTCAAATCTAAAATGTGTTTTCCTTATGCAATTTATGCAAACATAAGCAACCTGTGAATATAAGCACCACCTTGATTTTCATGCACAAAATAAATATCTCATTATTAGGCGAACATAAGCACCTCATAACTTTCTCGGTGCTCTGACTTTCCACAAACCTAAAAATCTGGCACAAAAAAAAAAAGACTTGTCACAACAATACTTTCTTTACAAGTCTAACTTGTTACTTTATTAGTTAAATAATTTCTAAATGTAGTAGAGTATATCTCCAGTAGGGGGTGCTATGGTTAAACTTGCTATGTCCATATATGGGCGTAATCCGGTTTTCACGGTTACAGACAGAATCCAATTCCCCACGTTTTCTGTAATTTTTTATATTTATTTCTTCCAGTGTTATTTAGCCACTGCGTGGATGAGGTTGCTCAGGTAAATTCAAAGTTATTCAGGTAAATTTGTTATTTATACGCATATTTTAAGACAACGTCTTTCCATTTGTGTGAAAATGTAGAAAAATTGGCGTTTAAATTTAAGCGTTTCGTGTAAATTTGAAATACGCACATAGAAGCACCACCCAAAGTTTTTAGGGCTTCTAAAATAGAAAAAAGAGGGTGCAAATATGGTGCGTGTAATTGTCATAAGACGTACAGATTTGGAGTATCCCCCGTAGATGATGACGCCGTTGCCGTCGGGCGTGGGGGTCATTTGGCACGCTGACCTCGGGCACGGGCCGGTTCCTGACGGCTGGAGGCGGCTCCAGCTGAACGAGTCCAGGTTAAAAGCGTGAACGTCGTTATAGTAGATGTAATCCCTGCCACAAGGAGAATACACACGTTATACTGTAGTGTGTGTGTGTGTGTGTGTGTGTGTGTGTGTGTGTACCTGGTGCTTTCATGGAAGCCCCCAAACACCAGCAGCTGTCGTTTGCTCAGGACCATGCGATGCCCGCTCCGGCCAGAGGGGGCGCCAGAGGCCCTGCCAGGACAAAACAACAGGGATTACAGACAAACCTCCACGCGCCTTTGTCTCTGTGACACAACAGTACACGCAGGACTTAGATCGCTTACGATTACTGACGACAAAGCCAATTACACTCGCTCTTAAAGTCAATGTGCAGAGGAAGGACTTCTCGAAGTCATCGAATTCAAACATTGTAAATACAGTCCTTAATGCTAATAGGCTCGTAGTAATGTGTAAATACAAAATAGCTACTTCGAAACATTTTTCTAGATAATTTTGTCGTCAAATAAAGGCATACAATTTATGTACATTATTTACTGTGATGAGATTTCTGCTATTAGTCTACTCAAATAATTATTGGATTTGCTTAAACAACTTTCATTAAAATTTATATTCAAAATGCTGCCGTTGAAAGTATTTCCCTAACAATCTCTAAAATCTCTACAATGGAAAAGCTTTTTGTGATTGTTTGAGAAACCCAACTATCACACAAAAAAACATACTGCATTTACGCAAATATAAGCACCTGTTTTATTTTTTCCAATCTTAGCGGCTCAAAAACTTGGGAACAAAAAACAAAGAACACGGATAAAGAGTCGATGGCAGGGTACAAATACAATCAAAACGCTGGGTTTGCTAAGCAGGGGAAAATAATCTTAGCTATGATCGTCTTCACACGACGTCGGATAAAGATCAGCTCGAAACAGCCTCCCACTGTTGAGTGCAAAGGCTCTTGGGATTGGCTGAGAATTCTGGAAGATGGAGTTCGGATCACTACAAATTTTGCATCTATTATTAAAAAAAACGATATCGAAATAATACAAGTCACAAGTTAGGCTTGTTAAATGAAGAAAAAAATAGTATTTTTTCATCTATTGTTCAAATAAAACGATATCAAAATAATCCGAGTCACAAGTTAGGCTTGTTAAATAAAGAAAAGAAAAAGCATTTCTAATTTAAAAAATTGACAAATAAACCACAAATGTAAAAAAAAATAACCTTTGCTTATATTCACGTAAGTGCGATACTACCATTATTATTATTATTCATTTATCGGTTCTTTTTGCTCAATTGAAATTTTGGGAAACGGCAGGATGCTGCGCTCATAAACTCACTTGATCTGCTCCCACGTGCGAGTCGCCAGATGAAGAACCCACAGATCTTTGTAGTGATAGAACTGCTCACCATCAGGGGACGCAAACTCACCCCCAAAAACCCACATCTGACCCCCACCCTGCGGCACTACCACTGCCTGAGAGACACAGAGAGAGAGATTATTTAAGACAGTCCGCCCCCTGGTGGCAGCAAGTGATATTGAAAATGCATAAATATAAAGAGTTTTTGCTCAATCTTATTTCATAATACTGTACCTTACAAATCATTAATATGTATCATTTATATCACTGCTAATATTATGAAATCCTAAAAAAATTTAAATTTAAAATACATGAACATTGTATATACTGTACATAATATATACATCTCTATTTGAAAAGAAATACATTTCTCTATTCTCACCTCTACTCATTTTAAAAAAAAAAGGATAATACAAATAATATTTAATTTGAGTAAAAGAAACATAATAAAATTAACACAGAATTAGAGACATTTCATGATTTCAGTAAAATCACACACATGCACACACACAAACAAATATGTGTCAGATATGTCAAAAAAATGAAATATTTAAGGAGAAATAAAAATGTTGAGTAAATAAACAAAAATATATAATGTGTACTTGTAAATCAACACAATTAAAAACAAAACTAACAACTAATAAATGTTTTAATACAATTACAGTTCATAATATATACTATATATATTTATGTTAGTACAAAAAATATATACTATATTACTTAATATATCATAGTATATCAAATTATATATAACTATATAATGTAATTTGCTTTATTTATTCAAGCACAACTGTATAAGACACACACCTGTTGTGCGCATCGTCGCGGAGGAGGGTTGGGAACGTCGGTCTTCATCCACGTGTTCTTCTTGATGTTGTAGAAGAACAAGTCGTTGTACAAAAACGTCTGTTACAAACAACGACAAAACCAGTATAGACGTCAGATCACATCACAAAGTGTGTATGTGTGTACAATAATGAAGATGAGAAATACCTCTCACAACCACTCCACATCCATTTCCATCGTAATTACAATTTAAATTGTAATTAAAATGTCGATTATTTTATTCCGAGGAGCTTCAGAGAAATGTAACCCCACTAAGACAAGATGCTGGTTCTCCAAAAAATCAATCACGAACCCAATATGAGTATATGCGTTGATTTTAAATGTTCTTTCACGCATAGAAGGTTGGATTATTGTACAGGCAATGGTTTTCTGGAATGTTCTCCAGCTTGACAGACAGTAAAAAGTCAGCAAGTTTGGCTGCAAAAAGACTACTTTTATTGATTACAATTTTATTGATAGACTACTGTAAATGCTCTACTGTATCAGGAAAAATCTTATTTAGATTACATTTTATGAAATAGTCATATTTTGCGGTAAAACACATCGCTAAGCTACTTCCCACAATGTTTATTTTTATTAAGAAAACACACATGGAGACAAAATGGTGAAGTGCATTATGCCTAGTGTGTTTACTCTATAAATGCAATAAAACTCCATGTTGCCGTGTTTACCAGCATTCAAGTGATTTTGCCAAGTTGGTTGGTTCTCGCCGTGGCCACAGGAAGATAGAATACTTACCTTTTTGCCATTATAAAACTCCCCTCCGAATAAGATCAGCTCGTCTTTTTCGGGATGCGCACACAGAGACGCGTTCAGTCTGTGGAGATAATGAGTTGTCAATCAAAACGAGCAGTCACATGATCTTTTTTTTCCAACCCGGGAGAATTTCCTTACTACGCATTCACGTTAAAAAAAATACATATTTCGTCTTCTTCACAGTAGACTTGTGCAATAACGATAATTATCCTTTTAATATCTGTTAAGCAATTAAATGTGTATCTTTTATTCATAACAATTAAGATATAACTGCTAGGTTTAAGCGAAGCATTCATTTGCTTTTATACATGTGATTTTCTCGATAAAATTACGGCATGTGAAAACTACAGATTCTCAGGCTAAAGTCAAAGAGCAGGAAATATCTTTAGTGTCATGCAAATTGTTCACAATTTGTTGAAAATTCATTAAACTTTATATTCTTCATTTTATTATTGTAGGTTTGTCTAATTACCACCGTTATAATGAACATTTTAAGAAGGATATAACAATCTGCTTTTACTTCCAGAGATGGCCAAAACATGACCGAAAAGTTTAACGCGCATGCGCACAAGGTAGGAAATTCTCCCGGGTAGGAAAACATTTCAGAACAAGCGCGCACCTGGCTGACGGAGGCTCGCACGCAGCTTCCACTACTTGAGTCTTCTTGGCGTCCAGAGATTGAAATTCTGCTATTAATGCCTCTAAATCCTCCTGTGGTGGCGGAAAAATGCGATTTAGCATCATTGATTTTAAACAATAACGAGCAATTCAATTCAACTTTCCCCCCAGGGGCAAATTCAAGTGCACAACGTATATACAGGCAGCGATTGTGCATTATTAACAGAGCAACGACCATTTGTGGTTATTAAAATTATTCAAATGACTCGGGCTTTTATTCAAATGTTTACAGGCTTTTTACTGTGATGTTACAGGTTTACCGATTACCTCCTCCCGTTTCGATCTTTTCGAAATCTTCTTTTCCATTTTGGCAGCGGTTTTCTCCGCTCCCTTTATTTTCTTCTCTTTTTTACCCTTTTTTCCCATCGTGCTGTTTGAAACAATTCGAGAATAGTATTAAACACAGTCACGTGGAGACGCAACTGAACTCGCGTCAGATGTGCCAAGCGCTTCCGCCAACAACACGCGTCTCGCGGCTGAGATTGTGACAATCCGCAACGGCGCCGCCTGCTGGTCTGACGTAATCCCTGCCGTTTATTATTTTAGAGTGGAAATAAGAAATAATAAAAAAAACCCTATAAAATAACAAAATAAAGAATAAACTCGTGGAAAAATGCGTACACAAAAACATATAAAGTAACCATAAATGAAACAACAAACATCATAATAATAAATAAAAATACTAATAATGGATAAAAGCACAAATCATTAAACAAGTACAATTTAAAATTCTACTTTTATTATTTTCGCTTTTAAAAAGTTGTTTTATTTAATTATTTAATTTATAGTAGTTTAATATTTAATATTAATGAATTAATTAAAAAAGTTAAACCGAATTAACCAAAATAAAGTGCTGAGGTCATGAGTAAATTCTAAAAGCTTTCTATGCATTTTACGCTCATAAGATTTGTGTGATGGATAGGTTTTTATTCATAAAGACATGTGTATTGTAAGTGTTTTTTTTTTTTAACAATATTTAACGTGCCTGCATTGTGAATAAGCAATGTGACTTTTAAATTTGAAGTAACAACTTGCAGAAAACCACCAAAATCAATTGAGTCAAACAATTAGAATAAAATATTCCAAACATATTAGATCACTTTAACGACATAAATGTTAGAAAAAAGGCCTCACGTCAGAGGCATAATGAGTTAAACAGACTGGACCACTGGCTCGATTTCCCGCCGGAAACACTCCCACGAGCCTTGACCCAAATCAAGCTCACATCCGTCTGTTATCTTAACTAATAGATGTCTGATGCATCAAAACACTGAAAAAACAGAAGGAGATTCAGAACGGTTTTGGAGGAAATTAAACTACGTAATGAACCAGGTCGAGGCATCATCTGCGCATGTGCGTGATTGCTCAGTCGTGTCTTATGCAAACGATCAAACACCACATTTAGACATGATGGAAAAATAGAGTCGTTGCTGCTGGGATTCGCAACACTAAAGTTGTGGGTTTAATCCGCACACTTATATTTAATTCGCAATTTAGCCGCTTTTGATAAAATAATCGATCTGAATTCAGTGACGTGACGTAAGTGACTCCATTGGTGTGCGCGCGCATCTGAGTCGGGAGCGCGCAGACGTCTGGGATGTGAAACTCGGAAATTGCTTTTGATGGAACGATTGATGTACAAACGATATTATCTGCGGATTTAATGACGATTCTGCTGTTGCCTAGAGACTGAAGCTGAAAGCCTTTGTGAGAAACATGCACGGACTCAAGAATGGACAATATTTCATCTGTAGATATAACACACATTAAGTCTTCCTGTTTCCTCGCGTCACGATTTATTCGCTGCTATTTTATGACCATGAGACTCAGAATATGAAAGAAAAACAACTACTTTTTTTAGATCAACAGTGGAAAAACAGCAGAAAATTTGACATAAAATGCAATATTAATAATAAATAAATATTATTAAATAAAAATATAATTTCGTATACTCTATATATCAAACATATTACAGTTGTGTGTGTGTGTATATATATATATATATATATATATATATATATATATATATATATATATATATATATATACACTGTATACAAGTACAGTGATACAAGGAAATTTGTAAGGATAATATATCAAGTATTATTACTGTGACAATAAAAGGTTCTATTTCTATAATACATATTATAATAACGCACTATATATATTATATTCAATTATTATAATACTAGTAAATGTAGACGCTTTGTGACAACTGTGAAAAGTGCCCTGCAAATGCACTAAACTTGAACTTGAAATTATATTTTACAATAAAATAAAAACATTATTGCAGCCTGTACGTACATTTAAGCTTGAGTATTTAAGCATATGTGTTTTTGTATACATAAAAAAAAGAACATTTTGGGGTGTAAATCATTAATTAGCTGACCTTTGACCCCAAAACACCCCAAATCTCCTTTACTGATCCTTTTATTTATATCTACTGAAAAGAAAATGCATCTTATTTGTATACCACCGTGCCATGGCATATACTTGAAAGCTTTAGAGAAAAAACAAAACGTCTGACCCGGTTGGAATCTCAGCGTGGCGTGGATGGCGGACGCGTCTGGACACGTGAGGCCTAGATTGGTCTTCTCGTGGCCCGTCTGTGCCTGCGTGTCCTGTTCACACACTCGTCCCCACACACACTCGTCTCTCATACACATCGGCACTTGTGGCGTCGGTGCTAAAGCTCTTCACAGTCACGTTTGTCATGTCAGGACGTAACTGAGACGCAAAAAAAGCGTGTGACTCACTGACACACACACACACACACAACACACTCACACACACACACTGTCTGTGCGCTGTCATGACACTTCTTGACATGTGTGTGTGTGTGTGTGTGTGTGTGTGTGTGTGAATATTGTTTTACAAACACACAACACACGCTGTCTGTGCGCTGTCATGACACTTCTTGACATGTGTGTGTGTGTGAATATTGTTTTACAAACACACAACACACACTGTCTGTGCGCTGTCATGACACTTCTTGACATGTGTGTGAATATTGTTTTACAAACACACAACACACTTAAGGAGCAATAGCGCAGGTCATTCCTATCCATAGTCAGAAAACAACGTAAAGACACACACGTCACAACTTTTGTTTTTGAGACAGTTAAAACTGTGAAAAGCGCCCTACAAATACTCATTATTATTATTATTATTTTGTATTTTGGCATCATTTATTTATTGTTTCTTAAAATTTTCTTGTTTCATTTTATTGTTGGTCTTTCTCCGGGTATTTACTGTCTTTTCTGTACTGTTAACCTTTTGTCTGCTACAGTTTACTAAACATGTTTCATGTGTTTAAAACAATATTCACTCACGCTCTTATACATTTTTATAACTACACTTTATATATGCTGTTACCGTATATATAAAACCCAGAAATATGCAGTATCTGCATAAAATACACATGAAACAAACCATGTAATTGGTCAAAATTGTGAATATGACAAATATATTAATTTATAGAAAAATATTCACGTGTGCATATACAGTATTGTATATATATATATACTGTGTATATACAGTATACTGTAAATGTATATTTAAAAATCGATAAATAATACATTCTTAATAAATGTACAGTAATAATAAATGTATTTAATAAATTGTATATAACTGAATATAAATTAATTTTGAAAAGTGCAATAAATACATAATTATTTAAAATACTTTACCGTAAAACCTCTAATAGAACGCCACCATGACGAATGAGTTGACAATGTGTGTGTTAGGGCAGTGTAGTAAAGGCTGCGGGTCACATGACTGGGATCTCTCTCCGGCCGCAGCATCATCTGACTCCGGGTCGGATCTTCTGGATTCCCTCGGGAGGAAAACGCCTTTACAATCAGTTAGTGAAGTCTCCACATCTTACTCCACTAGTCACAAGCTCCAGGAATCCATCACGTCTCTCACACACACACACACACACACACACACACACACAAGGGAGTTTTGAAAGCATTTGTGATTTATTCTCTGAACAACATTCAGCACAAACGTAACAACCACGTGAAAGATTGAAATAAAAAAAAAAAACAACAGGTTGTTTTCCAGTAGTCGACTATGACAAAGAAGAAAGGGAACGAGGGAGAAACATCACAGCTACAGCGGGGAAATATTACAGTAACCTTACAGTAAACAAAGAAAGCGTTAGAAAGCTTTTCTAAAGGCTTTTACGGAGAATGTCAGTAGGTTTAAACCAAACACAGACTTTGGAATTGATTCACAATGATCAAGTTGATGTGTTTTAGCTCGTATGATCCGCGAGAACGGACCCGTCTCAGGTTCTACCGCTTCAATTATGGGTCAAAATGGAGACTAGTACTTCAAAAATACACACAATTCTCAAAAAAATAGGGAATAAGAAAAAATACAAAATTCTAACGTAGGAAAAAGACATTTTTAAAGCGGGAAAAGACATTTTAACAGAATGTAAAAACATATTAGAGCTACACGAACGACCCTACAAATAATAAATAAGCACGATGACTAAAACGCTACATAGTTCAATAGCGGTTGGAGTGTTAGTGTTGTGTAGAAAAAAAAACAACTAGCTAAACGTCGCAGCTTTAAAGGAAACTACTACGAACTTTCCTGAACGAATTTTGTCGCTCGTCCTCTCAAAACGTCCATTTGTCCGACAGTGAAATTCCCACGGTTGCTCACGTTTACACACACACACACACACACACACACACACACACAGTTGACTTCGGTCCAGTACAGGAGCAAATAACCAACAACCATTTACCCACGTAGCAGAAGTCGTAAAAAAAACACAGAACAAATGTGAAAACTACACAACGCGCGCGGCGTCTTACCGCAAAAACATTCCAGTTTTGTCCGTTTGCGAACAGACAAGGCACGTAAATCGGTCAGGTGACGTTAGCTAATTTTAGCAAATTTTATCGTTGACGCTAAACGTTCAACGTTGGCGATAACGCCCTACCGCCATCTTCGGCAAATTTTTACGTTAGCATCACTGTGCTTTGCGCTAATGATTCTCACAACAATTTCGGCCAATAAAATTACAGTCAGCGCTTAACGAATCCGAAGCTGGTAGAAAAGCAAAAATAGCGACTTTAAACATCGTAACTGAGCGTCTGAATGATCGCCAGGCGTATTATCGTTGTAATTGAGGTAAGACGAGGCAGCAACGATTGAGATCGATTTCTCCTTTTCGTGTTTTTTTTTCCCCGATACATTCGTCCAAAAAGCCAAATATAAGAAAAACAATGCTTCAAAAAGTCGTAAAGAGACAGACGCTTCAACGTGGTATCAAAAATAAATCGGATCATTGGGCTGATCGTAAGAATAAAACCCGCACACACCGACAAGGCAAGTGTCCGTATCGGCAGCCGACGATGAAATGTGCGAATCTGCGAAAAACTTCAGTGCATAATCGGAATGATTGAAATGCCGTTGGAGAGAGAGACAAACAACAACGAAAGAAGAATGTTTGAAATAATTCTAGGCTGCAAAGTCCACGCGACTTCTCTCCAACGACATACGGAACGAAACAATTGGTCAGATTTGTAAAAAAAAAAAAAA